>VZTJ01001127.1:413502-518848 GCA_013397795.1 Orthonyx spaldingii | reverse complement strand
CCCCCCCCCCCCCCGTTATTTACACTCGTCAGAAACTCCACTTTGAATTCAGCTTGGGGCGTTTTGACATTCATCCAAACTTTCATCTTTCCAGCACTGAGGTTGGTTTCTGGATTTTCTACTTCTTCAAAGAGGCACCATGTTACCAAACAGGATCCTGCTTAGCTATTTTCTGTGTACAAAGGGCAACAGTAAGTGTTTCCAAGAGCTCACCAGGCCAAAGGCAGCACATGGATTTTCTCCATATGGGCAGCTCCCAACGTCCCCTCAGTTAATCCCAGGCTGCACGGGATCCCTGGGAGCTGCCAGGGCATCCTCCTCATGGACCACACGGCTTCCCCTGGGCTGCAATTGTGACACCCAGCTTTTATCCAGGTCTGGAGATGCAACAGGGAGGCCAGAGCATCGCTCTGGAGGCGAAGGCTGTGTGCCAGGAGGAAAAGGTCATCAGGACACAGCAGAGCCTGGACCGGAGGGTTCTAATTGCAGGTCCACCAGAAAACTTCTTGTGTGGCCACAGACAAGCCATGGGGTGTTCTCTATCTCAGTTTACTCCTCGAAGGAGCGGATAAAATCAAACTCTTTGTCACGGGGTCACACAATGGCTGTTTAATATATGTAAATGTTCCACCAGTCTCCAGCAACCTAAGCAGGGAAGGCAAAGCGCTGCTGGGGGTGTTGCTGTAACTGGGTCCCGACAGGCTGGGATGTCACTGGGGCAGCCATCTGAACGCTGAGCACACACAGGCCTCTTTAAATGCAAAAGCAAAGCGCTGTGAAAGGATTGTGTTCCTAATCACGCCTCCCGTCACAGCCCTGGCTTCCATTTGCCCTTAAATCCCAGCGCAGCAGCTCCGTGTGCGTGTGCCAAAGTGCACGGCCGGCCTCTCCTGCTGAAAAAAGACTCGAACAAATCCTTCCAGACAGCATTAGCCAGGAGAGGAGACACGACCGGATCAAAACAGCCACCTGGAGTGACCCCTCTCCTGCCTCAGAGACAGTTACATAAGCTCGGAGTGGGAGCCGCCAGGAATGCGGCACACGAGCGAGGAAGCGCCAGGGCCAGCGGGCTCCTCTGGCTCACCCAGGCAGGGCCTTCTCCAACGCTCTGTGCAAGGCAGGGACTCTGTCCTGCAACAGCAACACTCGCTACCCACAGGGCACCCCGTCCCCCAGAGTAGGTGGCACCACAGATGTAAGAAGGGACACGTTTGATGGAGAAGTGGAGCCTCTTTGGTGTGAGAGAGCTGAGGAGTTACACCTGAACGGAATCCAGCCTGGTGGAGGTTCAGACACATCCCAGGATCCCTCAGCTGAGCGATGAGAAGCCCCCAGACAGAACATAAATACCTGCAGCCTGTTTATTCCTGCAGGGCCCGGCTCCTTTGCCCAAGGACAGGGTGTGAGAAGTGTCGGAGGGGCTGCGGGACACGCTCCAGTTCTGTGGCTGATTAAGCATATGCCTCTGACTCAGGCATTTGGAAAACTGTGTGCCAGGATCAAAATAAACTCAGGAGAAAAAAAAAAAAAGAAGTAACACCTTTTGAACTCATCTATGCAAGTAGAAATGAACAGGCTGAACCAAGATTTACCAAGAGTTTTGGTTTATTCATTTCGTTTTCTGAGTATCTCCACAGTCTTAATAGGGAGTGGCAAAGGGCATCCTGAAGATCTTAAACACTCTTTATCCTGTAGAGACCCAAAATAGCATCTTGTGATGTACTTGTGAAATTCTAAAGAAGTCACACAAAAGCCCAGAAGCCACAGGCAGGGGAAAATGGAGCACAGCAACACAACTTCTGATGGCAGGACCACAGGAAGATGCAGGAGAGGAGGAGAGAGACATACTCATTCTCTGAGTCGTGAATGGGAGCCTGGGAACTGCAGGTTTGGGAGAACTTTGAACGGGACTTTTAAAGAAGGGGCAGGGACTTTTCCAGCACTGACCTGCCACCAGTAAATCACTGAGCTTGCTGGCTTTTTACTACCCCTAACACTGCCCTGCTCGAGAGCCTCCACAGCTCTCATCAGGATCTGACTGTAATTGCAAGCTGCTCCCAGAAGATACTGGGGCACAGATCAAAGAGTGCTGAACACTTTTAAAGGCTTTAGCCAGGGACCTGTGCTGTGGATAATTTAATTAACAGTTCAGCATCCAACACATGACTGCAGCCAGCTCTGATACTGCAAGTCTTCAGCCCCTTGGAGAAAGACCTAGGAATATTCCAGGAGAGAGAGAGAATGCACCTCCTCTTGCCTACTGAGTGCAACACCTCTGTGCTTCCTCTCCTTGTTCTTCTTCCTTTGGAAGTGTCTCCTTTATTACATGAAGGAAATGTTTTCTCCCCAAAGATGCTCCTCACAGGATCAAAATCCAGGCTGCCCCACTGCTCATCCAACTGCAGGCACGCAGGCTCTGTGATGTTAAATTAATGCTTGGTGTTACTCAGAGGGGCCCTGAAACATAGTTTAGAGCCCCACAGCACTTTCAGAGATGTTCTAAGAGTCATTGCTGAACCAAGCTTGCTTACAGGAACGGACCATGAAGTATTTCTCAATCTTTTCAAGTAGAGTTCACTAGAACCTGCTGACCTCCACTCTTAAAGAGGAAAGAGCAGAATGAATCAACAGAAGAGGGAGAGGAGAGATTCCTTCTTGTTAAAACCCTATTTCTGTAAAAACAGAACTGGCTCTTTCCATTTGCCTTCAGGCAGTTCTGCTTTTGCTCAGTTCAAATCGGAAATGGATAGAAAACGGAGAGACAAACCATGTGAAGAGCTTCCATGGCTCCAGTGGAAAGCCACCTACCAAACTCCTTCAACCATCCTTAGGTGAACTCCATGGATTTTGCTTCATTTAAAGCACGATTTGAAGGGCAGTAGGTTGTTGAATATTATGCTTTCTCTCAGGAGAGCAGCACGAGGCTGTGCGACTGAGAAACAGGGAGTAGTAAAAAGTTACCTTGTCTTCCCCATGAAAACATCATCTCAACACTCCCAGTTTCTCCATAGTCACAGAGATTTTCCAGAGGCTCACTAGAGTTCAAATTTCCAGTCTTGTATGGCAAGTGAGAGATGAAACAGAACAGATTTTTCTTCAAAGCAACTACTAATGTGGAATTACTTTCATCATATCAAATTTTGGCATCAAATGCAAAGAGAGATCTGAAAGTTCAACTGCATCGATGTGCACAAGTAGGAGATGGGAGCTTCGTTTCATCATTTTATCCAAACAGATGATGCCTTACCCCATCACAGCCATTGCAAAGAATAAAGCAATGCTGTAAATCGAGGAGCAAAAACTATCTGATGGACCTTGCTCAGTGCTCCATTTACATCAGCAGAAATAAAAGGTGTCAGAAGGACAGATTTGGACTATCGCTGCTTACCAGCTGCGTGGTGTATTGAGAAGTTATTCTAAGTTTTGAAAGAGTTGCTTGTACCTTTCAATACTGGCAATTTTGGAATGTGCTTTCTGAAAAGCAGGTCGACACCAGGCACGTCCAGCTGCACACACAAACTCACAGGGGTCTGCTGAAGCTCAGAGGCAAAGAGCAAATCCTGCCCTGGCCCTGTGGTGTCCATCCAGCCCCGGAGCAGTGGCACAGGCTCTCCCTGCGCCGTCTCCGCCCGTTTCCTCAATCCCACACAAAGCACAAGTGCCATCTCGCTGGCACGAGCTGACGGCCACCAAGCCCATCAGAGCTCGCATTGAACTCCGCAGATAGATGTGGATATGGATTTCAGGGTTACCATTGTTTCCCCCTCCCTGCAAAGCGAAGGGATTCCCCATCCCCCAGGGCTGCACAGCCCTCTCCACCTCATTTCCATCTGGCTGACGCTGCGCTAACGCCGAAGCTCCAGCTGGATCCCACAGCATTGTCTTGAACATTGTGTTCCAGCCGAGCTGAACTGGAGGAGCCTCCCGGCTCCAACACAAACCCCGGGGTTTTATGGACGCACAAGAGCAGGCTCTGCCTGCCAGCCCTGCCCCTGGTACTGCTGCACGGGCTGCAGGCAGGGCTGGCTCCTGCAGCGGGGACAGCCTGGGAGCAGGGCTGCCTCATGGAACCGGGCCAGTTGTTGTGCTCCGGGGGTTTTGTTTGGGTTTTCAGACACTGCCTCTTTTCACAGCACGCAGACAAACGGGGAGGCTCTCCCTCTCTCCCTAATGAGACAGGGTTTGCTCCGGAACTCCCGAAGCCTTCCCACACTCACCCAGGGCTTCACTAATGCTGTCATTTTAGAGGATTCTTTGCAATAGGTGAGCCCACAGCACTCAGATCACAGCTCCCTATATATTTGTATTTTCCCTATCCCCCAGTGAAATACAAGAGAGCCTCGGGCCACAACAGAAGCCAAAACCTGGCTCCCAGCTCAGTTACCAAAACCACGGGTAAGGCAGTACCTGGCATTCAGAGGGCACGCAGCTTTCTCTCGGCTATTTCAGGTAGAAAGCACAACACCTTCCAAGAGTTAACAGGACTGGGCTGCTCAATACTTTACCCTCATCAAACATGGTAAGAGGCCTCCCATGCTGGAAACTCCTATGACCCAGTTAAAGACAGTGACCCAATTCTGTTATGACAGGAATGAAGCCCTTCTAATTTTCTCAAGCAAGAACCATTTCAACTAAACAATTCCATTCCAGTTGAATCAGCCCTTGCACAGAACAGAAATCTGCAAAATTCCTTTTTTATTGCCACAGACTCACCCTCTTACAGGGCCATTCATGTCAGTACATCTTCAAGCACTTTACAAATTAAGAAAACACATTTAATGTAGAGTAATTGCCCATATTCAAATTCCCCTCTTGCTTTCAAAGGTAACAATTCCAACCTGAAACCAGGAGACCTTTCCACTAAGCATCTGCACTGCTCCAGTGGTGCTTTCCAGGCAATACTACTCCTAGTAAATGTACAAACTATTTCTCATTTACACTCAACTCCCTTTGTCAGATGAGTAGAAGGGAATGCACAGGTGCCATGAAATGAGTGTAAGCACGTTGGAAAGTATCTCTGGTACATCCCAAAAAGAACCTCTGTGAAAGCTGCCTGACCTTTGCACAGCAGCATCAGGTGCTAAGTGACACAGATCTCCCCAACGTGACAAGGTGAAGCCAGCCACAAATACAGAGAGGAAGTGCCAATCTTCAAACCACGAAACAAAGTATTTCTTTATGTGAACCTTTTTTACTACTGTGGAAAGTTCTGATTTACACCAGTCCTCTACCTGATGCGTACTGATAAGGCATTTTTAAAATGAATAAAATAAAAATTTTCAAGCTTATTATTTTTAAACTATCAACAAGTCAGGGTGGGAGGAGGGGGAGGACAAAGGAACAGGTCACACCAAATTTTTTAACCTTCCAAGAGAACCCACCAGCCACAATACCAGGATCAGGGTTGTGTCAGGGGCAGAAGAACTCAAGGAACCATGACAAACAACAAAACCTCCCAAACCTGAAAATGGACAGAATCCAGCCAGCAGTTCCTGCCCCTAGGGAAAGTCAACCAGACTTTTGTATGTAGCACCTTGCTTGCAATCTGGAAAAGGTTATGTTCTGTCCTCAATTAACATAAAACAACAATTAGCAAAAAGTTTGAATTTCATTCCATCTTCTACCACTGAAAGTAATTTTTCTTTCTCCAAACAATAACCTGAATACGGGGCCGAAACTGTAAATAATGAGTTATATAAATAATTTTTCACACTTCACAAACAGTTGACCCTACATGTTCATTCACTTACCAGGCACAGCATTTTCATTTTAACCACACCAATACAGAATTTTAGAAGAACACACACACGCTTACAAAAGCTGCATCTGCAAATGTGAACACCCACAAAACTGAGAAACCCCACGTGAAATCTCTAAGTATGCAAATGAAGGTACGGGTCTGCTCAGAATTCACAGGGACACAGGAAAAATACCATTGTTTCTTCCAAAGATTTCAACAAGGCCAGTATGGCACAAGGAAATAAGAGACCTCAGATACCAAGTGCACAAGGAACTGGCTGGGAAGGTGTCAGGGGGTTCATTCAAAGACTGGAAAATCCACTGCATCTCTTGAACCATTCAGCTTGACAGGACTTGTGGAAGAGTGGACTGTAGCACTCCAGAAATTTCTTACAAACTGATAAGAACAACACCAATGCTTAAGCCACTCCACAGCCTTTTATGTTTCTTTGTGTCACACGTTCACTTTTTAATTCATTATATCCACAGGCAGTGAACACCATGAGCTTTTAGAGGTGAGTGTTAATGCCCTGGCCAAAACGCACAAACCCAAAGACGTCAGAAGAGGAGGAAGCCCCGTTCTGTATTCAGATCAGAGCTTTGACAGGTTTCTCTCTGACCTAAACCTGCTTTGCCAACACAGCAGACTAAATCTAAGATTGCTGGCTCTGAGCAGGGACAGATGTTATCTGAGAGCTGTCATTATACCACTGAGTCACATCACCTGAGAAGACCTCTGGACTGCAGGGCTGGGATGTTATTACAAAGCACTTGGTACTCAGGTCTGTCTGCCTTTCAACAGCTGCAACCCAAACACTAAGGTTGAAGTCCTACGGCAACTCCATCGAAAATTTTCCTTCCTTTTTTTTTTTTCATAGACAGCACAACAGAAACGCAACGAAATACTGGCAGAGCTCAAGAATAACATCCATAAAACCTTAAAAACGAATTCACAAATTCTTCATGTGGCATCTGGGAACACACATTTATGATAAAATAAGCAGGGTTTGGCTGTATGGGCACCAGCACCACCACACAAGGCTGTGTTTCTCAGCTTCTGCCTAAGAACATTCTCCCTCCATATCCCAGATCTGCCATGGTCTCCTTTACAGTGCTCCTGCCCTTTTCCCACTCCGCCTAAAAGATCCAATGAGATGAGGATCATGTCCCTCCTTTACAAACTGGAAACCCTCCCAGCTCTGAGCACCCTTTCAGAGCAGCTGCAGTGCAGAATTGATTAAAAGAGGAAGTTTTCCTTGACACCAGGAGTGACACCCTGGAGACGGCGCTTGTGCAACCTCCTCGTGGGGCTGTGCTCTTGATTTCCCTGTCAAAGCTCAGTTGTCAGGAATCAAAAATAAAACTATAGCACAATGTTTCACCATTATTTCTCCTCCCTCAGCAGTATGAGTTGCATTGTAGGATCTCCCAAAAAGGTCTACAGAAAAATAGTACAGACTTAGTTTGACAGAAGTATTCCTAGGCCCCATCCCTAAAATGTCACCAGAAGGACTGCACGTTCACAATAAAAACATTTCTCTTTTAACACAGTGCTATTAGAGGAGAAATTGTTTGGCACTTTCTCTTCTGAGTACGTCACCAGCTTCTGAGGACAACACTCCCTGTCTCTGCCACTGCCTAAATTCAGAGCAACCACAAGCCTGTAATGAGTAACGTGTGAAGGCCAAGGTGAGGTAACGTCTTGGCACCTCTCATACATATTCATAAAGAAACAACAACTCTCAGCAGTAACACACTCCTGCCTATATGTAAAATGCTTCAAAAAATTCCTCTTAAGAGCTGTGTTGGGCAGGAAGGTAAATATTGTTAGTCGTGTTCACAGAGAAGTGAGGTGACTTGCCAGGGAAGTAACTTGCCCAAGGTCACCCAGTTAAGTGGTGTCAGGAGCTGGGACTGACTATAAAAACCTTCTCTTGCCTCAGTCTTCTGCCCTACCCACTGAGGCAGCATTACCTCCCCGCACCTTTGGTAAAAACAATAACACCACCCATGAACAAGTTATACCTAGCAAACACCAAGTAATTCCAGAGAAGGGATGAATGAACTCCTGTGTAGTTAATTCCAGGAGCTGATCCAGTTCAGGCCTGCCCATGGACAGAGGGAAATTCTTTCACATGCACAGAAAGAAGAAAGAAAGACAAAGAAGAAAGACAGAAGTGAAGTGCTCTGTATCAAGTGAAGCGTCGTAATCCCCGAGCAGGAGCTAAACCAGACCGACTGCCCCAAGGACGGAGCTGCCTCAACAGGGACACAGTTTTGAAAGTGCAGCAATGTCTCGCTAACCTGACTTACCCTGCTCAGCCTCCAAGGTGTGCTTGTGGCTTTAAATATTTTCTTGTTGCCGCTTTGAAGGCAAGAACAGACACGATCTCCCAAGCACCCACTGCTCCGCAGTTGGGGGGAGGAGGAGGAGGTGAATACTGTAGCTAGCTGAGAACTGTCAGATTGTGTTTGCCATCAAGGAATGCCATTTCCCAATGCCTGAGTTTAACTCTGGAATGAGATGCACGCTGCTGCTGACCCCTGTGCTGCCACTCCATAGACTCCCTTATCTCATCAGCCCCTGAGCATCCCATCCTCACTCCTCCGCGTTCATGTTCCCAAACTGTCAATCTCCCCGCAGTGACTCACAAGGTTCTGAACCCACCATTCGCCTCTGAGTCTCACTATTTTTTCATACAAGTCCTTCTGGTTTAGATTGAGAGGCGTCTTATTCTTCTTAAATGTTAAAAACGAAATTAAAAAGAATCACTGAAAGCAATATGCCCTCAGCACAACAGCCTCCCTGAGAGCTCTGCGTACTTCAAAGAAAAACACAAGAATCTAATTCTGCTCTCCAGTCAGAGTGCTGCAAATTAGGAATAATTCTGCTGAAGTCAATCAAGCCACAATCATTATAACAACCACTGCGAGCAAAAGTGAAGCAGGGCCTGCCTGTGGGCACATTTCAGGAGTGGGAATGGATTAGAAAATACATTGCAAGGGTGTATGAAAGTTTAGGTCAGCTTTACAGACTCTCGATGAACTCCCCTTTCTAAGCCACTGAAAACAAGAATTCTCTTTACCCACATTCTAATCCTCACTATTGCACAGTGCCAGCACCACCTGTGCATTACTAACACACCTCTGAGAAGGTGGGGTGGTTGGAGATAGTTGCCAACCAAAATTCCAAAGGCTTTGTTTGTCATCCCCACGTGGCAGGGGTGTATCACCCACTGTGGATGGCCTCGGTTCTTTACCTTCTGTCACCTCCCAATTTGGATTATCCCACATTAAACCAAGGGCTCACTTAAGGCAGTGTTTTTAAAACTGGTGGAGTTCAGCCATTGGTAATGAAACTGTTTTAGTGCTTTCTCATCCAGTCCTACTGCAGAGAGAAGGAGGAGAATGGAATACAGGCAGCTCTCCCCAAAACATTCATTTTGACATTTTGATATTCCTTAAGCTCCTGAGTAACCTGACCAAAGTGGAAGGGGTTCCAGCAAACCCAGTGTGCTTATTTTCCAGGGAGCACAGAACCAAACCCAAACACGCACATCCATACATTATTGGATTTGCTGGTTTAATCAGCAAGTACCAGTGACTCAATTAGCCTCTTAGCAGTGCCTAAATGGCACTAATTCAGCCCGCTGGCTGCTGCAGCACACATATCCCAGGCTGTCCCTTTGGATTTAGCGGTAACAGCACGGCTATTCTTCTCCTGACAGCACCAGGGGCCCAGACAGTCTCCTGCTCTCTCTCTTTTCCTCTGTTCTGCCAACCACACAGAAAGAAAAGACCCCAGGGCTGACTGTGTGTGAGCGTTGAGTAGGAGGAAAAAGGAAGAGGGAGACACTATTTCTATTCATTTTACAGCTTCATCCATCAAAAGCCTTTCTAAAAAAATTGAAAAATGCATTCCCAGAAGCTCCTGGTTTAGAGCAACAGCCTAATAAGGTGTTTAAGACACTGACCTAAGCTTTAGCAGCCGTATCTACTACACAAAAGTTTAACAAATTACAGATGTACTTAGGGAAGTACTATTTGATTCTAACCCACACTCCCACCACTGTTAGTCTGTTATTTATGTTTTTTGGGCTTAGGATAAAGGATAAACCATCAACAGGAGCACACCCTACTTTTAAGTGAAACTCTTAACACCTTTGGCAATCTCAAACAGTAACACACAGCCCCAGTGAACAAACCAGCCGACCCCAAAGTGCTTTTGCTGTGCACTCAGCAGCACATTTGTTCGGTTAATTTTTGTGACTCTCCCTTATATAACGACTAATTTTCAGGCAGATTGATTCCCTGGTGAGTTGTTGCACATTGTGCAGCCATAAAAGCACCAGTGACAGTCAAAGAAGGTGACAGGAACAGTAGGCTGGTGTTAGGGCAGGAGCCAAAAGGAGTTTTGGCAGCAACTAAGTATATGTCAAATTAAAGTGACCAAGCAAGTACAGCTTCAAAAGTATTGAGTCAGTATGAACAAAATGTGCTGTCAAAACACAACATGTCAGAACTGAGCCCATCAGATCTAGTTTACTTGATGACTATACATAGAGTTACAGGTCAGGAGAAACACAGGAGATCTCAGAGGAGGAAAAAACCTTTGCTAATTAACTTACAATGTGAAAAGCAGAGTAATCTCACCCAGAAAAAAGGAGCAAATGACACATGAGCTCTTCTCCCTCTTCTTCATAATTCTCCTCATAACTTAAAAATGAAGGCTCATTAAAAAATGGTCAAATGTGGACTCACTCTTGATTTGAGAGCCACATTTGCAAAAGAGGTAATATTGCTTTAAATCCCTCCCAGCAGCTTCCCAGCTGACAACAACTTGGCATCCAAAGGCTAGGTAGGAACTTGGCATACAGACTGGATTTCTACAACAATATTTGCAACATAAAATGAAACAAACAAATAAAAAAGAATATCCATTTCAAGTACTAGACAGTAAACAGGCCTTGCACTCCCACTCCCCTTTCCTTATTAATATTCAACAGTTTAAAATAAAGATGTACCAAAAAACCACCAGGGAATCCAGGGAATTCATTAAGCCTTCAGTATTTCAGTTCACCAGCCTCTGATTTCCAGTCAGCTGAAACTGGAAAGTCATTACTTCAGCTACAGCCCAGGTCAGAGGAAAGACTAATCTCAGCCTGACAAAGCTGCCAGATCCCAGGTTCAGGATGAATGCAGGGTGGTTGGGGAATTATAAAGGAGAATAAGGAGAATGTAGTACCTTAATTAAGGAAAAACAAACAACCTGTGCCAACAAACAAGGACATGGACTCGGGCAGCATAAATCAGTGTTACTGAGCAGAAGCCACTGGAGCCACTCAGTGTGAAACCTGCACAGAAACCACCACGTCTCCTATTCCTGCACCTTCAGGTCAGTGTGACATCTGGCTTTTGGAGATGCTCATGTGTGAATTCCACACGTCCTTCACCCCTGCCAGCCCAAACCCACGGCGAGCACCCAGCTCCTGCCTCCACGCAGACCCTGCCAAGGCTGTTCAGAGGCCAGCACAGCTCGCACCACACAATCCCCCCTGCACAAAAGTCAACACCATCCTTCCTGCACTGAGGGACAGGAAATTGTTGCCAGCGAGGGGAACTCCATGGGAAGTGTGCAGAGACAATATCCTGCTTGGTGCATCCCCACAGCTTCTCAAAATGGTCCCAGATTTGCTGCTGAATCCCCTGCCCCTATCCCTGCCTGAGAAATCCCCTCCTAACTCAGCTCCCAGCTGCTCCCAGCACTCCCCATCCAGCAGGAACTGCTGCTCCTCCTGCCACTGTGGCTTTATGAAAACACTGGAACCAGACAAGCAGATCTTTGTAGGGTTTTTCTTTCTTGGGTTCGGGTTTTTTTGTTTGTAGGTAAACTCCAGCGTGGCACAGAGCTTATAAACTGCAGCCTGGCATTTGGGAAAAGCCGCCTTGCCCTCAGTGCTGCAGTGGGCAGGGCAGGCAGAGGTTCCACCAAAACGAAGAGAGATCACAATCAAATAAATGGAACTGTTCAAAAACGTTCTCTTGAGTAGGTGATGTTACTGCAGCTTATGGACATTTTGTCTTCCCTCGTCAGAAAAGCTGGCTTGCTAATTTATGGGCAGAGTGGGAAAAGCAGAGGGATACAGACAGACACAGAATACTTAAAACAGGCCTCAGAATGGAGACAAAGCTCCCCTTTCACCTCCTGCTGCTATTTACCATCTGGGATCCTGAAAAGGGGGTGATGGGTAGTTTTGTGATAGGTTTGGCAAGGGGCAGGACATTTAGGATTTTCTATGTGTAACGAGGTCATGTGTCAGCGCCTTTGCAGCACATGGGAACACTATCCAAAAGAAGGTTCAACAAAAGGGGCTGCCCTGGCTGAACTGGAAAGAAATTCTCTTTAAAAATATCCTGGCACCAACGCAGGATCTTAATAAGATTAGTAATAATAATAAATTTGCAGAAAATGTCTCCAGAACGTAGCTTGGGAAAGCACAGAAAAAAAAAAGAAGGAATGAATGCATCCAATTAGAAGTGGGTATTTTATATAATTCTATTTTTAGAAGTGGTTTGAAATTTAAAAGCAAAATGGAAATTCTGAATCGCAGCATTTACACCTCTGTTTGGAAACCAAACTGGTCAGGTCGCTCCATGGTTTTTGGTAACTTTTGCTTTCTTGAGCCCCTTACACTGTGCTTAGGAAGCAAGACCTGAACAGGCTGACATGAAATGTGGAGAGGGAGAAGTGCTTTGTATCACATTATTCTTTGACACTTCCACTAATATTGGGGGTTGGGGTGGTGGAGATAACTCAGGATTTCAGTCCCTGCTTGTAAGAAGTGTAGTGGTTTTATTCTTTCTTTTTGATGGCTTTGTTTCACAAAAGCCATTTACAAAGAGCAGTTACATGAAATGAGGACTCCTGTGTTCATAAAGAGAATTATTAATAGGGTGAATTTCCCATCATAGGGTGCTACAGTAAATCTTTAAACAGGATCCTTTAACCCAAGGGCCCGAAGGTAACATGAGCACCCCAGCCTTTTGCCCAGACTGGATGTCTGCTGACTGAAGTGATTCTAACAACGCTCCTACTGCAGACAATTCAATCTGTGCATTGAATTATTTAAAATCTGTTCTCTACAAGATGCCCAGATGTGAGAATTAGTCACTAGAACTAATGCAGTACTTTCCTACCCATGTGTCTCAAACTCCTGCTAGGTAGAAACCCCATTTTCAAGTCTAAAATATCTAAACTCAGGATGTCACTACTACACCATCAACTACACAAAGAAGTTAAAGGCAATTTGTGCATTGTGGAAGACAAATAAGCAAAATTTCACAAGGTACTGATGAGAAATCAAAAAGTTATGTCATCCTAAAGAACAGACCCTTTAAAACAATCACTGGATCACATCTGTAAATCTGGTGCAGTGCCCTGGATGTGAAAATGCTGTTGTGCTTCCTCACCAGCCTCTCCTCCATGCAGGCACATCCCAGATCCAAAACTGGGGGCAAGGAGCAGTAAAGGAACCACAACTGGCACATTGCCATGAGATACAAACAGATGGACACCTGCAGTCCACCAAGAAAGGCTCTTCCAGGGGTGAGAGCTCAGGATGGCTCCATCCCACAGCCTGGATGGGGCTGCAACCAAACCCTTGGGCCAGAAAGCCACAGCACCCATCCCCCTAAGGGACCCCTGGTGAAGCCACAGAGCTCCCGAGGGCTCCTTCAGGCTCCTTCAGGCTCCTGACACCAACACCCTTCTTCCCCCAGCTCCCGAGGTTTCCTCCTGTGGCATCTCAAACTGCAGCAGGAGCAGTCTGGCACCATGAGGAACCTGTGCCTCCTGGACAAGGGACAGTCTCAAACACAGAGCTCCTCCTGCTCTGGGCCTCGGGGCACGAACACAAACCAGCGCCGGTGTCAAACGGAGCAGGAGCAAAGCACGAAGCTACAGCAGCCCTCAGTTTTATAGTTTTGATGTAGATATGAGTGGTGAGGGAGGAGCAGGTGACGCCACATCAATCCACGGCAGTTTCCCACCCTTAAACCAAAGCCAAGACCAGCAGCCAGCCCCTCCTGACACACAAACCACACGAGCAGGGCCCTGCACATCCCCCAGCTGCTGGTGCCACCCTCACCTGCCCAGGTGTTCCACAGGAGGTGTGAAATAAAAACCCACCGGGTCTGACATCAGCACAAAGATCTTGTTTGTATCAATCCTGAGCGGCCTGCAGCACTGCAACCCCGGACACAGCCCCGGCCTGAGGTCCTGCAGGGCTGCAGAAAAGCACCTCGGCCAGACAGAACACGAAACAAGAGCCACCATTTAACATCATCATGACAACCACATGAGGCTGCCACTGATACTACTGTAATGATGTTACCTAGCTACAAAAAAACCCCAACAAATAAATGGCTTTTCACTCCAAAATTCCTTAGTTTTTTTTCTGTATGTGTTGCTCTGCTCTGAGACAATAACCATAGCTCTGCTTTGTCCCCCCAGTTTTGAAAGGAGCTGCAGGAAGAGGGGACACATGCACACAGAGGTTAAAGGCACTGGACAATGCTCAGGATCGGAAAATGTTACCAAAAAAAATAAAATAAATAAATAAATATAATCGCAGTTTTGATAGTTCTGTGGGAAAAAAAAAAAAAACCTTAGCAAATTTGCAACAAAACTGTTAAGTAATTAAGGCAAGACACTTCACACATGAACTTAAACTGCTAATTAAATCCCCCCTGCTTAATTGACTAGATTTGCATATCATTCAGTGAGGAATGGGAATGGCTTGGGCATTACACAAGCACTTCCTTGTACAGGAAGGCAGCTCAGTAACATAAACTAAGTTATAAGACAAAAACAATGCCGGTTTCTGAATGAAATAGAAATTTACAGCAGAGACTTTCGACGTGGCTTTGTGAGGAACACTGGAACAGAACTCACTGCAATCAGTTACTACTCCAACAGCAATATTCAGAACTACAGCAAATGTTTTATATCTGTGCCATTTCCCTACTATTTAACCCATGATCACTGTCTGCTCATCTATACAGCTCCCAGTTACTCTAGAAAATGGGTTTACATTCAAGAGAATCCATTTCTACTTGGAAAACCCCAACACCTTCATTTCAACAACCAGAGGACAAAAAATACCAATGTCTGTCCCTCTCTGCCACTAAACTTAGTGGGAATTTAAGGAAGGTTTGAGCAAACTTCCAGACCTGTAGCAGCAAAGAGACACTTTGGCTCTTAAGATCAACCACAGCCAAGGAAAATGTGTAATTATTTGCTATTCTCATCATTCTCAAACAACCCAAAGTGTGCAGGATGAAGCAGCCTGGCAGAAGCCCTGCTCCAAGGAGGTCAGATCATGTTTTTTAAAGTGGACAAAGTCTCAGAGTCACGAACACAACCTCCCTACATGGTAAAAAACAGTTCTAGAAGTTCCTTTCAATAATCTGCTTTTCAAGTGGGAGTTCTTTCACCAATGCACACGTGAGCACCTGGAGAACCAGGGCCATTCTGGCATTCCAGTCTCCAAAAGAAGGGTGCTGATCATAACAGCACCTCACCACTCTGGTGTGCAAGTTGGTGTCACATCAGTTGACTGCACATTCCGTTCACAGATATTGATAAGGAGACCTTTTTTTTTTACCTCAGCTTGTATCTTAAAAAAATCAAATAAAATAATTCTTTATCTCATTTTTAAAAGGTTCTGTAAGTCTTTGAAACATTAATATTCTCCCTAACAAAGCCAGCAGCTGCTCTGCCAGTCTGTGACATGGATGGTTTTGTTAAAAGGTTTTCATGTGGGGTTTTTTCAGTTCAGTGTGCTTTGCATATGAAACAGGACATTTCCCCACCCTCCACCCCCATTCCCTCCTAATCCAGAAGGGACCTCACTTCCTCCCTCTCAAACAAGCAGCTCATTCAGCAAAAGGGAAATCCCGAGATGCACTCGGGCACAGAGCCTAGAGAAGGAGCTTGGAGAAAAAAACCCAAACCAACAGACCTAACAACAAAAACACCACCACACGCCCCAAAAAAAGAAGAAAAAGAAGCGCTACCAAGTGTGTCCAAACCAGCAGGAAGAGGAGCAACGGGGCTGGTAATTCTGAATTTACTTCTGCAAACTTCTCCTTTGGGACACAGCTCTGCCCTGCTGGTCTTCACCAAATTTTCCAGGGCTGCAATTCTCTTTTGGCCCGACAGTGACACAGCCCAGAGCTGCAGCTGTGCCCTGCCCAGGCAGGAATCACAGACTGGAGAAGCCTTTGGACCAACTCAGTTGTTACTTTGCCACGATAATCTGAGGCAAAATTTGTTTCTGGTTTTAAAATGCAAACAAAACTCCAGCAACCTCTTCTTAGTTAAGAAATTGGTTCGAGGAGGATCTGTGTGTCTCTGTATTTCTCTTCCCTGAGACCTAATGTTCACTTTGTGACATCACAACTGCCCACAGTTGATGTCACAGGGGATTAAGATTTTGGCTGAGGGAGCAAAAAAAGTTCAAAAGTGAGGGGGATCTAATTAATAAGAGATTTTTTTCAAGGGAAAAAACCCACACACAAAAAAATACAGCAATTTCAATGTAAGGGTTTCACATCTGCCAAGATGGGATCCAGCTGCTCTTTTACAAGCACATGAATGAGCATTCCTCTTAGAAACAAAGGAATATATGGAGTTTTGTGTGACTCTACTGAAATCAAATCAAGTTATAATAAGAGAAAACTGCACCAATAATTTAGTCCAGCTAACGAGGGCAAATTTGATAAAATTTTTTAGAAACCTAAATTATAAATTTGCATGTAAATTTGTAAGAGCAGAATTCAAATGTTGAAACAGGCATCTGAAAAGAAAACCTCCACTGAAATCCCATCAATTACTGAAATTTTCACTTGTAACATCTCAGCAGAATTTGGCCCTCAAATTATTGCCAGCAAGGAAAGCCTGGCCACATTTGGGAGTGATTTCCACATTTTAATAAATTCGGACCAAGTCCAGGGACCTCTCAGAGGCTGGAGGGAGGCACTGGGGCAGCTGGGGCTCCATGGCAGGGTCTGGGGCAGCGAAGCTCCAATTTCTTCCCTTTCCCTGCATCAGTCCCTGGCAGGGTTTCCCTGATGCCACATGGATTATCCTGGCTGCATCCCAGGCCAAGGGGACTGGGTAAAGATGCTCGAGGTGTGGAGCCCAGGGACATTTAGATTATTCTCTGTTTTCTCTAACGGAGGAGTCAAAGCTCACCATGAACACAGCAATGTAAGTGCATGGACTGGGCAGTGCAGTGATGTCCCACAAGCCTGGGCTGTCCACACAGTTCTCAGAGACAATTCCAGGGAAGATGTTCCTGCTGGGAACCTCCCCACACGCTGCCCCCTCTGCTTGTGCCACTGCAGCTTCTCCTGTAGCTGCAGGAACTGCTGAAGCTTCACAGAATCACCCAAACAAGTGAAACAAAGAGAACACCACGAGTGTTTGTAGCAGTTTCTGTCCCGTGGACTCAGTTTGTGATTTAAGAGTGGAGACTCCTCTGGGTCACAGAATCAGAAGGTGCTGTCAGGAAAAAACCGAGTCAGCTGTGCAGCACAGCATGGAAATCCAGGTGGGGCAATAATCCCTGTGAGGGAATGTGGTGGAAACGTGAGCCCTCAGCTCCCAGTGCAGCTCCTCCCGCTGTCCCAGTGCCCTGTGGAGTGACTGGGACAGAGATGTGGAACATTCTCCATCCCCAGCTCCCAACTGCTCAACCCCAACTAAAGCCAAGCGTGACCATCTCTACAAATGCAAATGGCCCAAATGCCAAGACTAACATTTCTAAAACCTAATTCAACTCTTTCATTTCTTAGCTGCAGGCCCTTTGCTGCCACTCCTTTTTTCCACCCAAACAAAAGACTAAAGGGATGACTCAAAGCAACTTGAATTTCAAGCTAAAGCCACAAAGCACTGAATGCCTCATCTTTAATATTAAACAGGTGTGCAGATGATATTCTTTCAAGCCTCATCACAGCTAGGTTAATTGCTCAAAAGATGCAAAAAGACCAAATTTACTTAGAAGACACATGAATAAGTTAATGCTACAAATGATGAAGCAAGTCATACAACAAATACAAGCAAATAGTAGTTAGGGCACTGTCAACTCCCTCTAACCCTTTTTCCCCTCAAAATTGCTAATTTACTTTTATTTTGTATTCATAATTTTATATAATGAAAGTATAAAACTATATCATAATAAAAACATAATTTAGTTTTTTCCTTCAGAACTCAGAAGTCTTCAACACAATACTCTAGAATCAACAGGGCAAAAGAAGGATCAAGGAATCCATTATAAAAAAAGGTTTTCACTGAAATGTTTCTAGAAATTAAGGTTTTAAAAAAGGAGCACTTAATTTGCAGGCTGTGAGGGCCAAGCTCTTTGAGCAGTAGTTCTGCATATTCACTGATAGTAAAACAGAACACTTTACTCCACTAAATATGGCCCAAAGGTTATTTGGCTCCAGTGGTTTTACAAAAAACTACACTGTTGTGGCAAAAAAAAGGGCAAGAAGCCAAATAAAACTCAATCTTTGGCTATATTAGTGCAAGGACTCGTTGCATGGCATGTTTCTTATTAGTGACTGAATGGGAACAAGGAAATATCAATGATGGACGTGATGCTGCAGTCTGTGCTCCTCCGAGGCTGATTTACTCCTCCCAGCAGCTCTGCACCACTCTAAACACAGCTATTTCAAAGGAATATTTCTAAATTATACCAGCATGGGTGAGATAATTCACTGAATAAACTGGAACTGCCAGTGGGGAGTTAAGAATGGCAATTTTTTTTTTTTTTTGGCATGACACTCTGTTATCTACTCAAATAAGTTTTCCAACTGTGGAATGACAGTGCTTCAGAAAAGCCTGTTTAACATGTAATTCATAGTAACAAAGTGTAAGTCTGAAATCCATTCCATCAAGGAAGGTTACTGAAATCAAACCATATTTTAGCCTTGAAATTATGCATCTTCTGCCTTTTTTAGTCCATTACTCTGTACAAAAGCTATAAAGCTTATTTGACTGCTATGAATAGGTAAACCTGAACAATCTCGATGATTTTGTAGGGTGAAAAAATATAGAACGTAGAAAAATTTAATACTTAGTTTTTTAATTGTTTGAAGTAATTCACTGCTTCTAATTGGTACTACTGCAACCTCTGTCTGGGTAAGCAGCAGGATGCCTGTGCAACTTGTAATTTTTATTACTCAGCAGAATTAATTTTGTGAGCTCAATCCTGGAAACAGCAGCTCCCAGCACCGTGAGTGCAGTGCAAGGCAGGCAGCACTCCAGCATTCCACAGGGAGGGAAGGAAAATGCCTCTCCTGATGGCACTGAACTGCAGGAACAGCTCTCCAGGCCTGTGCACCCTCTGCAGTGGTGCAGGTGGCAGCACATGGTCACACAGAGAGCCTCACACAGAAATTCACACTGAAACAAGAAGTTGTTTCGCCCTCTTCAAGTTCAATAAACGCTCCTGACTTCGGTGCTTTCTTCTCCTGGGGCACAAACGTCGATTTTGCTCAAGGGCAGCAGGAACTTCCTTACTAAATGGTCAAAGAACACCAAGAGCAGCATTACAAAGGTATTTCAGACTTTTTAATGGTAATAAAAGCAATGACTTCTTATAGAGCACTCAAGTGTCTGTAGACAAGATGGTGATCAGTGGCTGGACTCAATGATCCCAGAGGTTTTTTGCAGCCTCAGTGATTGTGTGATTCTGTGAAATCCAACAGCTGAAAGAAAACACTACAGCAGATATGCATCAACAATGCTGCAGAGCCCAGAACATCCCACATGAGTGCCTGGCTGATCTACCTGGGCAAGAAGCAGCACCTGTAACACAGGTAATGTGGGAAGTGGAGGGGGTAGAGGACTTCATAGAAATGCAGGATATGACAGCGAAAAGATATGAAATGGTTTTCCTTCCAACCCCAACAGATGTTGTTCAATTAAGGATGCAAATAAATCACCCTCTGCATTGCGAGTCAGAAAACACACACATAAAAGCTTTCTAAATACATTTCAGTTTAAACTTGCATAATTCTCCCAGTGGAGAAATCATCTTCAACTTATGTAATCCTTAGAAAGAGACATTATTACATACAATTCTGTGCCACTAAGAAACAAGGAAGACATATCTAGAAAAGAGGTGCACCCACACACGATTAATTACATGGGTGTGGAGGGAACAGAGGGGAAGAGCTGGAACAGGGAGGGCTGCAGAGCCCCGAGTCTGCTGTTTCCACAGAGACTGAGCCGTGAGCGAGCTCCAGGGGCTGCTCCCCTTTCACCAGCCAGAACTGTCTGTTATACTTAACCCAGACTTCCGAACACTTGATATCCTGTCTGCTATTTCAATGCCCTTACTCAATGTTTCAGACAGACATTACACAAACTGGCTGGTGAAAAGGGTTGAGAAACCAAGAAGCGATCCAAGTCAATGACCTTATTCTATAAAACGATACCACTGAGTGAACAGCGGGCAAGGAACAAAGCACAGGGTACCACGGCTCCCAAATTCATCACTGAAATCTTCCCTAGCAAAAGACAAGCACCAGGCTCTACCTTATCTTGTTGATATTGCTGCTGTCTTTTAATCCTTAAAGCCTGAGCAGTCCTTCTGCTTCCAGTGGCACTGATTCTCACACCAGAACAGAAACAGCTTCCATTCTTTTTAAAGAAAAAACTACAGAAAACCAAACATAAAAGTCCCATTTTCTACGAAGCATGTGCAAAGGTAACTGTACATAAATCAATAAACAACAAAGCCAGAACCCAGGTTATTGATTAGCTCCTTTGCTGTTTACCTGCAGCATACAGAAGGATGCTGCAATTTTTACATACACACAGAATCTCCAGCCTCGTGTACATTCTCTCTGACTCTTCAAACAGGGCTGTTAGAACAAGATTGCCTGAGTTAGGATGGCAGGACCTGTCTCACTCCACAGAACGTGTGTCTGTGCAGATTATCAGGCTGTGTTAATATGCATGCACTGCTTGGAGAAGCCCAATTTTACGTGATAGCAACCAAACCATAGATGGAGGTGGTGATAAGAGCTCCACACATGGGAATTCCCGTTGGCTCCCAGAAGAGCTCTGTCCATCACACACTGACAGGACCAGGGCTCGAATTAGCATCAGTGTTTTCATCACCTCATCCAACCAAAAGTCAAAGCAAAATCGTTATCTCAGTGCAGAGGGGCCAATCTCTATCAGCCAGCAGGATTCCCCAACGCCAAGGAAAGCTGCACACTCAGTGAGCTGTGCCTGATTTAACTCTGAAGCCAAGCTTATGGTCCTTGAATTTGCATCAGCAATAAAGGCTGGTCCTTATCCCAACCTTAAACATATTTCTTAATTAGTTAAAAAAAAAAAAAATAATAACTGACAAATCCTAAATTCGGGAAGAGAAGATCTTTGTGGTAGATCTCTACCACAACCTTAAAACCAAATCCTG
Source organism: Orthonyx spaldingii (assembly GCA_013397795.1). NCBI lineage: Eukaryota > Metazoa > Chordata > Aves > Passeriformes > Orthonychidae > Orthonyx > Orthonyx spaldingii. Next base: position 497,609 of record VZTJ01001127.1, on the reverse strand, counting down.
CATGTAGTGACCAACAGACAAAACCCTTTCAGTCTGCAGCCAGCTCCCAGTTGCCCCATTCAGTGAGATGCACCAGGATCAGAGCGCCAAACGTCTACTAAACCAAATCCTCCTTAATGAGCAAAATGAAAATACTGCAGCGGCAGAACTACAGGGTCTCAGAGTCAGCACAGTCCTGTAAATACCAGCTAAGGCCATAAACTCAGTGCAGCCACTCTGCCTCAACACTGGGACATTCTGGTTCAGAGCCTGCCCCTGGTCTCTGCCAGCACTGCCAGTCAACACACAGGAAGGAGTCTGCTACACACGAGTCTGCTGTGGTTTGTGGGTGAACTGGTTCCAATTACTATGGGCTGATTGCTTGAGTGGGAGCTGTAGAACCGGCCCCAAAGCCCCAGACCTTCGGATTAACCGCCTGTGTTCCAGGAGATACAGAGCAGGTGACTCCACCGACGATCTGAGTCTGAATCTCTATGCTGACAGTGAAATGTGAGGCACACACAACTGCACAAGGTGTAAAGGAGGAGGGAAGGGACCAGAGCACATCTTTTCAGAGCAAACTTGCTTCTCTGAAATCATTTTCCAAGAACATACACTGTCTGTATTAGAGACAGAGAGTGGAATAGCATTAAAATATTGGTGCTGATTTATTAATTCATAATACACATTACCCAGATACACAAAACATATGTAAAACAGATATTATCTAATAACATGTATCATTAACACACATGCTCTAATTGACAGATTTCAAACAAAAACATGCTATATTCCTACATTTTAAAGTAATGCTTCCTGTATGTGAAGATCAATTTGAATTAAGTGCTCTACGGCCACTCAGCTAAAATAGACCAGCCTAGTAATTGACAGGATTCTATCAATACTCTCCACAATCCAGTATAAGTCATTTTTGTCTAATTTTTTTCCAAGAATCCCCTATTGGATTTGGTGTAACTCTTCCATGACGATTCCCTCTTAAATACGAATTACAGTGTCAAGTCCAAAGCGTGCTTTAAAATAAAACCAAAACAGCCAAACCAAGCCAAATTTTTTTTAAAAAATCTGTATCTTAATACTGCACTCATGGAGACACAGCTCCTCATGTGATGGCAAAGCAGTCTGGCCAGCTGAGCCAGCAGTGTGAGTTCAATCACCAGTGATCCCCAGCAAGAGCCAGCCCACTCCTTACTGCACTCAGGACATTCAAACCCTTTGCTCTGGTGAAATTACTCTGCCAGGAGCGGAACACGAGGTGAGTTTTCAGTGAGACCGGACTCTGTAGATACCCAAAGGCCGTGGCTGTGGCCCCAGGGCCCCCCTGCTCCGGCAGTGCTGGCGAGGGGGTGCAGATAAGGAACGAGAGGCTCCAGCCCTGCTGCGCTGCCCGGACACGCTGGGAGCAGCCTGGCGCAGACGCCTCCAGATGCTTTTACAACACCGATCCAAAGGCGCCTCTCAGCAAGTGCAAACACACCCTCCCGGGTCAGGCAGCCCCAGCCAGCGATAACCGGGCTCACAGCCTGCCAGGGACCAGGTGTCGGGCTCCCAGCACATCCAAAAAATAAGCGGTGTTTACACGCATCTTCAAAGCGCGCTACTGTTTGGGCAGAACACACGCCCAAGCCCGAAACCACAGAAATGGAGAGGCAAGCGAGACGGCCCAGACAATGGAGGGAGAGGCAGAGGTTTAAATATTTTAGGCAGCGATTTTCGAAAGCAGGGATTGCATATAATTCCCTCCCTAATTCAAGAGGACTGGCTTGAGGAACTTAGGAACTCTTCTGGAGCAAGAGAGAGCCACGGTTGACTCAACACCATTAGATCACTGGCAGCCTACTCTGTCCAACACACATGCACGTACCTGCTGCTTTGTTCTCGATCTACAACATCTGTAAAACTGTTTGCACGCTCTGGAAAAAGTGCTGATGTTTGCTCAAACACTGACATCTCCCCGGGTACACGGGATTTCATTCAAGCTGGTGTCACTTTTGAAGTTCAACTTTTAAGCTGTTAAAGGCTTCTGAACTAAACTACTGCCCCAAGACATCAACATTTTTTGTTTAGGGACTTCTAAATCTTTACTGGAGAATCTCTAAAACAATTCTTGAACATCAGGTAGAACACATGACTTCGATATTCCATGGGAAAACAACTGAACCCTCAGTTCTTGGGCAAAAATTTTGCAGCAGTATTTCTGATGTCAGTTTGTACCAAGAAGAATGAATCCATCCTGCATTCTGAACACCACTGCCAGGGGATAAACTCAGAATCTCTCTGCTACACTCACCATAGGCTATACCCTATTAACAAATCTGCCAGGAGGCAGGACTTTAGGATAAGACACATATTCCAGCTCCACTCCCACAGCCTTTCAGGTGGCCATAAAGCAAGGTACAGCAACCACTGGGCAGCACCTAAAAGCCCACGTCCTCCCTCCAGCCGCGCCAGCGCCGCGCGGCTCCGCTCGCAGCAATTTGGGTTCTTTGATTCGGCTGCACACTTGACCTGGCTAAACCTTCCTCCAGCTGAGCGAGCTGCATGTTGTGGCAGCGCTGGGTTGGGAGGCATTGTGAAATAAAGTGGGAGGCCTCATGTGCTCATTTGTGTGTCAGTACCCAGAATGCTGCTTCTGGCTTCCAGCTACTTCATAGAAGTGCTGCTGGGACTTGAACCGTGGGAACACGGCAGCGCTGGGTGTGTGGGTGTGCTCACACGCGTGCAAGGACAGCTCTGGCTCTCCTGGGCCCTGCTCACAGCCAGTCCTGCTCAGGGTACACGTCTGGCACACAGGTGAGGAATCTCAAAGCGCTGTGAAATGTCGCTTGGTTCAGTATCGGAGAAAACGGGTTCGAAAGGGACACAGGCAAACCCACGCTCCTCTTCTGGAAATAGCAACCAACAAAGCCTTCGGGGCTGCGTCTGAACTAATTCTGTGCGAGTGGAGCATCCTGATGTGAGGCAAGCAGGGAGCTGTCTGTCACACGGAGCAGAGAGCAGCACCACAGACACACCGAGGCCACACCGGTCCCACGGGAGAGCACGCACCAGGCACAGCGGCTGAGCCCAAGAAAAAGGCTTTGGCACTGCCGGTGGATTTCTAGGACCCTGTTTTGCAACCCTGTCAGGTTATTCACATTTTCAGTTTCTAGACATACCCCAGAACGTAATGGTTGTGCTCCACACCAGTAATGGTGGATGAGATGAGACAGGTAGGGAAACAGGACACCCACACAAGTAAAAGCTGTGTTGGTGCAGAGAGAAAGCGAAGCACAAAAACCCTGCATGGGAAGGTGGAACACCCAGTGAAGGACACAAAATCAGTAAAATAGAGAAGTTATATGGCTTAAGAAAAGAAAGAGCTTTGGAAAGTGGCAGGAAGGTGAAAGACCATATGGGAGGTCAATTACTCATCCAAGCATGAACAAGGAGGATACAAAAACCAAAATTTTAAGAGGGTAAGGAAAGTGACTGAGGTCTTTGTGGTCCCTGCTGTAGTGGGGGGGCTCCAGCTGTCACAACTCCCTCCAGCTTTTGGTTAAGACCCTTTGCTGACTTCACACAGGTCCAGACAAAGGGTTCTTCTGCAAGTGGCAAGACCAGGCAACAGGAGTCTTGTTCAACCAACACAGCTGACCAAGAGAGGAGATCTCTGCATCCACACATCCATCTCCTGGTGCAGACGGACGGATATGCGCTACACATACTCGATGTATAGAGAAATAGGCACTGGGAATGAAATATCTAGGAAAAGCTACGCCTTGTAGCAAAGCTTTAACACCACGCCAAGGAAAAAAAAGGGAAAAGGGAAAAAAAAAAGAGAGAGAGAGGAAAAAAAGGCAGTTCTGCCACTACGCTGAATCTGCACCAGGGGCTTGTGCCAACCCAGCTCCTCCATTTAAGTCAGACCCTTAAAAGGCAGAGCTGTGCTGGCAGAAATCTCCAGACCTCATCACAGAAACCTCATGGAGACGCATGAAAAGGTCAAAACACTCACTGCTGCTTAAACAGCCATAAAATTGGTCATATGTATCTCATGCTACCAGCATATCACCAGAGCCCCAGGAAGAACACAGCACACAAAGCAATGTGTGTACACACACACAGAGAAATAAATAAATTGAGAAACTGGAAAAAAAAAGGCCACTCCTGAAAGCAGAAAACCCAATATCTGACACAGCAGCTTATGGCACATGAACACCTCTGTATGAAACAGAACAAAGCAAAGCTGAGATCTACATCAAAAAAGGAAGCCCACCACAAAGACACATGTGCTTCACTCTTTCATCCCCGGAGACAGCCAGAGCCCCACAGACACAAAAAACCCACACAGGATTTAACACACACGGAATGGGACCATCCTGTCATTTCCTCACTAGGCAGCTAAACTTTACTCCAATGTTACTTGCCCCTGGCCACAGCCTACCAATCTTAGAGCCTGATTAAATCTCTCCGTAATTATCCACACACACTGCTACAACACAAATGACCTTAGCATATGATATCCGTTGGCTAAGCCCAATGGAAAAAGACTTCAGGAAAAGGAAGGATAAGCGTACAAAACTCTGCCAGCACTGTCAGGGTCTCCTCAGGACTGCACTGCTTTAATAGAAGAGTCCTGAAGGCAGCTCAAAAGCCTTGAAACTTAATAGGAGATAAAACATGCTGTTTTCTCTACCCCATCGCCTGAGCACACACCACTCTATTCTTCCCCACCTCACTCCTTGCCATCTTCAAAATGAATTTATGCAGGAGACTTAGCATTTCATCATGATGGATGTCTGGCAAAATCTTCCAAAAAATAGATGGCCACCATTTCCTCACAGGATCTTTGGTGTTCACTATTAGATATCTTCAATTCACTGTGCAAGAAGTGCTGCACTCCAGGCAGATTTTGGAGGGTGAGATAAGAGTGTTTCTCCTGTTCTGAACTCGGACCTATGAAAGGGTCCCCAAAAAACTGAGGCAAAGCCAAGGTTTAGTGACCTTTCCTTGTTCTCCTCCTGCAACTTTGCCTGGGGTATTGGATAAATGATACAACTGAAGAGAACACTGAAAAAGCCTTGCAAGAAAAGGAAAGCACTCTTCTACTAATACTCATTTTAATTAGACTCTGGAAATGACCAAGCCAGGGACACAAGACCTTTCTACAACAAGAATGTGGAGATTTCTTACTTTTGCTTCATGCACTAGAAAATTCCTTTCCCAGCACGAAAAACGTCTCCAGTTTGAGAGCCATATTCTCCTCTCACATCCATGTAGATCTATCCCACCATTCCATCTCAGCACATGACTGACGGAGAATAGACAAGCCATTAAAAACACATCCACCTCCAACCACGGGGATAATGTGCCTCATTACAGCCCAGCTTTGTCACAGCGTCCTGACACTCCGGGGAGGAAGAGGAGGGGTGAGGACAAGGACTGAGCCGGGGGCCAGGAGAGAAACTGGAACTGGAGCAGTGAGACTGCTCCTTAATCCAGAAGTGTGGAGCCCAGTCAGATGGGCTCACAAGGCCTCCTAGGCTGGCTGTGGAATTACTGTGCTGTTTGCACGGCGTATTTTTTAAAAAATCTGGGGTTTGTTTGGGTATTTTTGTTGCACTTTTTTAAAAACAAAAGCTCTACCTTAGTCAGAGTGTGCGTCTGTCCCTTTAAACAGGTATTTGGTAAGTTAATTCCGAATTTTCACAGCGGGCTTTAAAACATCGCTTCTCTTTCCCAGGCTTGTGCATTGCCCTTCCACTCCAGACACAAAACCCCAAAGTTTGCAGACCTCTGACAACGAGGCAGAGCCCAACCAACAAAGCTGCGGGGGAAACCTCGGGAGGAGGCAGGAGTTTTGCTTTCCCCTCGCACGGGGGGAAGGCGCAGGAAGCAGCATTGCTCATCCCCAGCCAGTTGCACCATCGCCAGGAGCCAGACAGACATCCCGGTGTCTGCGAGTCCTCAAGGCCTTGTGGCACTGCTGCCCATGGAGCAGGACCGCTGCCAGCTGCCGAGGCAGCCTCCCACCCACACACCAGCGATTCTGGGATCTAAAGGCAGCTCAGACTGAAAGAAAAACAAGCGACACCTAAAAAAAAATGTGCTTTAGCTGTCTGGCTCAGCACAGCACGGCACGGAATACCTTCAGGAGCTGCTGCAGCTGGCCCTAGACAGAGTCATTTGCTGGCTGTATACATAATCCAATATACAAAAGCCTGTCTGCTGGGGAAATTTAGGCTCCACAGGGACACTCTAAAAGCAGGGACTTCTCCATTCACGTTCCACACACGTCATCTGAAAACCAGTAACCTGCACTACCGGCATAATTATTTTTTCTTAACAGGCGCATTTTATTTCCATACAAGCCTTTAGAGCATTTAGCCCCCACCTCCATCCCTGGCGACACTCAATCGACCAGAAAAGTGCATGGACTTGTGTCTGGAGCCATCAGTACCCGCTCCTTTTTTCCTGGCTTCTTCCTTGTCTTGACCCCTGAGAGAAGAAGCCCTTAAGCCCCGACATCACGCACTTCCAGATAAAGTCTGGGGCACCGTGACGGGCTTCAAAGATCAGGGTCCACATACAGTAAAACATGCAAACACACGGATGTAATTTAAGCAAACTCCAAGCACCGCGGTCAGAACACAAGCAGAGAAATAAAGGTGCCATCTCAAGCACTGCTCCTCCACAGTGACACACACGCGGGAGAATGGAGAACACGGTTAAAATCGCTAAATGACTCCAAGGAAAAGCAGCTGGTAACAATTTGGGTATATCGATGAATGTTACCGAAATTCCCCCCGCCCCCTTTAAAATTACAGGCATCACTTACCCGAGGGGCTTTCCTCTTGTATTTGTTGTTATAGTCAAATTTTTCTTTCATTTCATCTAAGAGCTGGCCCAGTCTAGCTTTCTCCTCTTTCCCAGTATAATCCTGGCTGAGGAGGATATAGGATCTCCAGTTTGCAGAGTCAAAGCCCCAGTGGCAAGTCCTGTTTTCCAGCGATTTGTGAGAGTGGACCACAAATTTGTGAGGTGGGTACATGAGCCTGCAGTCCAAGCACTGGATGCAGGCTGCGCTGGGGTTACTGTAAAGCTCTGGCACCAGGAGTCCCTTACACTTCCCAAAGCACTCATGGTACACCTTGAAGCTCTTCTCCGTGAGCTCCAGCTCAATCGTGCTAGAGAATTCCTTCTTGCAGTGGGGAGGATAGGTGCCACCATAAAGCAAGGCGTTACAAAGCCTCTCAGCATCAGTTTTCGTGATGAGCCCGCAGGAAGGAGCGGAGAAGGGCAGGATGCCCATGACTTTGAGGATTTCCAGCTGGTCAGCAGTGCATCTGGAGCAGTAAATATGTAGCTCATCACACACCGAATTAATCTGCTGCAGGGAGAAGTCCCTGAGCACCGAGTTCAGGATCTGGGGCAAGCAAAGCCGCTTCTCTCCGCCCACCACGAAGCAGGAGATGGTTTCCCCTTCCAGGATGGTCTCGCACCTCTCCGTGGATCTGTCCGAGGGCATGAAGAAGGGACCAGGCATGACCGGAGGAGGCTGGATCGGGGGCAGATGCAGTACAGGTTCCGCTGGGTCTTTGCCATTGTCTTTCTTGTACATCTCCTGTGCCCATCGTGCTGAGAAAGCAGCAGGGCCACCCAGGGAGCTCATAGAGCTCAGATGAAACTGTTCCAAGGTCTTCTGCAGTCCTGGATGAGGCTGGAAGCTGCTTCTACTTACAGTCTCCATTTTTTAGTTTCTATTCCCAAAACAAACAGCAAAAATCCCCAGTTATCTTCCACCCTGGTGCAAATCCACTTAAGGGATTTTTTTCAAGGAAAAAATACGAACAAAATAAAACAACCCACCCTTGTGTTTTTCCTCCTTCTCACTCAGCAATCCACTAACGGAGAGGAAATAAATCCTTTTGTATGCGTGTCTCTCTCTTCTTTCTTTTCTCTTGGTTCGCGTTACAATTTCAAACCCTCCAAGTCTCCAAGCTGCCCCGATGGAGCACAGAATCACGGCAAAAAGAGGTCTTCATCCGAGCACTCACCCCCTCAGCCAACCCCCAGGCAAACCAATCCCTCCTCCCACACCTCCAACACACACTCACTCACACACACACACACACACACACACACACCACCCACAGAAACACAAAAAGTCTGTGCCACGCTCCGAGCACCCGGGGCTCAAATATGTTCTGGCGGCTGCTGCTTCTCTGCAGTGATCCCCCTTCTGTCCATATCCACCGAGGGAAGGCGCGGGGGAGGAAAGTAAAAAGCAGGAGGAGGCAGAACGCTGGGTCTGTGCAAGGAACAACGCAGGAGAAAAGGCCCAAATCTCCGGCGCTGCCAAAGCGGCGCGGGGGCTCCGCACGGGCGAGGAGCGGCTCCGCTGCCCCTCGCGGTCCCTCTGCTCGGCCTGGGAGGGCTCCTGGGCTCTCGGTTCGCCTTCCTCCCCTTATTCCTGCCGGCGCTGTCGCTGTGCCGTGGGGAGCCGCGGAGAGAGCGCGCACATCCTCCCCGCTCCTCTTTCCAGCAGTGACTGAGAGTGCCTGAGAGCTGAGCTAATGCAGGCGGGCTCAGCCTCCCGCCCTCCGCCTCCCCCCCTCTGTTTGTTGGTGTCTGCCTCAGTCATTGAATCCCGGCCAAGAATGTGACCAACTCCCCGGGCCGGGCTCTTCCAGGAACAGCGCCCGCCTCCCGCTCGCCCGGGATGTGCCGGGATCGGCCGCGCCGAGCCGGGCCGAGCCGGGCCGGGCCGAGCCGAGCGAGTCCAACCGAGCCGAGCTGCGATGTGCTGAGTCCGGCCGAACCGAACCGCGCCGAGCTGTGCTGAGTGGTGCCGAGCCAAGCCGAACCGTGCCGAGCTCAGCCGAGCAGAACCGGACCGAGCCAAGCCGTGCCGAGCCAAGCCGAACCGTGCCGAGCTCAGCCGAGCCGAGGCGCTGTACGGGCGGGCGCACGGCCCCGGCGGCAGCGCCGGCGAGGGAGGGAGGGAGCGGGCGGAGGGGGAGGATAAACTGCTGGGTTCACGGAGCGCCGCGCCGCCGAGCAGGGGCGGTAGGGCGAGGGCTGTCTCCCTCTCGCCGCTGGGTTTCTGGCGGCGGGGAGATGGAACGGGCGCGGGGAGCGGCGCTGGTCGCTGGGCTGGGCACGGAGCGTGTGTGAGCGCTCACAGAGCCCTGCCCGGCCTCAAGTGCGGGCACACGCCCCGCGCCGACAGCCATCGCAGGCGTGAGAGCGCGACTGAGGGGCGACAGCAGCGCGGGACGGGAGCGCATCCTCGGAACGCCGGAGCCCCGAGCCCACGGAGCGCTACGACACACGTGTGCTTCCCTGTCGCGACACACGTGTGCTTGCCTGTCCCGACATACATGTGCCTCCTTGCTCTGACACACAGGTGCTTCCCCGCTCCCGGCACACGTCACACGCTCCTTGCACCCACAGGCGACGCTCAGCGCGTGGAAGGAGCGAGAGGCAGCGGGGCGAGCAGGGGCTGGGGATGTCCGAGCCCTCGCTGGAGCAGAAGGCAGAGGCAGCACCAAGGCCACGCTTGTAGCGCACAGGCGGGCTGCCACCCGAAGGGCCGGGGTTGTCCGGAGTGTCCGGGGCTGTCCGGTGTGTCCGGACTGTCCGGTGTGTCCGGTGTGTCCGGGGCTGTCCGGGGACACCGAGCGCCCCCGCACGCCGGGGACGGGCGCCCTCTACCGACCGGCGAGAGATCACCGCGACCGCCCCGCGCAACCGCGGCCGGCGCACGGACAGCACTGCCCAGGGCACGGACAGCACTGCCCAGGGCACGGACAGCACTGACCACTGCCCAGGGCACGGACAGCGCTGCCCAGGGCACGGACAGCACTGCCCAGGGCACGGACAGCACTGACCACTGCCCAGGGCACGGACAGCGCTGCCCAGGGCACGGACAGCACTGCCCAGGGCACGGACAGCACTGACCACTGCCCAGGGCACGGACAGCGCTGCCCAGGGCACGGACAGCACTGCCCAGGGCACGGACAGCACTGACCACTGCCCAGGGCACGGACAGCGCTGCCCAGGGCACGGACAGCACTGCCCAGGGCACGGACAGCACTGACCACTGCCCAGGGCACGGACAGCGCTGCCCAGGGCACGGACAGCACTGCCCAGGGCACGGACAGCACTGACCACTGCCCAGGGCACGGACAGCGCTGCCCAGGGCACGGACAGCACTGCCCAGGGCACGGACAGCACTGACCACTGCCCAGGGCACGGACAGCGCTGCCCAGGGCACGGACAGCACTGCCCAGGGCACGGACAGCACTGACCACTGCCCAGGGCACGGACAGCGCTGCCCAGGGCACGGACAGCACTGCCCAGGGCACGGACAGCACTGACCACTGCCCAGGGCACGGACAGCGCTGCCCAGGGCACGGACAGCACTGCCCAGGGCACGGACAGCACTGACCACTGCCCAGGGCACGGACACCACTGCCCAGGGCACGGACAGCACTGCCCAGGGCACGGACAGCACTGCCCAGGGCATGGACAGCACTGACCACTGACCATGGCACAGACAGGCATGGACCATGGCATGGACACCAGTGGTAACTGACCATGGCATGGACACACACTGACGACAGCACAGACACCCGGTGACTGGGCACGGGCACTCACTGCCCATGGCACAGACACCCACTGAACATAGCACAGGCACCCAATGATTGGGCACCCACTGCCCAGCAGCACTGCCAAGTCCATTATGGATTTATTATTCAGATCAGGAGTGAGATGCTCTTACTTTCTATTAATATCAAATTTCAAAGCAAAAAAAAAAAAAGTGTCTTCTCCCGTTTTCCACGGACTGCACACCCAGAATTCTAACAAACATTTCAATCACCACTTAGCACCACCATAAGGAATAAGCTGAAAAGGTTTTCACTGTTATCTCAGAGCTCTGTCAACAGTGTGTGCCAAAAAGGGCTGGGGAGCACTTTCACACCAGTACAATTGTTAATAGTGTTTGTAATGCAACAGGGACTTCAGGCACTGCTCATCCACAGAGTGACTGAGTGACACAGACATTGAATTTTGGACAGTCTCCTCTGGAAGATTTCACCATGGCAGTGGAACAGCAGAAAAAACACATCGGGACAAAAGAGGAGGAGCAAACAGACAACTATCCAAACAGTGCTTTAAAGAGCAATGGGAAAACAAACCCGCTGTGATTTACTCAGTTATTGTAACGGGGCAGGGCACACACCAAGCTCTCCTGTTTTATTTGTACTTCTGTATTCTGAAATCCCATTCAGAATAAAGGCAAAAGATGTCAGAGTTGTGTAAGAGCTGTGACCTTGCCTCCAAGTCAGCATTTCCCCAGAGAGGAACCCACTCTCCCATACCCACCTTGGACACCAGCCCTTGAAGTGCTCAATGGCTTCAGACGAGGCAGGGACCAAACATGTTGGTCCAAGTCAGCAGCTGTGTCTTCATGTGCTCGGAGAAGACACTTGGAGGATCTTCACCAAACTGCTTTAATAAAAAGCCACTGGTAGCAAGAAGGACCCCTGAAGTTTCTGTTTACACAATCCATCACACGTGGATGTGGTGATCCGCGAGTGGGATTCTGAGATGTTACCACAACACCAAGGCCTAAAGATGGGACTTAACAATCTATGCCATACAGTCCTTGTTAACTCCTGATGTTAAAGAAGTTACCAAATTAAGAGAAAGCAGGCCTAGGAATATTCTTCACTGGGTAACAGGATAATCTAAAAGGTTTTAGTAAAAAAAAAAATTTAAGAATATTTTTCAGAAACTATTCAGGTTTCAGAAACCTTTGGATAACATGAGGGACATCCATCCACCCCACCACTTCCAAACCCAAGGGTGTGCTTTGGGAGAATGAAAACCCCTCCCAACATTCAGCCTCCTCTGAGAGAAGCTCTGACTGTGCCTGTGACAAGGGAGAAGCACCAGACACACAGTGAATTCCCCCAGGGCTGTGGCAGTTGACCAGACTGTCATCAGAGACACTCGGATACAATGGGGACCAGCAGCAGGATCACTCCCTAGATGGATTTAGTGCAGTTTCAGCCTTTTTTTAAAATCCACTAAAATATAAACGGCCAGATATACTCAAACATCACATATGGAGTTCCTGATTCTTTTAAAGAACCAAACTAATGCCTGCAGGAAGTTTGGATAGCAATGGAAAAGCTTCTCAGCTCTGGAAGCTGCTGGGTTGGTTTTTTTTCACTCCCTCTCCTTCAGCCCCTAGAGAGAAAGGACAGCAAGCAGTAGCTGCAGTTCATTTTAAGAGAGGTGCCATTTTCTCTTCCAAAAGACTTTTTAATGCAAGTAAATCACTGGATCGTGCAACACATTGTTTATGGGTGGAATTCGTAAATGGAATTCCTGAAGCAGAGGGGACTACCAAAGAGACAGGAAGGATGGTCTTGTGGTTAAGAGAGAAAACTCAGGACATCTGGGGTCTATTCCCAGATCTCCCACAGACTTCCTGTTGCCTTGGGCAAGTTGTTCAGTCTCTCTGTGCCTCAGTTTCTGTATCTGCAATACCCAGCCAGTGAGCAATCGGAGCGGCAGCTTCCGAACCGAAATCCACCACGGGACAGAAACCAAGCTCCAACTCCTGCAGTAACAACACAGCAAAACTTCCATCTTTACATCCCACAGACTGTGCAGAACTGAACAGCAGCAGGGCAGGAGAAGGGGGAGCGATGGGAGCCAGCATGTGGCACTAAGGTGGCAGTGGCTTCTCATGGCTCTGCCTCTCGATGACGGACTGTGAGTGCCGCACATCCTAAAATCAGATTCATCTGTCCCCCAGTAACTGTTTGTCTTGCTCCAGTTCCAAAACCCTGAAGCTGGAGAAAGGAGAGGGGAAAAATATCTCAGAGGAAGGGCCCTAACACCACAGTGTTTTTCTCACTCTCTCCCTCTTCTCCTCCCCCTCTCCATTGGCTTCAAGGCCAACAGCTCCTGGAACACAAACACTCTTGTAAACTTCTGAACCACACAGCCCTATGGTGGGTGGGTGTTTGCTCCCTGCCTGCCAGTTCCAATCCACCCACAGATTCCAAAGGCCCAGAACAAAAAGCAGACTCCATTTTCCATATTTAACAGGCGGTTCTCTTCCCTCCCCATCGCCCTCACTCGCAGAAGCCGGTGCCTCTCCCCGGCACCGGGTCCCACCTTTTGCACGTCCCCCGGGCTCCGGGGATGTTTGTGCCTGTGTTTGCACACACGGAGGAGAAGTGTGTTCCCAGTGGGCTCCCCCCAGCCCCCTCTGGTTCTCGCTGCCTGCCTGCTCGGGGAGAAGTGGGGATTAGCAAGGGCTGTGCTGCATATTGCAGCTATTTGACAAAACGCTTGGGAAGGGCCTATTGTGAAGATGGTGAAGAAGGAAGGGGGGGGAGCGTGGGTGCGAATGCGACACGTCAAAATTCCTGCTGCAGCTCACATTAGACAGCACAGCCCTTGGAGCAGCCAATTTGCACTTTCTCCATGCTTGCACTGTACATATTCGTTCCTAATTGTGACAGGAGTCAAACGATTTCTGCCCGGCCAGGATTTTTCCTTTACAGATTATCATTTATCAAGGTCGTCATTTGCACTGATCGGTTCAATCACGGTGAAACTGGGGAGAGCCAAACTATCCAGAACCTGTGGAATAAGGTTTCAAACTCTCTGTTGGAAAGGGTTCTCTGAGAGTCAGGTGGTCTTTTTCATTCAAATCTTTCCGTTTTTCATCAACACACATATTCTGCTTAGAGAAAATTATTTCACAATTGCGAACTAAGTTATTTTTTTGCCAAAACGAATTTTGAAACATTTATTTTAAAGACATCGCTTCTTTTTGTACATATTTCTCTGAGATATGCACTGAAATAAGTGAATTTAAGACACCTAAAAAGTCACCAAAAAACAGTTTCAGGCATCAGTCATATTTAAGATGAACCAAAAAAAATTTTCACTGTCTGAGAAGGTCAGCAATGGACTCATGACAACAAAAATAGTCCTTTTTTAAATTGATGGGAAAAAACCAACTATTTACAGCACACCTTTCAGGGCAAAGAGCTCAGTGAGGTGGCTGGGACTTTTCAGTGATGGCAGCAAGGCTGACTCATTTTATTTTGCCATGTTCACGGCAGCTTCTCCCAGAGAAACCCATGGATTCAGAACTCATCATTATTTTCTTAACCCTTTTCCCAATTTCATTTCTCTCCCAAGTACAGAACCTCTTGGTCATGGCCTAGTGGCCATATATCCATGATGAACACGTCATGAACATATGACCTGCTTAAAACATGACTTGCTCTCACCTAAAATTCATATTTAATTTGCAGGAAATCATCAGGCATCCTAGGAAGTATAGGAGGTGAGGGGTTGTTAAAAGCACATGAAAGAGTTCTCCATCTTTTGGAATTTTTTTGTCCCAAGCTGCCTGGTATGTTGCCCAGGGCTGCCCCTCCCTCCCTCACACACTCTGTACCTACATGTCCCGGTGGATGCTGCCAAACACCTCATTTTTAAAAAAAAAAAAAAAAAAAAAAAAAAAAAAAAAAAAAAAAACCAAAAAAAATATTTTCTACCANCCATTTTTAAAAAAAAAAAAAAAAAAAACAAAAAAACAAGAAAAGAAATCCAGAAAACATGCTTGCTACCACTAATAAAAAAATGAATTCACTGGGAAAAATCAGAAGAGAATGGAATAAAGCTGGAGCTCTTGAGATTTCCAGAGGAGCTCACAGAACAGTCCTGTAGGGAGTCAGGGCTGCACAGGCTTTTTGCCATTTACATTAACAGTAAATCTCTGATTTCTCAGCAGAGCCAGCAGTGAGCAAACACAGCAGAGCATCCACATCCAGCAGAGGCAGGGACAGGAACACCAAGGCAAAGCCTTGTCCCTGTCAATAGAGCACTGAAATGCTGCTGGCCACCCTCAGCATTTCCTCCCAGAGCCACTATCACCACTCCAGGGAAGAAAAACCAGCACATTTCAGACAAAGTTAAGCCTGGATTTAAGCAGGTCTCTCCCACAGCTTATCCCAAAGCAATCCATATCAAAGGAGATGTGCCAGCCTTGCCCTAGAGGAGCTCCTGATCAGCAAAACCCGAGCTGCACCAAACAAGGTGGGTGAGCTGCCCTCCCCTGCCCTCCCACACACGCTCTGCCCCGAGGAGAAGCTCTGGGAATGCTGGCTGGATCTGCTGCAGCTGCTGGGATGAGGAAGGGGCAGCAGAGCTGGGCTCCACAACCAGTGTGACCACCCTGTGACAGCAGCAGTGGCACGGCCTTGCTCCCACCTCACCCAGAACCCACGGGCAGCTTTAGGGACAAACATTCCCTCCTTCCACAGTCTCTCACAGACCCCAGGGAATTCACCTCACTCCTCCCTCCACAGCCTCTCACAGACTCCAGGGAATTCACCTCTCTCCTTCCTCCACAGCCTCTCACAGGCTCCAGGGAATTCACCTCTCTCCTCCCTCCACAGCCTCTCACAGGCTCCAGGGAATTCACCTCTCTCCTCCTTCCACAGCCTCTCACAGACCCCAGGGAATTCACCTCTCTCTTCCATGATCTCTTCCATTTTTGAGATCATTCCTCATATGACATCATGCTATTTGTATTTTGCAAATAATATTGATAAGCTTAATGCACCTTTGCTACAAAGACTCTGTCAGACCTCCTGATCTGCTCGCTGGGTTTTTATCACCACAGCTTCTGATCCCGGTGTCTTTCCTCCTGTCCTTTGGTACATCCTTTACAACAGCTCAACATCCAAAATCATGGCAGGGAATGAGTCTGCTTGAAATTTATGACCTCTTCCCTCTGGTTGTTAAGTGATCCCCTGTCTGCTGGTCTGACAGGTGAATCTGCAATTTATTGTGGAGGCCTGTGCCTCCTATAAATAACACAGAGCACCAGGCACTCTGTGGAGATCAGTGCTTGCATCATCACTCCACTCATTCAGAACGTGCTGTCCTAAAAATCCCAGATTTCTACTCCTTTCTCACGAATTCTTATGCGTTGATCTCATATTTATTTCATTTATGGGCTTTCTGAATGAACCTGTGATTAAAGCACATGCACACCTCATTAGCATAATGAGATTTTTCCTACAAGCATGTAACGAAAACGAAACAAATTCACTCTGTCATTTTACAGATGTGGAACTGCAGAACAGAGAGGATATACAACTGGCTTAAGGCCACCCTGCAGATCTTTATCACAATCCAAATCTTCTACCAAGTTAAAATTAACTGCTTTTAACTTCATGACTGGGTTTTTTCCTAACAAAACTCCACGATATTCCTAGAACTACTCCCAAATCAAAATTATGCAATAACAGAATCCAACACTAAAAGACAAAGAGGATTGGGGCTTGTTTGATTTTTTTTTTTTTTTTTTGTCCATAAGACCTGTTCCATACTCCAGACAGGCTGTGCTTTGAATCAGACACTTCAGTCTGGTAGAGCAGGTAGTGAAAGTCCCCCACTAGCTTCAAATTTACTGAAGTGTCTGATTTACCATTGCCCTGTTCTCTTTTTCAGGAAAAAGGCACTGAAATTTTCATTTCTAGACAGCATCAACTGTCAGACTGGCCTTTATGTAAAGCATTTTCATTTCAAGTCTCTTTGATTTTTAATTGTGTCAGAAGAGAGGAGCACAAAGGCTGGTGAGAAGGGATGTTGGGGCAGCAGGTTCCCAATGTCCCAGTGCCTGCCCTGCTCCAGCTGCACAGAGCACAGAGCACTGGGGATGTTCCAGCAGGACCTGCTCAAATGAGCTTCCACCAGGCTTTCAGAGAGTTCCACTTCTGTTTCCAGCAGTTCTGCACTTTCAGTGCTCCCTACAGCTACAGGAATGGTATTTATGTAGATTAAACCCACCTCACTTACGTGGCCCCCTGACAAAGAATGGTGCATAGAATAATTAGGGTTTAAGACTATTTTAAGCAAGAGATGAGCTCATATCTAGTAAACTTCTAAACTATTCCTGGGTACAGCATTTGTATTAAAATAATGAACAGTGACTGTGAGAGGCAGGACTGCAGGGAAGGCTGGCCGTGCTTAGATTCCCTTTTTCATCTCCACCCTTCAAAAAATTTTTACTGGATTTCTTTGCTGCACGTGGCAGGCTGACAAGGGGACTCTCCCCGCTCTCCCCCTGCCATCCATCACGTAATCCAAGGCCCATCTTGAAGCAATGATCCTGTCTGTCCCGTGCCTGCTGCAGCATCACCACGAGGACCAGGATCCATCAGGGATTGTGCCAGCTGGCACCTTTCCCTCCCCTCTGCTTTCTTTCCCTGTACAGGAGAAACCATTCCTTGCCTTCTGGGGCCAGCACTGGACCCACACTGTTCCTCCTAATGAATGCAACCTGTTCTAACAAATGTGAAGCTTATTTGTGAGTGTGGAGCTGCACTCAATTGCCTGACATTTCACATTTCTCACCATAAATCTGGGTAACACTTTATTTTAATTACTGGGACATTTTCAAACTTTTATTGTTTCTGGCAAACACAGGCAAAATGAGCTCATTCATTATATAAGGTATGTGAGCTATTTCTTCAGGGGAAATTGTGTTCTATATTACCCTTGCTATGCAACAAGATGCCATTCACCTCTCTGTACATGGCATTGAGTGTCACACAGCCTGAGAAGGATTAACTCATCTTTTCCTGAATGACAGAGACCTTGAAGGTTGATATGTCCATCCATCCATCCATCCATCCATCCATCCATCCATCCATCCATCCATCCATCCATCCATCCATCCATCCATCCATCCATCCATCCATCCATCCATCCATCCATCCATCCTTCTGCATTCCTGACACACCCATTAATTGTCAGCAACTTTGTCACTCCAAAGCTGGTGAAGACACCGCCACGAGGTGAGATGCAGAGGAAATCCCGAAGTGCAGATTTCAGACCCTGGGTTGATTTTTCTGAGGTGATTTTGCTCTGTGGGTGTTGCAAAGGCCAAACTGGTGAGGACTGCACTGCTCGGGGAGATGCTGTGTGTGAGGACTGGGCACTCAGGGCCCTGGGGAGACACAAAGGATTTTACAAACGCCCTGAAGCCTCAGTGTAAAAATCCCTTTGTATTTCCAACCCCCTCAAGCAAAGTTCTGTAACTTCACTACGATGAACAGAACTGGAGACTGGAGAGCCTGGACTCCTCCACCTCTCGAAGGTCACATCAGAAGACTTGCAGAAAAGAACACTCAGCATCTCTGGGCCTGATTTGTCCCACAGCAATCAGTGCCAAATTTCAAACAGAGTCCAAACAAAGATTAAGTTCAGATTTTCTATCTCCTTAATGATAATTTGGGGCCAAGACTCAGTAGGTGCTGAGGACTCTGCAGGCAACAGAACGTCTCAGTTGTAAACCCAAGTCATGACTTTTCAATTAGTGAATTCAGACTGGACTGGAGAAATCATAAATCAGGCCACTCCTTTTGACAATTGTTTGAGCTCTAGAACTGGACTCCTGCTCTTGGCCTGTAGCAATGCCTCTCCCCTTGTCTGTGCATCAGATCCCTCCTCGGACTGTACCTTCCTTGTTCCTGCTGAGCCTGGGATGATGGAATTGGACATTTGCCCAGGTGAAGGGGGAAAAAAAGGTAAGTGCTGTAATGGAAGGGCTTTCTGACTCTTGTGAGTGCAGAGTGAAAATCCCAGGCAGATAGCACAGAGCCTGTTTAATGACTCACACTCCGCTTTTTCACCAGGGAAAAATTTCAGGCCTGCACTCAGTTAAAAGATGGAAATTTTTATAAAACTTCCATTGTGGTATGTTACCATCTGTTCAGAAATTAACAAAAACAAAATCAAAGTAAGCAAATGGGTTGATTTTCTTTCTTTCTTTTTCTTGTAGTAAGAGCTTTCTGTTCTGTAGATAAGAGTGAATCTCCAAGGGGAACTGTGAGCACACAGGGTTCAGCACAAGAAAATAAGAGATTCCAGTGTAATTGTTTGCTGGCTTTGCTCAAATCAGCATCCTGCAAAGTAAACTGTTCTCTCAGTGATGGCCATTTCCTCCTGCAGTGGCCAGGAGTGTTCCTGTCACTCAGGGAGGGAGAGAATTTTTGTGTCTGTAAGCATTTGCATGTGCTCAGCCCCAAAAACTGCTCGGCTCTGAACAGCATCCAAGGGCTTCTGATGAGACGACTTTCCTGACAAAGTGTTCCCTCTCCTGGGAACCAGGCCACTGAGGATTTGGACGAGATGTGTATAACAACACGAAATTTCAAGTTTTGGCTGGAGAAAAAAAAAAAAAAATAAATTGCAGACAGCAAATTTTGCTTCATTCTTTCTAAGGCTTCATAAGAACACACAACTTTTTCCGCTTGGTTTTGAGCAAGGACGTATATTTCTTTTTTTTCTTTTCAGAGCTGAATTCTTGGAACTCATACCATTTTCATTTAGCTATTTTTACCCGCCCTGCTCCTTCCTGTATCCATGGAGTTTCATCAAAACATTGAATTCCAGCCTCTAATGACATAACCTTCCCCTTTCCTTCCTGTTCTCATGTCACCTCTCATTTTCTCACCAGCTCCAAAGCCTCCTCTGATTTTCAGACTTTCTCTACTTTAGACTTCTTATTTTCTTAATGTACTTAGCATCAGTACTGTCCTCTACAGAGTGGAATATTAAAAAGTCACAAACTTCTGCATAAACAAGCAAACAAAGCAGGCCACCAGCTGCCTCAGCTGAGGAGAACACCTTCTTTTCTTCCCTCCTCTAGGGAAAAATCTGACTTCAAGCACACAGCTTTGTCTTGCATCGGTATCAAACTGGAATGATTTGACTCAGATCACTCTGTGAGTGTCTTGTCTTCGGGGCTGGGGATAAATCAGCTGCAGGACAGCTCGAGTGAGACGAAGAGAATGATTGCCACGTGAAGCTGAGACAAAGGGACTGTGACACGCAGCCAGCAGCTCCACTGCCTGCATTTACCCATTAAATGTGAGATGCAAGTGCCATTCAATGCATGTCTCAGGTTACTGAATGGATTAGCACTGCAGAATACCTGTCATAGTCTGGCTCTTTGCACATGGATCCCACACTGGTGTATTCCAGCACGACACGGAGCTCCAGTGCTGGCTGAGCTTGGAGGGTGAATGCAGGAACAGCAATCTGGCATGAACGTTCCTTGTCTCAGGAAAAAAACCCAACTGCGAATGGAATTCATTTGCTGATTTGCAGGAACAATGAAGTCAAGCAACAAAACTTAGCAAACCATATTAAAAAGCATCTTCACAAGTATTTTTGCAGGCGACAGAGGTGTTTATGAACCAAAAAAAGAGGTGTAGAAGTTACAATTGCTCCAGGGCAAATTTTAACTGGTTTCCCCTCCTTATTAGATTTCTCATTCATAAAAAATTGCTGGCTGACTTAGCAGTCACTGCACCATGTGGGATTTTAGGTGTTCCTAACCATCTGTGTGCATTTCTTCCATTTGTCTAAATAATCCTCCATCTTCAGTTTATTTGTCTTAATTTTATCTCTCTGTCTATATAATTAGAGTTATCTGGAACATCAAGACAAGCCTTTATCCCAGCAGAGGGATGGACAGTCTATTTAAGCTCTAAGCTATTCCAAACTCCACTGCCATTCTCTGCTGGCAATAAATGAAGTTCTTCATGCTTTAAATCACATTTGAGCCTGGCACTTTCTCCTGATCTGGAGCCTGGAAGTTCAGAGTCCTTCCAAAGGGTGTCACTGAAGTTCCCAGCCAGGTTTGCTCTCAGAACACGACATTCTCAAACCCAGGGGAACAGCCCCAAGTGAATCAGTTTGAGCTCCACGCTGACAATCTGCCAGCAATTTAAAGTCTCTGTATAAAACTGAATCTTGAAACGTGTCAGGTGCCCAGAATTTCCATCGAATTCAGTGGCTGAGCCATTGAGTGGGATTCAGGGATTAGAACATTAACTTGTGCAGAGTTACACCTATCCATAACTTCCCTATGGGAATGCCATGCTGGAAGATTACAAGACTAAGTCAGCAATTTCTCAGTCCCACAGTCTTATCTCCTGGTGCCCAGCTAAAGTCTTTTATCAACAGAAAACAGATGGAAAGCTTTATAGAAAAAGTTATGATCCTGCAAGATTCAGAACATTATTTGCACGATAAGCTGAGAAATTAGGTTTGAAGTCTTTCCTGTGCTTAAGCCTAAAAAGAAAAGCTTAGTGAGATTCAGAAATGCCAAGTTCAGTCTCCTCACACACAGAAAATTAAGTCTGTTTGGATCCATGCAGATTATTTTGGGCTGGCCTACAGAGGCTCCGTGGGGAACACATCCAGGTTAAAGAAGACATGCAAATGAGAGGTGTGTGACACAGATTTGTGCTGCCTTTCAGTTCTGCTCATACCTAGAGAGCTCCATGACTAACAATATCAATAATGCTGCTTCCTTTTAGATGTTCAGTCTTACCCACACTGGAGTTGTGTTAGAATTCACCTGCAGTTTATCCATATTTAATGTTTTTCATGCCCTCCTTCCCTCCTTAC
This sequence comes from Orthonyx spaldingii, assembly GCA_013397795.1. Classification (NCBI taxonomy): domain Eukaryota; kingdom Metazoa; phylum Chordata; class Aves; order Passeriformes; family Orthonychidae; genus Orthonyx; species Orthonyx spaldingii. The sequence goes on along the minus strand of VZTJ01001127.1, from coordinate 476,093 downwards.
TCTACACAGGTCGCTGACATTTTGATCAGTTGCAATTACAAAGACACGTGGAATGATGGACTTGTGACATTTCAGAGCTGAACCCGTGGTTCTTGCCCAGGTTGGAAAGGCCATTTTCAGCAAAAGGGTCAAATCACCCTTTTTCCACCGAGTGGAAATGCACAATATGACTTTATTAAAGCTGCTCATGAGCCATACCAAGAGCTGTGTGTTACAACAGGCAGCAGTGGAGTGGGTCATGTTTAGCACCAGGAACAAGACAATTTTGTCATGACCTATGTGTTACCTACCCTAAGCAAGTTTCCATGCCATGTTTTCATTCCTTCTCATCACAAGGAGCTCCTGCCTTAAATGTCCTTCTTTGAAGAGAGACTCGTCTCCCTCAGCAGGAAAAACAATGAGGTCCTTAAAAGGGCTGCTTAGAAAAACTCACCAAGTTCACAGAGATGCTTTGTCATTTCTGCCCATTGCCCAATGGTTTTGCTTATATAAATGATTAATAAAAGTCCATGAAATTTCTCTGGAGATAGGCCAGGCCACAGACCCTGTTCTCATTTTATTTTAGTTCTAGGAAAAGCAAGCAAGAACAGATTGCTTCTAAAAACTTCAGCTACTATTGCTGACACTTGGTTCCCACAGACATCTGTCAATAATGGGGTGTCCAGGAGGTCTGTTCCTTGTGTCCAGGAGATCTGTTCTTGGTGTCTAGGAGGTTGTTCCTGGTGTCCAGGTCTGCTCCTGGTGTCCAGGTCTGTTCCTGGAGTCCAGGAGGTCTGTTCTTGGTGTCCAGGAGGTCTGTTCTTGGTGTCCAGGAGGTTGTTCCTGGTGTCCAGGTCTGTTCCTGGTGTCCAGGAGGCTGTTCCTGGTGTCCAGGTCTGTTCCTGGTGTCCAGGAGGTTGTTCTGTGTCCAGAGGTGGGCCCTGAGCTGCACTCCTTGCACTGGTCTCAGCCATCTGAGGGAATGCCCATCTAGATTTATTTTTAATGGATTTTGCTGCCACACTGCTTAAACAAACAGGAGTATGCACTGCTTGTGCAATTCCAAAATCTTACTTGAAAGCATTTCATGTGCACCTCAAGCACTTCCTTCCACCTCCATGTTTCCCTTCCTTTCCAGTGCTGTGCACTGCAGTTCTGGCTTGAATCTGTCTAAACAAATCCATGGGCAGTTAATCTAAACCACAGCATTCCCATCTGCTGGATCTCCCCAAAGCTGACATTTGGTAATGACCATCACCTCCTAAGGGCAGACTGCACCTCCAAGGGAAGGCAGTGCCAAGCATATTGTGATTTCCATTTGCAGGATTTAACTTGGAAAGATCCGGTGACAGTTCCTGAGTGGAAGTTAAGAGCCAGTTGGGATCACTGTTAGCATGCCAGGAGGAGGGGGCAGGGAGGGAAATAAACCTAAATTAGCTGTGGTTTGTGAGCAAGGGAGGTCAGCTCTGAAAAAAAAAAATCACGATCCCAGTGGGATAAACAGTACAGCAGATAAATCAGGAGCTGGGCCAGGCATGAAATACAGGTCCTGCAAATCTTTCACAGTCATGGAAGGGGAGCTAAGGAGAAAAACGCTTGGCTGGTCGGGCACCAGACACTCAGAGGGGGTGGAAGGGTGGCACTGCACAGGGGTGCTGCTCAGCTGACTGCAAGGGATTGCTAAACTGGACACAGGAGAGACACAGATCACACAGAGTTATCCTCAGGGTTTGTGTTGTCAGTGCCTGAGCACCAAGAACTCAGCATCTCAGCAGAGGCTCTGTGGCTGATGCTCTGTAGTCGGCCAAAGGTTACCTCCTTTATCTTCCACATCTCAATTTTGTACTCACTAAACCCATGCTAATTGTCTTCACCAACATTTGAATTTTTAAGATGGTGTTCCACAGACACTGGGTTTGGATAGCAAGTTGTGCTCTTTGAAAAGCATAAAAGATTTGCCTCAGATGATTTCAGCTTAGTGCTCCCACGTATCACTCACTAGAAATGTGAAGTGCAGGAAGAAATCCAGCAGGTCAACATGATCAGTAAGATTCTGAAAACTTTCTTCAAAAACAGAACCTTGAAAGCATCATACACTCAAGCACATAAAGGATCATTTTAATATACTTTTCATCACACTAAAGAGATTCAAAGACTTTCCTTCTTTATTTTCTTCACGAAAAATGAGTCAGAGAACAGATAAAAACTAGCACATTTTCATAATGAAGAGCTGCTCTGACCTCTAGTTTATATTAATTGATGCAGGGAAAGAAGGGGAAAACTTCCAGAAAACATAAGAAAGCAGTAACTGTTCAGTGTAAGTAAGGAATCAGTTGAGTGTTTAAAAAAACCTGGAAGTGTTTAGGACATGGGCTTCAGTGTACAACCTGCTGTGAATGGGATCATACAATCTGCATAAACTCCCTGTTTCCCCCTATATTCCAGATCCTGAGCAGAGGTCTGTGCTACCAACCCAAAAGGTCTGAGCTGTCCTGGGGGAGTGTTTGATGCCACACAGCCCCAGTAGCTGTGCACAGCACCAAGTGACCCATCTCCAGATCAGGATGGATGGATTCCTGTGGGAATGGGCTGTGGCTCCCAACAGCCAAACCCTGCACAAGGTCAGTGCTGTATCCACGAATTTCCAGAGCTCTCCCTGAGCTGGAGAGCGCTCCCATCTCTTTCTGTACCTCTTGCAGGAGTTTGCAGTTTGGAAGCCACTCTGCTTATTGGCCATTTCCTGTTGACAGGAGCAGTCAGGAGAGGGGAAACATCTGTAGATGTTGCTGTGACTTAAAGGCTTTCCCTGCACAGCCTGGGAAGACAGAACTGCTCCCCATGTGCCTTAAGTCAGAGGAAACCTCCGGTGCCAACCTGCTCAGCTCTCAGTGGAGGACGAGGTCTGAGCTGCCACAGACATCCTCCAACATTCCATAAAATCGTTAAAGAAGCACTGGAAACAGGAAAAGCAGCAATTCACTGAAAGAACAGTGAAGTGGGTTCTGAGAAGGAGAGGCAAGTTGGACTCTTTCCACTGCCAGTGCTGAGGTTATTCAGCACCTGTAGAAGATTTTGTGTCACCTCCACCCAAGGGCTTCAACAAGTGCCTCCACGGGGGGACTTACAAAAGTTACCCTGTGCTGACAAACCGGGGCAAGAAAAAGCAATTCTCTCAAGAAACAGAGGAGGTCTGGAGAGAAGCACAGATTTCCTGTGCTTTTAACCAGTCATGAGGGCTCTGCCTCATCAGGCCCACGCAGGTGATGGAAACTCATCAGAACCAAGGATCATTATGCAAGAGAGGATACAAGGCTGCTCTGACACCTTCACCCAGCAACTCACCCAAGCCACAACCCAGAACAGGAAGTTTCAGTCAGACTTTCAATTCCCACACCAGGCTAAATCAATCTAAATCAAATACATTTAAAAGAAAAAGCCTTGAATGGAAAAAACCAGTCTCTTTATGCCACCCACTACCAGAAAGATTATTGTTCTTGCCTCAAAACTATTCCTGATTTGAAAGCTGCTTGAATTTAGAAATCTAGGGATTGGATTATTTTTTCTGTGTTTGAATTTCTACACAGGAAAACTGAGTAATTTGTACAGTTAGCTAAGCCAAAAAAACAAAAAAAAAAAGAAAAGAGGCGGCGAGGAGGACGGCCACTGCTGGATTAGAATTAATTTATGCTGATAGAATGACACTGTCAAAAATCCCACAGGAAGAAGCATTTTTTAAAGTCTTTAATCAGGCCTTATTTTCCTTTTTTTTCTTTCCTTTTTCATTCCATTCTCCAAAGCTTACTCCTCTGATCCACAATAATTTTGGGATCAAGCCTTTGTTTCTTGACACCAAATGCTGTTGGTGTTATTTTCAGCACTGGAATTGCTGCAATGGATCCCATGCAGTGCCCATTATCCTTTCCCTGACACTGACCACAAAAAGCTGCTTCACACAAAACTTTCAGACACTTCAAGAAGTACCAACCCAAAAAAAAAGAAGTCTGTCATTCACCACCAAGATCTAAAAGGGTTCTCTTGTTCCCTCTCTGCTGTATTTTGTTTTAAAGATCATTACTGCAACAAATCCGGGGGTTTTTGAGCCATACAAATATCCCATCATTCCTGAATCCTTCCACACTCTCAGCTGCACAGCCAGCAGCACACAGTTAAAAATACAGATATAAATATATGTATTTATGCTTCACGGTACGTTACAAGCTCAGCTCTGTGCCTCCACACAGAGAGGAGCTGAAGCAGGGTCTGCCTCTGCTCTCTCCTTTTCCCAGTGAAGGATATCAGACGTGACAGCCCTGCAGCCTGCAGTCCTTTGTCTCCACAAAAGGTCCAGTTCTGACAGCAGGGGGGTGAGACTTCACTTGGACACTGTTTCAGCAGTGTATTTCAATCAACAATGCCTTGAGAAACTTCCAGGAACCACCAGCAAAAGTCAGGAATGAGCAATATTGGGGCTAACTAAGCAGTCAAGGTTCTCTCTTTCTGAGAGCTCTTTCTGAGAACTACCAAGGAAACCAATTAAGATCAATTGCCTTCGTCATTTAGGCTGGAACACATCGGGGACCATGTTCCTGTTTATTTATGGGCCACTTGAAAATAACCCTATGGAAAACAACCAGTGAGCTGCTGCTGGCACGGACTGGATTTGAAATGCAATCAAAGTTTCTGGTTTCCTTAGCAAAGCACAGCAGCCCTCCCCCAGAGCAGGCTCACGGAGCTGGGGGAGGGAAAGGGTTACCCAGTGCACCATAAATGTCACCAAAATATGCTGGGCACTCCGCTCCCCAGAGGGATTTTATTCGTATTTTCCACTAGCAGCAATGCCACAAGTACCCAGGAGTCAGAAAAAGAAATGGAAGCAGTTGTGAAATTGTCCTGTCTACTTTTACCGTGCACATGGAAAAACACACAAAAAGACTGACGGGCATACACTGGGAAAAAAACCCAGAGGACGTCCTTAAACTTCTTTTTTCACCGTTTTTATGGAGATAGAGAACATCCTGAATGTCTAAACTCTCCAGAAGCACTGTCCCTTTAAAGTCAGAATGTGACCTTTTTTCACCCACAAGAAAAAGTGCAGTTTCCCAGGTTCTTACTGGAAACATTTCTTGGGAAAATATTCATTTCCAAAGCGTTGTTTTTACACTTTTGGTTCACTGGTTGTTTGACTCTTGTAATGCTTTAATAGTGTTTTTACTCCATGAATGTTTGTAATAACTTAATCCATCCTATTTCCTACAGTATCTCCTTTTAAGGATAATTATATCAATATGCTTCTGACATTTTCTAATCCAAAAAACCTTTTTTTTTTTCCATAAATTGTTTTTTTGCTCAGTTGGGTGATTCAAAACAAGACTTAAGGGTATGCTCCTGGCACCTATGATTTCTGGAAAGGCTGCTGCACCATAAAACTCAAGGAATAACCCAAAAAATCCCATTAGAAACATGGAAAATTGTAGCATTTTGTTAAGTTGTCACAGCTTTCTTTTCTAATAAGAGAGTTCAAGGTTAGCTACAATCTGCTGCATTTTCCAAGACAAAAATCTCGTGCATTATTTTGTGTTTACCTGCCCTAAGACAGTTTGCTTTGCTTTGTTTTGGGTTTTTTTTTTTTCTCAAAAAGAGCTGCAAAGGGATGTGTTCTGTAACAGGCTAAAAGATATACCCATAATTAAATTCTCTTACATGTAGTTTTTAATAAGGGCCCCAATCATATCTATTTACAACAGGAAATATCCAAGAACCTAAGCAGATTTAACAGGCTTACACAAGACTTTTCCTAAAGCTACTTGTGGCCTTCAGCAGAGGACATTGCTCAACTCAATTCTTCCCAAACTTCTGGGCTATTTTGCAGCACTCAAGCCTCAAAAGTTTTCCCAGATTACTGGAATTTAGGAATTAATATGCTTTATGGTTTCACAGACTGGTTTGGGCATTATGAGTTTATCACTTCAGGGTTTAGCTCTGCCTGTCTCCACTCAGGTCTCCTCTGCTGCCTTTTCTGATGCTTTACTTAGAATATGAACTAGCAATGTACATTTCTGTGAATTATTCAATTTAATGACAGTGATATCTGATCTTGTTGCAGAAGATCAGGCCTTCCTTGTGTGAAGAACAGCCCCTCATCCTGATCTGGGAGTGCTGCAGGGCTGAAGTGACTCAGAGCTGGGTGAAAGGCTCAGGGCCACTGACAGGTCTCTCAAAGCAAAGATCACACTTGCACTGTACTTTTCTGCCTCCACATCACATTGAGAGACAGCGTTGCAGCCTAAGTCAAAACATCTGGCTTGAAGGCAGTAGGAGCTTTTACTGCTCCTCAGACAGCCAAGCTGAATTTTGGTAGCCTGGCAGCCACTGTTCCCTCAAAGGTCCTCTGCTTAATCCTGAGTGAGGGAAGGGCTAATGCTGCTTCTTAGCTGTTCATCAAGGAAACCAGAAGATCCCTTGATAAGATGTTATCTTCTTTCCTTCCTCTCACTGTATTCACTGTTCAACAGGGGAATTTCAGCTTTGTGTTCCCTGCCCCATACAGCAACCAGAGGCTCTAAAAGGGACCTCTGGCACTCCAGACCAGACTGTTACCCACTAAATCTCTTTTCTCTGGAACATGAAGAGATACTTCTCTAACACATCCAATATGTATCTGATGAAAATTGTTACCAGAATGTTTCAATCTCATAAGTTACAGAAAGAAGCCAACTGACAGCACTTGACAACATGGAGCAGGGTGCCAGAATGCAAACCAATGAAGTTCCTTCTTCTTCAATGTGACAAAATGCTTATTTTAAGCATACTGAGACAATAAAGTGCTGATTAACAGGCAGCATGTTCTTCAATGAAACGTATGAGTGTGTAGTCTTGTGCTAAATACAGAAGATGCTGAAGGTATGTGATGATGAGTGTGAGAACAGCTCCCTGACAACATATTGAAGTTCAGCTTTAAACCAACTCACTGACAGAGGGTCTTCAGCTACAGGGAGGACTGACCCAGTGTCAGGGACAATGCTGGTGAGCTCAATAAGCATAAATGCACGTGTAAGGTTTATTTCTCAACAGCTCGGAGCTGTCTCAGACACATCCACGCCTGCAGCCGTGTCTTTGCTGCCCTGCCCTGGGACAAAGGGCTGTATTGACTCTCCAGGGATTGCCAGGGAGGGATTACTTCAGCCTGAGCTAGAAATTACAATACTTTCTTCGTAGGTAGCCTAATCACACGTTAACACTGTGTTCTGCAGAAATTAATAGAGATAAGGCTGAAAATAATACTCACCCACGGAGTCTAAAAATAAGCACCGAAATTTCCCCTCCTCGTTTCTTTCTGCTTTGTGTTTCCCCTCAGGTGATGACACCATTCTCCTCTCCAGCTCTCCTGAAATGGATCGTGAGCATCATGGTTACAGACTGCTCTGGGGAACAGTTTTTCATGTAGGGTCAGAGTTTAGGGATGTGTCGTGTGAGGCAAATCAAGGGTTATACTTTTGGGATGTACAGCGTGAGGCAAATCAAAATCTTACTAGACCAGAATAACCAACAGAAGGCACTGGTTTACCATGGTCTCCAAGAATCAGATACCTAGAAACACATTTGAATATGTATAAATTAGGTGGGAAGCCTAGTCACAAGAGTGAGCTGAACTAATTACAGTAAACGGGGTGTTTTCAGCTGCACCACCATGAAGAAAGACACTCCTTCAGAGTATTTTTGGTGTGACAGACTCTGTTTAGTTTTAGTCCTGCAGCTCAGCCCATTTCAGACTTCCAAAAACAAGCCAATTAAAACACCAAAAGCTTATTGAATATTGATTGCTTTAGACCATGCAATTTAATGCAGCCTTGATTCGTGTAAACGCAGGAATTCTGAGAGCACAACATCCTTAAAATCAGTAAAAGGGCAGTAATTTATCAGGAGCACTGTAGAAAGTACTTGCAGTTCCCACCAGGCAGACAACAGATGGAGAGGAAAGCAAATGACACGACCCAAAAATGGGGAGTAACAACCCCAGTTTTGGGGCAGTTTGGTATGCACCTCTGTAGCATTGCCAGGTCCTCATGCATATGCATTATGAACTAATTAATTCTCAAAAATAAATCTTATGAGGCAAGTAAAATAAGTTTCCATCTCCCAGATGAAAAAAAGTGAGGTCAGTAGGTGTGAATACAGGTGGAGCTGGCTCTAGAAGTGGCATTAAAAAAAAAAATGGAGTTCTAGGGATTATGCTGCAGACTTGCTACTTCTGTGGTATTGAATTTAGAGAATGTGGTGAAGGCAAGGGAGAAGAATGGGTTTTTCATGACACATTGTGTCTGTCTGCATGCAATCCCTGCCATAAGGTGTCCCCAGCCCGGGTGACTGCAGCAGCAGCCCCGGGGTGACTCCCTGCACACCGCAGCCACCGTGTCCTGCTGCCAGATGCATGCTCCCTTACATTCCTCTAGTCCTGAAGGAAAAACACTTTGAATTCAGTAATATAGAATATTCCTGTTAATGTGAGGCAGGAGACTGGCAGCAGGCCACTCGCAGAGCCCAGCAATGGAAAAAGCAGAGAGCGAGCTCAGCCTCACAATGTGAAGCAGACAGACCTATTGTGAGCTGTCTCCATCCTCGGGGCTGGATGCTCCAGGCTGATTTATGAGCACAATATTTACAACTAACACACATGAAATGCATTACGAGGAGGAATAAATCTCCTAGCATGCACGGAGAGCAGCTAAGATAAAAGAATGCATATGGTAAACTAGGTGACTGTTTGTCATTAAGTGTGGTACTGAAGCCAGAGCACGTCTCTGGGGCAGGGGAGGCTCAGGATTTGCCCTGGGGTTTATCAATACTCTGGAAAACACAAGCCATTAGGCAGAGTCTTTCAGAAAGATGTTCCAGCTTTTATTTCTTTCTAGTGAACTCAAAGCTGATGAAAGACACTGTGTGGGAAGCCCTTGGGAGTGAAACAGGGCTTGAAAGGAAGATCAGTCTTATGCCTGTGCAAAGACCCAGTGAAGAGGCCAGAGTTCAGTTCCCAGGTCTTGTGTTATCACAGGCAAGATCCCTGATTTTTGTGCACCCGTGTTCCATCTCATAAACAGGTATCAGTATGAAATTAGGTAAGAAAGGGTATTTTAAGGCAGAAGGCATATAATAATTAAGTATTCTGACTTACTGCACCACATTATAGGCAGTAGAAATTCCCTGAATTAATTCCTAAATTGAATCATCACTGAACAGGTAAACATTTCAGAAAAACAACCATCCCTTACTAAAGAATGGGACCAGCAAACAAGGATGTCAATTCTAGTTTCTCTGTAGTCTCAAAACCCAAACCCCATCCCAGAAACACTGCTGACAATTCCCTGCTGATCCCTGCTGTCCTTTGAACCCTGCAGCTCCTCCAAATCTCATTTAGGTGGAGAGGGAATAGGAGGCAGCTCTCACGTAAATGCATCTGTATCTGACATTTCTGCCTACAAAGCTGCACTGGGCATAGATTGCATCTCATCATGCCCAGCCAACCCAATCAGGCCCAAAGAGCTTCTTGGAAGGACCCGGATTCTTCCCTTCCCTTGACACTGAGGTTTGATGGTGCCAATATTTTTGCAGCTCTTTGTGATGTTGACTCTTGCCTGGTGGGATGTGGCTTTAAGTTAAACAACTCATTTTCTGCAGGGTACAGCACTGTCACGGAGAGCTGTGAGGCTGCTGCTTTCGCTCAGAGAGCTCTGATAAAACATCTGATCCCAGTATGGGAGGACAGACTCATAAAAACAGGCTAATGATGGAACCAGACTGTGGTACAAACCAGAGCAAGCACTTCAGCTAACTGAACATGCTTCCTGTCCTCAGCCAGCACCACAACATCTTGGTTTAGCTACCACACATCCCTCTCAGAGCACTTCCCACTGATCAAAAGGGAACAACCAAATATTTCTGTGAGAGCAGGACAGCTGGACTGAAGGAGCAGCAAAACAGATTTGGGGAGCAGGAGAGGTTCTGTTGGGGAAACTCCTCCAAAATCAGTCCAATTCCAAATCCACTCATGAAAGGAGCAGCAGCAGGAAGTTACCCTTTGCTAAGTGCAGTTCTGGGATGTGGCAGGGAGGAATCAGCTTTCTTTTGCTGGAGTTGACTGAATGGGTTGGACTGAGAGCTGCTGGGAGCTGCAAAGAGGCAGCAGAGCAGGCACAGCCCTGTTGAGCACCTCTGGCTGGGTGTGGCAGCTCTGTGACAACCAGGGACGTTCCAGGCACAGCGACCTCTCCCACCGCCCATGGCTCAGCTCAGGGGGTATTAAGACAACGTAAATAAACCAAACTCAGCCCGTGTCTGATACAATTAAATAAATGACACATGGGGGGAAAAAAAAAAAAAGAAACTAGAGCTCTCCTGTATTTTGCTGTCAGGATTCTAAATTAATCTCATTTTGTATTTCTTTCATCGAAGCATTAATGACAAAGGGAGAATGAATATGAAAATACACCCTTTCTCATGAAAAGATTTATACTTGCCTCCACAGCTTTGATTATTCCTTCAGATTCACCCTATTTTCTTTCTAAAACAGTAGTTAGGCCTTAAAAAATGCAAAACTAACTAAACCTACTCTCCACATATAAGCAATAAATACATACTCGTCTGTTGAATTACATTCTATTTTATAGTGATTTTATACACCACTGTAGTTATGGATAAAATCACACCACATGAACTGGTAGTGGTAATTTTGTCCCACTGTTTTGTGGTTTCATGCCCGAAAACAAGTGATTTGTGGATTTTTGGGGTTTTTTGTGGAGCTCTTTAGTATGTTGATTTCAGGTGAAGGAATGATACACAGCAAACAAGAGGAACTCATAATTCTATTTGCTATAATTTGTGAGATACACTTAGAATTAAATAAAAACAACAAAAAACCCACCAACCCACAAAACAAGAAAGCAAGAGATAAATAAATATGAAAACCTCAAGCCTTATTTCATCCTAAACTCAGAGTCTAAATCCTTTAAAGTATGGGGAGATGATGTGACTCCCTCAGCAGAATTCTGGGCTGGGCCACAGAACCCACGGCTCCGTGCCATCAAACCTAATCTTTGTTTGAGATCTGACACATTCTCTCCAAGTTTTCAGTCCCATTGCAAAATTCTGAGAGGATGAAAGGCAGATTCTCCTCCTCTCTTACACTAACCCCAGGGCCTAGGAACAGCAGGACTTGATTTAACCAAACACACACTGGGCCAGAAAAATGATGAGTGATGCTGGGATTGACTGACACCACGGAGACCTCACCTGATTCATGGTTTTCCAACGTGATCATTGCCTCACCTCAGAGCCCCGAGCAGGTTGTGCTGAAATGAGGAGATAACCAGAATGCCAAAAGGCATCTCCTCACCAGCCAAACTGACAGCAAAGTCAGCAGAGCCTCCTGTCCCTGGGGAACTGCACTCACCAGACACCCAGAACCTCCCTGCCCCAAACTGGCAACATCTCCCAGGAGCCAAGGCCCTGGTGCCTCCCCTGTAAAGCAACTCTTTGCAGAGCACCAACAAAAAGGCCTCTGAACCTTCCTTCTTACTCAAGTGAACTCCTCTCCACTGCATCTCTCCTCCAAAAAATTTACTGTACCACATAATGCCTGCACCAAGCTAAATCTGCTGGCTCCCAAACAGGCTTCTTAAGCCTCCCGCAAATCAAGACTAGGATATTTGTTTCTAAATCTCCAAAGGAGGATTAGGCAGGGTGACCATAATCCTAACCAGCCTCACACCTGCCACTCACTCTCAGTGAAGGAGAGATGCATTTTAGTATCTGGAAATTACTAGCAGATGAACCTCTTTGTCCAAGGTAGGATATCAAAGATTACAGTTCCTAGCTCTCTTGTTTCTTGGCTGCAAAGGAAATAAAAGGGTTTTTTTCTGTGAGACAAAGAGTGGATATGATTGTTTTGGTTCTGGTGACATCATTCTTTTTTTGTCAGCACCATCTCTCAGTAATTGACTCTGATCTGAGGAAGGACTAGAGCAGTTCACTGTCTTCTGAAATCTTCTCCCTTCATCTCCCTCTATTTCAGGGCCCCAAACAAAAAATAAGGTCAATGAGAGATTTTTTCATATACATTGTCCAACTTTTGATCAAAGCCCCTGCCTTTTCCATGATGTTCACGTGTAAGTCCCACTGCAATGGCATCAGAGCTCCCCAGTACCAGTTTAGCACCCATTAAAGTGGCAGTGCTCAGAGCACCATTTCTCTTTCTACTGTAGGAGTTTGAGCAGTGCAGTTATTACTTTTGAGGGGGAATTGTGCAGGCTCCTTGTCAATTGGTTTAGGTTTCCAAACTGCTCTTGCCATCCCCAGCTGCTGCTGCTGCCTGTGTGTTCCACCTTCCCCACATCCACTTTGACCCACCAGCCAAGAGCAAAACAACCTTCCCTCGGTGCCCCTCCTGCAAACAGGGTAGGAAAACACCACAAAAGGGGAAAAAAAAACCCAAAAAAACCCACACACATCACTTGCAGCATTTTTACATGTAATAGTAACAGCCTCTTGGTGCCATCATCAGCCATGGCATTTCATTCACACAGAACACTTGTGGGCACATCACATATGCTTTTCCATTCAATGTATTTTTAAATGTTTCCCAGGCAACTGTTTCAATACAATATGCCTCCTTGGCAACCTGGTACCCGCAAATGCCATGCCAGTCTCCCTAGTCCTCTTTTTAGGTCTTCCCATCTTGGCACACAAATGTCACAAGGCTGGGTTTTCCATCTCCAGCCACACAGGTACTGATCTGTCCCTGCCCTTGGAAAGGTTGAACTGAAGAGATGAGCTGTGCGCTGGATGCAAATTCAGCTTTGGTGAGCTACCAGAGGGAGCAGGTTTCAAAGGCTTTTTGTGGAAAAGAGAACGTCTCCTGCAACTAAAATTAAGGAGAGCCCACAAAACTGTCTCCACTCAAGTGACTTTCCCTGGAAGCAGCAGTGAGCCTGCACTTCTCAAACTGAAATGCACGTCATCTTTATTCTCCTGACTAAGCCAGCCTTACCCTGTTCTCCTCATTTTGTGGTTTCATTGTAACACATCACATTGTTGGAGTCAGACGTTCCCATCTCACCACAGCACTGGACTGAGAGGGTCAGTGTGGCTGAGTTCCTCTTTCCAGGGCTGCATTTGCTGCCACTGGGCTGTTCAGGGGACACCTTGTGACATCAGAGTGCCAGCATTTCAGCTGTGGGACACTGGCTTTCCCTGCTGCCCTGCTCTGCAGACTGTGGTCTCTTTGGGGACACTGTCCTCTATCACATTTAGCAGAATGGACATGCTCATCCTTGAGTGAAGTCACAGACTATCCGACGAGGACAAAAAATTATCAACATTTGCCCCTAAGCTACGCACTGATTAGATAAAATAATTAAAATATACTAATATTTCAATGGTCTAGCAAGGAACACTTTCTTCTGAACATTTTGATCTGATACAGGAGCTATCACTACAGAACCAAAGACATTTCAGAAGGACTAAAACTATCAGTGAGCATCAGTCGTCATAAAAAAAAAAAGTTTTAATAAAAACTGCATGTGCTTCAGCCTCAAAGTGGTACATTAAAAAAAAAAAAATAGCTCCTGCATGCAATGACATCAGGCTCTGAGAGAAACCCAGCAGAATCTGTGGCATCTCTTCTTCATTGATTACTCCATAACAACAGCTGAAAATTACAATTTTTCCAGGCTATAAAATGCCTAGCACTCCAAATTCTACACTGGCAGCAAAAATCTCCTCCCTGTCTGTGAGCTGTTGTATCTGTAATAGAGACCCTGCATTACCAGGCTTTCTAATTCTTCCCAAATGCAGAAGCTCTCATTCAATGCTGCAGCTGTTGGGGAGGAAATCAGAAATAGCAGAAGGCGGATTAGTTGATAATGTACCAGTTCTTCCCCAGCAAATGCTGGCACCTGCGTTTCACACTCTCCTCTTTCCCTCAGCCCAGGAAAAGATCACTTGGTTTGTTTGGCAGGCAATTCATAGGCTTTAGTGACTGTGGAACTGCAAAAGGATTAGAGTTTGTTATAATAGCCCCTTCTTCCTGAGAGCAAAAGTTAAAACTGAGGCCCACTTTACAGCAAGAATCAGGGACCATGTAAGTAAAGATTAAGCGTGTGCAGCTTGATGAGACTCAACAGGGAAGAGATAACTACACATGCTGGCACTCCATTTACAAGGAAATCCCTGCAGATAATCTGTGGGAGCATTCTGGCTTCCACAAGCTCAAATCCCTTGACCACTGGCTCAAATCCAGCCAAGGCTGATTATGGTAAAGACTACTCTCTGCATTTCCAGGAGAACTTTTTTCCTAAGACCACTAAACATTCTAATTATTAAATTAGCAAGACCCAGAATCAAGCAGGAAGTAATAGGATTTCCATGCAGTGGAGGAAACAGAAGATTTGATCTTGTGCAAAGTGGCAAAGCCAAGAACAGGTCCTATTCCACATTTTGCCTTCATATTCTTAGTACATTATTAATTCTGGAAAGATGCAGATGAAAAATGCTAAATACCCTTAATGGACAAAGATTTCTAGTTTGAAATCTGCAGGTAGTTACAGAAGCAGATAGAGCAAGAATTAAAACATTTATTACATGGTTAGAGTGGGTATGCATTAAACAGACAACGATAAAAAAAAAGAAACTTAAAATTTTCAGTTAAATCTACAAAATCCAAACCCACCTACAATCTACAGTTGCTACAGAAGCAAGGTTTTTCCCTTTTGCTTTTTACAAGCAGAAGCTGCAGTAATAATTTTCCCTATTCTTTTTATTATATTCTTTCATTTGTGGCCCTTACTGCACAATAACCAATTTTTATGCTCCCCCATAACAAAGCTTTAGCAAACGCTGCAAGTGCTCACAGCACCACACAGCAACACCTCCAGCTTGAAGAGCAGGCTGCACTCCTGATGGCTGTTCTGGGAGAAGTCGTATCCAACAACAAAAATCCATGGGTACAACACCAGATTTAGCAGCAGAGGATTGTCCAAGGAGTACCCAAGGGGTCATAAAACATAAAACACTAACCCAAACATCACAGGAATTAAAGAAACGCTGTGGCATAACGGATCATTAACATAGATACACCCGGGAGTATGTTGGGAGTGCTTTCACAGCCCCCCGGATTTTGTTAAATCCCTGGTTTTGCATGGTTTGCTGCCTCCCTGTGGTGACAGTCAGCGCTGGGCCACAATTCCCAGTGATCCCGAGTAAAATCCCCCAGGGAACACTTCGTCAGCTAGTTGTGAAACCAAACTTCTACCCCTCCTCTGTCATCTCATTTCCCACCACTTCCACGGCCGATCCCCTCTTCAATCCACACTTTTGCTGTGTTTACACCCCCTTTCTCCTGCTGTTCTTTGCTCTGTCCCCGCTGCCACCACCACCTTCCTCTCCACAGCAGCCTAAAACCTTCAGATCCAAACTCACCCCTCGCCTCTGTTCCACTCACCTTGTTCCACCCGCAGCTTTTGGGGAAACGCCTTTCCCGACAAAGAAGGAAAGGAGGGTCTGTTTCCTGGGATCTCCTTTCACCACACCGGGAAGCAGCTTCTAAACAGCAGCAAAAATGACAGGCAGAACACTGTCACCGTCCCTCGGGTGTTCCCTGGGCACTGCAGTGGCTGGAACAGATATTAATGTGGGAAAAGGTTAGTCTGTGTGACAGGGGTTTCCCACTGTCTTTTCTTTCTTCCTGAATTTCATTCTCCTTTTAGTCTGCCCATCACACAGCTGAAATGCAGGCCCTCCAGTGTGACGATTTTTTAATTTTGATTTTTCAGCTGGGCTACCTAGTGTGTAAACTGACACAGATCACAGGGGCAACCAAACGCTTGGCACTTCCAAAACTTTTATCCGCAAAAGGAAACCTATTGGTGCTCCTTCAATGTTAAGGAATTAGTTATTGCACACAGTAAAAGACATTATGGATTCACAGAAGCACAGAGTACCTGAGTTAACACAGGGAAGGTGAAGGCTGGGCAGAGCCTCCGAGACCTCTGCACGGACAGAACCATGGTCAGCTGAAACACCTCTGGATGGGGCTGCCTGGACCTGCCCAGGTTTAAATTTATCTGAAATGTGAATCTCTGATGCCCATTTTCAAGGTTCAGATCTCCTCAAGACTTGTATTAAGTCATGTCAACTCTTAATAAATTTTTGCTCAGCGGTGCGACCAACACAGTAATTCTCAGGTGTAATACAGTCAATACTGATGCCTCCTTTCTACTCTCAAAAATCCAAGGATCAAACTGTCCAGACAACCAGTGATGCATAAATGCAGTTACAGAAAAGGAATGTGAACTTGGATTCATGTTTCACCAATAATAAATTGGTTTTATGAAAAGATTGGTCTGTACCCATGCTCCCTCATACACCTGTACAATTTATTTCCTTGTACAGGAAATTATTTTTTGCATCGGTTGTAAAGAATTTAAACAGCAGAGTTACTTTCTGATCCTTTCATGTCCTGCTGGAGGATGAAGTGTCTGTCACAATTCCTCTGGCGTCTGTTTTCGAGACGGCTGCAGCTCGGGGAGCGTTTAAACCCTCTCCAGCACCTTCTTTATTTCAAGCCACACAGCGACATTCCCGCCAAAACCGTCAGACTGCATCACTTCAGACTCTTCTTTGAAAAGAGAAATTAGGTCAGAAGTGCGCTCCCAACCCACTTTATAGTTTGGATTTACAGCTTTTGGGTTTGGCCCCGCGCGGCCGCTCCGGGGCGGGACAGGCCAGGCCCCACCCGCCGCCATCTTGTCCCCCTCAGCCACGGGGACCCCCCCCGACCCTGCCCTTCCAAACGCACCAAAACCCCGCAAAAACATAAAGTTTGTGGGATTTAAGCAACACAAAAAAGGGCTGCTTTCGAGGCAGAGCAGCCCCCGGCGGCTGAGGGGTGCAGCGGCTGGGGAACGGCAGGCTCCCCTCAGGACGCCCTCAGAGCGGCTCGCCCGTTCCCGCCTCCCCGCTCCGTGAGGGCGGCTCTGAGGGCGGAGAGCCACAGCCGCGGCGCCGCGCCCGCGGCAGCAGCAGGAGGAGGAGGAGGAAGAGGAAGAGGAGGAAGCCCCGGCCGCCCTTTCTGCCCGCCCTCCCGCGGCCGCCAGCGCCGTGCCCCGGCGAGGCGTGCGGAGCCCCGGCCATGGGTGAGGAAGGAGCCGCCAAGCTGCGCCTGAAGCCCCGGCCGGCGCCGCCCGCCCGCGGCCGGGAGCGCAGCCCCGGCCCCGAGCAGCCGCCGCGGCCCCCGTGAGTCGGGACCGGGGGGAATCCGATCGGTCCTGGGGCACCGCAGCGGTCCTGGGGCCGGAGCGCCTCACCCGGGCCGGGGCTGCACCGCCCCAGCGACCCGCGGTGTTTGCTGGCCGGATCAGGGCCTTTTGAAGGTTATTTCATAAAACACCACCCGTAGCGCCTTTAAAAATTAGAGATAAAACCGCAGGATAAAGCACAGCGGGCCCTGCGCGTTCCACGCTCTCCTCGGCACAGAACAGCACTAGCGAGGACAGGGCCTGAGAAGTGTTAAATGTGTGAAAACTCAGTTTTCTTTCTTCCAGAGTAGGGCTCACAGGACAGCAGAAATCCTGTTTTGTCCAGCCCTGGAGTTCGGGAGGACTGAAGGCAGTGAGTGGCTCGTTCGTGTTCGAGCCCGGGGGATCGAAGTGTCCCTTCCACCCTGGGCTGGGACAGGCTGAGCACTCACTCTGCTCTCTGAGGGCGTGTTGTTTCTAATTTCTTCACCGTGCAGCTTCATTCCTGGACAGTGACCCAAAAAAGTGCATCAGGAAGAATGCCGGAAACAGGCATTGTGACATTCCATCTTCCCCTTGCATTTGTCTTTATACAGCATTATCTTTTAGTGTTTATAGCTCCTGGGATCGATTAAATCAAGTTGTTTGGGAAGATAATCAGTAATTTCAAATGGCAGTGTGGGGATGCCTGGACATACAGGGGAACCAAAGCAATTGCCACCCTCTGTGCATGATTTCTGTGCTCAGCAGGTGTTAAGTTTGGTATTTGAGAAGATAAAACAGTGGCTGCACTGAACTGTTTCACTTGGAAGTGAAGATAGTGATAGATACCTACAGCTCATTTGTTACAGGCACTTAGACATTAATTTTTTGCTAGCTGTACAAATTACATAAGTCATGGAAAGCTGTAAAAAATAGTTATAAGGCTAAATAATGTCTTTGTGTTCCAGAAAAAGGAGGCAAACTAATAGCAGTGTAAGAGTATTTTCTTTCTTCTCTCCCACCTTCAAACTATTGGACTGTGTCTTTACAGGGCATCGACTGACAGATGTTCCTGGTTTGAAAATGAAGAATTAAATGAGTGTGAAAAAACCTGGATTTTGTTACTGAAAGACGTCGGGGAAGACTCGCACTGCACAACGTGGGACACGGTGCCCAGCTTTCCGGAATTCTTGGAAAAGGTAGCGTGCTGTATCCTTGTTTTTGCACTTTTTGTCCAATAGCGACAGCCTGGTTAATGGGAAACAACCCGAAATAGCTTTTAGAGATGTGGGGTTCCAGCTCTTTACGTGCAGTGGTGTGGCAGGGAATATAAGGACAGCTACAAGAGGCTTTTTTTGCAGTGCAGCCAATTCTTCCCAACGTTTTGCTGGGAAGAGGGAGCCTGTGTGAGGATGCTGACTGCCATAAACACCAGCATCTCCCTAAGGAATGAAACTGGAAAAGGCAAGCTGTAGTGGAGGGGTTAATTACACAGCACCCACCCTGACATTGCTCCAGTGGCATTAGGCAAGACCATAACATAAAAATCAGTCCTTATATTTTTTTTTTCATCCCTGAACAGCAGCAGGTTGTTGTTTTTCATCCTTAATCTCTCTGGAACATGAGTGCCCATTGTATCCATTTAGAAATGTTCAGGGAAGACCCGTATTCCATCAGTTCCAGGAAGCTCCTGATTGCTTTATGGGCACTGGAGAAGGGACGTAAATAAAATGTTCTTTTCTTCACTGTAGCTCAGCTTTCTTGGTATTTGCCATGTGTTCCCAAAGCCTGGGGTTTAGATATTGATTGAGCTGCATTTGTGTAAGATATTCTCTCTGTGTGTGTTGTAGAAGGCTGAGGAAAAGAGTCCAGAACGCCGGGAAGTCTTTACAGTTGGAATTAAAGACTTCCAGTGGGTACCATTCCCATCTTTTCACACAGAAAAATGTCTGAGCCCCAAGGATCTGAGCTCCCAGCAGCCAACACGGAGCAATGAATTACATAAAGGACGGGGCCAAGCAGACAAACTGAAAAGTTTATCACCTACAGCTGAGAAAACCTGCTGGGGAACCAGAACAGATCAAGCCAGAACTGTGGCTGGGGAAGGGACCAGAACAGATCAAGCCAAAACCGTGGCTGGGGAGGAGACAAGAGGTGTTTCAAGGCTGGCTGTGAGTCCTAAGTCCTGTAAACTCCCTGGGCACAGCAGCTCTGCACAAAGCCCTGCAGGAGCTTTGGGCCCTCGGCAGCACCACACAGGGACTGCCCAGAACAGCAGGGCAGACAGGAGAGAACAGGGAGAGCCTCAAATCCAGACACGTCAGGGGGATGCTCCAGGGGAGGAGGCCAGAGGGGGCCCTGCGGAGCAGCCTCGGCCCGGGAGCGCTGCTGGGGCTGAGAGCCACGAGGAGATCGTGGAAAACCAGGGTGAAGCAGCTGCAGCCCTTGACAGCTGTCCAATGTGTCTGATGCAGTTCAGTGGAAGGTAAGTTTGTGTTTTGTTTTGTTTTCATGATTTTGCCATAAATGAACCCCAGCAGGTTCTGGATGCATCCTCTATGTACAGAGTAACAAAAGCAGACAAAACTTGTACTGCAAGGTCCTTTTTAGCTGTCAGAATTACCTCCTTTAATCCCATTTACAAGTTGAGTATCTGCTCTACAGTAAGAACTGTTAACACAATTTCATAGTGCTCAGGCTGTCAGAGCTGCTGAAAATGTGCATTTCAACAGGTCCTCTAACCCTGCCAGCTCTGCTGGGTGCAACTTTTCCTGTTGTTAGGAGGCTGAACAGGGAGACAAAAGAGTGGCTGCATTAATATTTATACAATTTTGGTCTTTCTGTCAAGAAATTTAGATAGAAAGGCTTAAAATGGATCAGGTCTGTGGCTCCTCAGTCCCAGTTTGAGCAGCAGTAACAGCAAGGGTGGGAGGTTCTGGCAGAGTTGCTGGGCACAGGAGGTACCAGAACAATTCTGGAAGAGAGCAAAGTAGAAGGATTTGACTTTCTCACTGCACAAACTCTGTGTCTGCAGACTCTCACAGCTGGACATCGATGGCCACCTTGCCAGGTGCCTGTCTGAAAGTGCAGATGATGTCATCTGGTAAATCCAGAGGAGTGCAGAGCAAAGGAACAAGGCCAAGGATGAAGCTTTCTCAAAGGAAAAGGAAAAATGTGTCAAGGAAGCACATCATTGGCTCTGACTTGCTGAAGGATCACAGACCAGTAACTCAATAGAAGGTCAACTCCCACCAGCCTATTTGATTTTTTAAAATTTATTTTAAAGTTTCTCAAATGCACATGAAGTAGTTCTGGTTCTGAAAATGGTGCCCTGGGATGTCCCAGAGACCCCCAGGGAAATCAGGCTTGGTACTCCTGAAAAAATGCACAATTGGAAATCCATGGAGCTTTGTCTGAGGCACCACAGTTCTCAATTTCTCAGGATAGAAGAAAGCAGCTGAGCAAAAGACAACTGTTACTTACTCTAATCCAAAAGTTTACTGGTATTTTTTTTTTCTAAACAGGTAATCTATGAAAATAAACTCAGTTAAAAAGTCACTTGAGCTTAGCATTTTTTGTTATTTTAATACCTAAGTAAGAAAGTATAACTGTACAGTGGCTTCTGTCAGTGTAGCTGTGTTAAGAGAAAACACACCCCAGACCAAATAAAGGTGTGAGGGTTTTATGTTTCTGAAGGTGCCCAGCTAAATCCATAAATTCACCTTGCTCTGCAGGTTTCAAAGTCAGTATCAGTGTTAAACAGGTGATTAACATGACTGTGGCTAATTAGGCTGCAGGAGGAACTGAACACCTCTGCCAGTGGGACAATGCTGAGCTGCACAGGGAGGTTTAACAGGGTCAGGAGCCAAAAGAGCTGCTTTTTGTAGCAGTTCTACACAGCCCCCCCAGGTGAGCCAAAAGAGCTGCTTTTTGTCCCATTTCCACACAGCCCCCCCAGGTGAGCCAAAAGAGCTGCTTTTTGTCCCATTTCCACACAGCCCCACCCCCACCGAGGGCTGGGAGCAGGAACAGCCCAGAGCCTGTGGGGCTGGAAGGGGTTCAGGAGGCTCAGCTGCTCTTTGGGTCGCTCTCAACAGCAGCAGGGGAACACTGGGGAAGCCTGGGAGTGACAATAAATGACATTTAGTGACAATAAATGACATTTAGTGACAGCTCAGTAACCACAGACCAAGGGATGAGATCACCAACCTGCTCTGGTTTGTCTCCCTGTGCCCTGGACCCCAAGCCTACAGCTGAGTTGGGATTCAGACACAGAACAAACACAGAGTACAGTATAAAAATACAGGAACCTCCTCTGGATTTAATTTACAATGGGGTCAATGTTTCAGAGGTTGGACATAGCCCAGCTTACTGATAAATAATAACAGTCTATTAACTTTTTCATTAAAGTCTTTAATAGATGTGCAAGAATATAAATGATCTCAGCTGTTATGGGTTAGTATACCATCTTCTGCACAATTAAAACTGGTCAGCAAAGATCCCAACTAATTAATTATACAAAACTACAAGAACATATTTACTGTTTTACAATCATTAAATTAGCTAGAATTTTCATTTACTATTTCAAATAAGACAACTATATATCATTACCAGATCCATTTGTAATATATTAGGATTTTTTTTTTTTCCAAACCACACATTTAATTACATCCTTCATTTTCTTTTATTTATAAAACAAGTACTTTATATAAAAAATTTCCCCTTCATCATGAACAGAACATTATTCAAACACTTGCACATGAGCAACCAAACTTGTACCCAGCAAACTATTTGGCAACACAGCAACATTGTAAATGCCTGTAAATCCTTAAATAAAAATCAAATAGTCTTTACAATGTTTGTTTAGCAAAATGTGTCTTTCTAGTCTTCCTTCCCTCCCTCCCAAAATGTTCTGAAACCTAGAAAAAAGGTTAAAAAAAACCCCAGCCCACATTTCTAATATTTCCAGTTTAAAGTTCCATGCCCTGGCATGTCAAAGGACAGCTTAACCTGTCACAGTTCCATTCATGAGCTGCCTGCAGTCACTCTGATCACCACTGATTAGCTTTAGTACCAGGGGAGCTGAAAACACTGAAAGGGAAGTTATTCAGGGTAAATAAAATAAGAGGGAAAAGGAGCAATTAAAAAAAGTCAGATTACATTTAAAAGGTAATGTTGCCTTTAGTAGGTAATAAAGTATCTAAAGTCCAGGCATTTGAGGCAAGTACTTTTTAACTAGTTAAATTATTTAGTGCTGATTAAAACACATTTTGCTGAATATGAAAAGCTACAGTCCAACAGAGAAACCCACAACTGAAACCGGAATGGGATTCATAGAACTGAAGAACCACAGGTCTGCATAATTGTGGCTAAGGAGGGGGTACAAAACGCAGATTGTTAATCAATGATTAATTGAGTATCTCAAACGATGTTTTGGCAGTCTGGTCCTAGCACCTCATGACTTGGATGTGAATCCCAAAGATGTCATGTTCAGCACCTGATGCAATGCTGTACCCTGAGAAAACCATAGGTTAATGTAAAGAAAGTGAAAGTGTCACAATTTATCCTGTTTTACACCGATCAGCTGAGGTGCCACAGCACAGGGGTTCTTTTCTCCCTCCCCTGGAGCCCCAGCCCAGGCTCCAGCACCTCCTGAGTCCTCCCCTCTCAGATGCCCCGGCCCCCCTGGCACCCCCCAGTTCCCACCAGCAGGGATTCCACAGTTGTCTTTTGCTCTTTCCAATCTCTTAGGTATTGTTTTCCTTTCATTAACGAAATGGTACTGCTTTGATGCAAATCCTGTCGCTGCAAGATCCCATTCTCTGCTGCAGGATGATTAGTTATTAATGAACACTGAGTAACTGTAAGCAGACACTTGATCATAAGTAGGAGGTGTGCTTTATCAGGAAAATGGATTTTATCTTATGGTTATTCTAGATTTACTACTTAAACTTTAAGGCTATGCTTTACTATGCTTTTGCTCTACATCTGAATATTTGTATTGTTGATAAAAATACTTTTCAAAAATCTAATATACAACACAATATCATTGTAGGTGTAGGCACTGCTTAAGTATGTTTAGAAATCCTTTGTGTGCAAATTTAGTTCTCTTCAATCTCTACATTTTGGTAAATTTGGAGTTTAAGACAACAGATTTTGAAATTGATCCTGTAAATTCTAATTCGGAATTAACCTCACTGAGTCACTCTGCATTCCAAATTCTGTAAAAATGCAACTAAACATCAGGCTGCAGCTGTGAACTGTATGTTTCAGATGGAAATGTTACTTAATACTAACGAGCAGAACTTACCAGGTGTAAGAACGTCCCAAATACACAATAATCCTTCAATGCAGTTTCTCCATTTAGGCACTTAAATCTTGTACCCAAATTTATGTTTTGATTGCTAATAAAACACAACTCCTTTTAAATATATCTGAGATGTTTAGACAGGTACCACTTGTGAAAAAAGGCATCAAAAATAAGCTTCAACACCACCGTAATATATTTTATTCTTCAGGATGTTACACTGTAATACTCTTCAACTGGGAGCTCATTGCATCAAATGTTTGTAGAAAGTGTGTGGATCTCAAAGTTTCTCATGATCTCCTTTTGCAGGGATGCAATGAACGTTTCAATCCTTCATGAAACAGGCACGAAATGCAAATTCCTTCATTAATGAAGCCAGTTGTGTCAGTGCCCAGAACTTAAGAATCACTAAGTGGCAGAGGACACCCACCAAAATCATTATTCTCTTCTTTGATTTTCAGCAGCAAATTTGTTTTTAGGTCATTGGTCTCCATCCAAAGTGACCAGGCCCCAGCCTCGCATGCATATACTGTAGTTAAGGATAAATTAATGTCATTCACACTGTCCCCAACGAGGTCATTCCTTCATACTGTTTCTTCTGTTGACAGCAACAACGGATTAATATATTCAAATCCTTCAAATTCTGACTGATCTATTCGCTTTATTATATCTCTGAAAAACAAAGGAGAGCAGTGTTTAGTTAAACCACGTAATAACTTATGCAAGACATGCAGGATACAAAGATTTCAAACTGACTGTAACGTGACTATGTCCCAATGGCAAGTACGTATCTCTTGGTGATTTTTTAGGTAATTAGGAATGAATTTGTAGCTGTGCAGTAGGACTGGGGCACAGCAGCACATACTCATCATCGGGGGTGAGCTGCACGGGCTCGCTGGTGAACTGCGTGTCGAAGTTGTCCAAGCCGTAATCGTCGGTGATCTGCGGCTGGAACGGCGGCGGCGTCTGCTTCTTCTCCAGCTGCCCAAAACACGGGGGAAAGGGGAAATCACAGCACGGGGGGAGTTACAGCATCCCTCAGCAACAGCAAACCCAGCTGCAGGAAGTGCTGCTGGAGAGGAATGTCAGAGCACCAGGTAGCACACCCCACACCCAGCCAGGCCACAGACAGCAGCACAATGAGCGCTCTGCTTTTCAAAACAAACATCCACAAATAATTCATCCGTTTATGTTTTCTCTAAATTGGTAGATAGCACTCAGGATTGGTAAATTCCCACAGTGCTGCAATACAGCAGTTAGCACAACATATTTGCTTGTGTTCCTGAGAAACCGACCCACTTTTCCTCCTGTGTCTGCGTGCAATCTGTCACACAGTCCAATTTATAGTAGCACAGACACCAACATTCTAATTCTAACATTTATATTCAGTCAAAAAACTGTCTAGGCTACAAATCTCCATGATCTAACTCAGGACAGGTAAGCATGATGAGAGTGAGTAGTTCCCACTGACCACAATGATCACTTCTATTACCAACATGGGATGAAAACCTGATTTCAAGGCCAGGATCTCTCATGATGCTTGGTACAGAGCAAACAAAACAGGGAATAAGTCACACAAAGATCTTGGATTTCAGGTCTCAGACGAGAGCACAGTAAGTACAGATGGAGATAGGAGGAAACTGTGGAACTGTCACAGGGTGGGGAATTAACACATCAATATCCCATCAATGATCAGGTCTGGGAAAGCACCATGAAATCAAAGTTGTGAGGGAGAAATAATCAGCTCCTCCCAAACAAGAATGGCAGCATGAAGGAATCAGCAAAATGAAAATTTAAAACCTGGAGCAGGGTGGCAGGATTGTCCCTGTGAGTTGCTGCCACACGCCTCCAACAGCCAGGGATTACTCCACAAGGGGTTACACATCTGACTTCCTCCTTTGTTATACTCAGTAAAGCATAAAAGTTCTCTTAAATAAGCCACAGAGAGAACCTGCAGCCTTTAACTCGAGAAAATGAGTGAAAAAATAGGTGGTGCAGCTCTAGAAAATACCTGACTGCAAACAGCAGCCGTGGCTTTGTAGCTCTTGCTCCAGCATGTAATGGTTGAACACCATCAAACAGGCACTGAGATAAGAACATCTCAAAACAATCCAAAAAAGAACTGCCCTGGATGCTGCTGAGCCATCCTACACCAGAGTGAGCAATCTGAAGTGTTCTGGGCTCAGCCACACACAGTTGGGATGACTAACACCAGGAAAAATGTTCCTGGGCTGTGTGTTCCCTTTCCCTGTATTTATTTTTCCATTTAGCTCAAGCTTCACACAGAACAAGTTTGAAGTCAGTGTTAGACTCATTTCCTTGGGTTCCAACTTGAAAAGGTTTGGAAAAGCTTTTAAGTCCAAATGTTTTCTTTGAAATGCAGGTGGTGAGTAGAAGATTCTAATAACTAAAAAAGCTTTCCAAGTATTTTCTCATTTTTTCCTGAGTATATTTGCCAAAACTTATTAGAAATTTAGCTTCAAGTTTATTTAATGTTGATCCTCCTGAGCAGCAGTGTTCTGATCACATCACAAAACAGATCTCCTAAATATTTCCAATTCTTTGAAAAAAAGGCATTTAATATTAAAGCTTTCAGCCAAAAAATACATTAGAAAATATAAAAATTCAATCAGCATAAATGTTGACCAAGAAGTACCAATTTCAATGAAGAGGTTTTTTCTACAAATGAACAAAATACAAATCTAACAGTTGTCTTTTTCCCCTCTCTCTCAAAAAAACTGCAAAGCAGAACAAACTGCAGGACATGATGTTCTGCTCCACAGCCCCAGGTGAGCTGCACTGTGGCACCACAAGACAGCAAAAACAAACAAACAAAAAAATTAAAATTATACCACTCAGGCTGAAGGGAGAACTCCAAGCAAGGGATGTCTGACAAAATTAAAGACAGCCCTCATTACAGGGATAATTCTGTAAACAGCAGGTCTTTTAAAACACAGGCTCTTTACGCACTGAATGTGTTCTCTGAGGAATGTTACAATGAAATTCAGAGCAGCAGCTTCAAAGGGAAAATGAAACCGTGCAGCTTTCTCTCATCTGAACTCTTTCATGTCAGTGCTGCCTCTTCCTGCAGCCTCCCCAGACTATGGAAATACTACAGACACACTTCTCAATTGTTAACTAGCTATTAAAAATGTAAGGCTGACAGGGAAGTGCTCCAGCCTTCACAGCTTTATTGCTCAAGTGTCGATAAATGCTACGATGTCGTTTCTGGGATGGTTTCCACGCTGAAGACAGAAGGTAACACAATTACCAAGTGGCAGAAGATTTTAAAACTCCATTTTGATGTAATTTTATGCTTGCAAATGCATTGAAATGCAAGTCATCTTCACCATGAACCAAAAACCTCTCACACCAGCAGCACTAAAGAAAGCCTGCAGGCTGTAATCAGAGCCCCTTTATAAATAACCCCACTGCTCTCCTGCCACATCCTTAACCACAGGGGCTGATCCTGCTCACTCCTCCTCAGGTCACTAAACCCTGACACCACCTGAATAATCCTCCTGATTTTAGAAGTCACAGAATTGGTAAATTCAGCTGTGGCTTAATGTACTACGACTACTACTGTTCCATTTCTAGAATTCATTTTCCCTGTCTGCCATGGGGTTGTTTGTAAGCACACAAGCAATAAATTAATGAATTATTCCTTTTGAACAGCCACAAACACGAGGAGTGGTTTTTACCAGGTCCCAGTCTATGCTGCGGAAAAACGTGTGAGACTTGATATCAGCAAATCCTGTCTGGGGCTGACAGCCAAGCCTTTCTTTGGGATCCTGTGGAAAACACAGACACTGGAATTACACACTCCAAGCCACTTACAGCCCACGTTTGCCAAAAGCCCACAGAGATGACTCCAGCATTCCCATGACTGTGCAAACTCTGCTGGGATAAACACACTACAGCTAGCAAGGGATTTGTCATTTTTATGGGGTTTTTTTAAATAAAATTTATTTGGAATCTAGTTTTTAAATGATATTTTACAACTTGTTAAAATAAGGGATTTATTTAGAAAGGTGTAACTCATGTTCTTCTTTTCGCCATTCATGATAATGGTTCTACAGATTTCAATCAGCTTAATTAAATGAGTAATAAGTATTACAGAAAAGAGTTTATGAACAAAGCTACAATTATTTTTTAAAAGCCTGCACCTAGCTGAAAATCAAGCCTATGCTGTGGAATTCCCTCAGTAAATTTGCAACTAAGAAGTGGGGTTTTTAACATAGAGGATACCAGGGTTTTATAGGTTCTCTTAGTAGTAAGCAGATTAACTTCTTAACTGTATCACTTTCAACAGGAAGCTCTGACTTCCAGCTTTCAGATGCTAAAAATAAGAGAATGTTATTTACCTTGTTTAAAAATCCTTTTAACACATGGGAGGCCTTGACAGAAAGAAACCTTGGAATCCGGATTGGCTTCTCCAGAATAACTGTTACAGGTTTAAAAACAGCAAAAAAAAAAACCACCAGTTTTGGTTTGTGACATGATTTCAATACAAAGAGTTATTATTTCAGTATGGTAGCAGTTAGAAAATGGAAGATAAAGTAATTATTTAAAACAAAAGGAGCTACAGGAACTCAAGGCACTGTTCTGTCGACATTGCAAGGTTTCCTAAGGGACACGTTACCTTCATTACCTTTTGCTGTTATCTGTTGTGTAAACAGGAAATTAAACTTGCAGTGTCTCAGTATATTGCAAAATGTGATTTTAAACAAATTGGTTTAATATTAGGCCCTTCAAGAGGAGCATGACAGATTCTGTTACAGGAACTGCTCTAAAGAAGTTTTTTTGCCTGTTATGGAGTTGGCAGCTTCACAACTGCCCAACCACAGCAGCTTTGGGGTAACCACGGGCAAGGAAACCCCAGCCCTGCTGTGCAAACTGCCCATTCTGACTGTGTCCCCCCAAAACAGCAACCCCAACCCCGGAGGCTGTACCTTGGAAGAGGTAATCTTCAGTGTTCATGTCAGGATTGTCAGTGATGATGTCGAAGGGGGACCTTCCTGCCATCATCTCGAACATCAGCACCCCCAGGGCCCACCAGTCCACACTGAACCCTGAAAAAGGGCACACAAGGGCTTCCTCAGCCAGCACTGCTGGGATTTTCATGTTCTCCCTCACACAAATCAATACTGATGGCCTTTTTTAGTACTGGAATCACTGGCATGATTCACACCATTGCTGGGTGAGTTAACTTTCCTCAACTGGGATGACAAATGTAGGGAACTCAGAGGTGTCTGCAGCCAGCAATGCTGCAGTGAGAATGTTTTCCTATCATTTAATAATCATTTTATATCATTTAAACATTTCCTATCATTTAATTATCATTTTATATAATTTAAACATTTCCTATCATTTAATAATCATTTTATATAAGTATCATTTAATAAATATTTTTCAGGCCAAGTGTTATTTAAAAGAACCTGAAATGAGTGACTGGAAGAGAAAAAAAAAACCTTATTTCAGGAAAAAATTAAGCTATACAACATGCACTCAATTAATTCTTAATATATAATAACACATGTGCTGGTTTAGGGCAAATTTTGAGCCCTAGGACACACAGGAATGTGTAAGTCAAGAAATGAATTGTATTTGAACCAAGCTACAGCTGTATTTATTGTAACTCTAGGTTATTCAGTCATGACTTACCATACTCTTCTCCTCTGAGGATCTCTGGTGCAATGTAATTTGGTGTCCCACAGAAAGTGCTTGTAGTGTCACCTGGGCCCAAACCTTCCTGCATGCACAAACCATTGCAGAAATTAAAAGCTGCCCTCCTCTTTTTGGGAATTTCCTTTAATTACACTTAAAACCCCAAGTTACTCAGGGAGTCCAAAGAGCTTCCTTTCACAAAATAAGTACTCATAGTATTGATTAAAACTGGCCTATGACTTCACAGCTCCTGTTCAGCAAAGTTGATTAAAACTGAGTCACAACATGTATGTAACAATATTTTGCTTACTAATTACAGATACATTTGAAAAAAATCAGTTAAACAGTTTGGAAGTCCTTTTCAAATAGATGCTGGAGGAAAAAAACTTCCATTACAACTCAGTTCCAAACGGGGTTCTACTCAACAGTGAAGTTTTTTCAGAATAAACTTCCTATTCCACAACCAAATTCTGGGCTCAGTAACACCAGTGTAAAGGCAAAGCTGAATTTTCTTAGCGTTCTCCAAGAGTGACAGAAGAAAGGTCAGGAACATCCTACCTTGCACATGCCATAATCTGTTAACTTGATGTGACCCTCTGCATCTAGGAGAACATTGTCCAGTTTTAAATCTCTGTAGATGATGCCTCTTTCATGTAGGAAGTTTAGAGCAATGCAAATTTCAGCAGCATAAAACCTGAAATTAAGAAGGAGAAAGTTCATATTAGCATTAAGATGGTACAAAAGATGGTGCAATTTGAATATCTGTTCTTAAACCATCACTTTACAGCCAATTTTTACATATCAATGGTGTAACAAAACCAAGCAACTTTTATTCATAAGGACACTGATCTCTTATAAGACCATTCCTTAAACTGAGACTTCTTTTTCATTCTACTAATTAAGAAAATATTTATTCTTTATTCTACAGGGTTTTTTCCTGAAAGTTCCACATCTGAGATGGAAGATCTTTATTTTCAGCTTATTAAGAGTGACAGTGAGCCTTTGTCTAGTGCAGGGCCATGCAAACTGGATTTTGAATCTTCTCCCACCAACACAGACCAAATTAAGTAGAGTAGTTACACATTCTATCAACAGATCACAGAGGCATCACCTAAATATGAAGCAATAAAGAGGAGTAAATTGAAAAACTGCTACTACTGATGAACTGCTTGCTCTCTCAAAAAATTCATATCCTTCAAAAAAATAAAATTTACATTTCTTCCCAGAGCAGGACATTCTAAACTTACAAATTAAACTGCATTAAAGCACCAGAACAGAAGCAAACACGTGCCCTGTGCCAGGAAATACCTTGCATGTTCCTCAGGAAGTTTCCTCTGTCGTTGCATGTGGAACATGAGGTCTCCCCCATTCACATACTCTATGACAAGGAACAATCTGAAATTACAGAACACAACTCATGCATTCCAAGGAAACTCTCCAGAACAGCTGGTTTTATTCTTCCCATCTGAACCATTTTCACTTTTAGATTTCTTATAGTTGCAGAAGCTACTTAAGAGGGAAAACAGAGAGCACTTGTTTGATGCATATTATGTAGGAACACACCCTTTGTTTAAATGCTACCACCTTTCTCTGTATAAATTAATTCTATGAATTAATTGGAAGTTATAATTATAGGAATTAAACAAGTGTGACACTGTACACAACACAGGCACCAGATGGAAGCTCTGGGCTCATTTGTTCCTCTGGAGAATGAGTGTTTGAAACAGGCTGCTCAAAACAAGGGAAGAGTCAGCAGGGGACAGAAATGCAGGTGGAATCAGCCAGATAGAAGGATTTCTGTTGCAGGCTGCAGGAAAGCTTTCATCCTT
The DNA here is from genome assembly GCA_013397795.1 of Orthonyx spaldingii. NCBI lineage: Eukaryota > Metazoa > Chordata > Aves > Passeriformes > Orthonychidae > Orthonyx > Orthonyx spaldingii. Next base: position 445,044 of record VZTJ01001127.1, on the reverse strand, counting down.
GGGAAAATAATGTGATCCAGGCAAAGCTGCCAAGGTCAGAGAGACCTCGGGACAGGAACAAGCTGAGGGAGCAGCACTTCCATGCACACCTCACTCCCCAGGAGCTGAAAACTGCTTTCCACACATCCACACTCTGGGAAACATTCCATTTGCAGAACATGTGCTCCAGTCTCTCAGATCACTCTCACTGGTGGGGTTTTTTAGTTCCTTTCAAAAGGATTCTTCATTTGAAACACTTATAAAGTGTTAACCAGGAAAAACTATTGGACAAAATCCAGCTGGCAGGTCTCTCTCTCAGTGGCTTCCCCACAGGAAGAGAAATGCCAAACTGAAATTAAATAAGCAACAAACAAAATACATAACAATGCCATGAGTATTTCATTACAGCATTCCTGATGGTTTTTGCTTCCAGCTTTCCTATCCTATTTAAAATGTTTTATCACCATTCAGAACCTGCAGTTTCAAGTTCCTTGTCAAGTCTTATTCAAGTGTGGCAGTAGTGGCAGGCCTTGCTGGGTTTGGAAGGGTTTATTCAAACAGGAAGGATTTATTCATTGTTTTATGCAGGATGCAGGTTTCAGGTTGTTGCCATCCTTGGAAGACACTAATCTGGCAATTCTGGGCAAGTCCAAGGCACATATTTTATTGCCATAATGAAACAAACATCATTAGTACCTGAAAAAATACAGCATCAATTCACCTCACATTTAGGTACACATTTATGTTAAAATTTTATTTAAAACTATATTCAAGAGAAAGAACATTTTTTGTAACTTTCCCTCCATTAGTACCCGTCACAACCTGTTCTATTACAACTCATTGTCTTTGGGCCACTTAACACAATCTGATGTTGATGAATTTATTCACTCAGAATCAGTTTTGTGCTTTTCCTGCTTGATGTAAAAGAGGTCATCATTACGATTTTATAACATTACAGCTACAATCAATTTGTGAGTTCATGACTTTATGGTTATAGCCATGGCAAATGGCTGAAGTTACCAACAAAAAACTGGAGTTTCAGTGCAAGAAGCAGCTGGGCTGGAAAAGCAGGACTCCTAAAGATACATCAGGAATACAGAAAGCTTTGATTATGTTCAGCACGGGGTTTTTTTCCTATTTCTGCTCCTCAGCTCTGTCAGTGGAGCTGCCAAAGAGGAATGCAGAGGATCCTGCTGCTGACTCAGCCTTTTCCTGGATTTCAATATTTACAAGAAACCTCATTCTCAATCCCTCGCCCTGCCTGACCACTTGAATTTCTATATCAGGTGTTCAGTTCTGCTTTGTGTTTGGTGAGAAAGTGTTTGGCAATGTTGGTTTAACCAAAGGGCTTTTCACAACAGTTTGTCAACAGCTCATTTATTTTTTTCTGACAAGTTTCTTTTGGTCAAATCCTCACTCAGTGACCTCTGGAGATCTTTCTTTGTCTCTCTCTTTCTTTCTTTCTGCTTCCAAACACTCCTTGGTCCATGTACCTCCAGAACACCTGACAGAGCTCCTTGACCTCCTTCATCTCTGTTTTCCCTGCTAGGAAGATTTCCTCTGGCTCTAACCATTAGGAAGGTGAAAGTTTGGGGACTGAAAAAAAAAGTACAGAGCACGGCTTTGTATTTTAAAAATTGCTAACACACATTGCAACAAACAGGTGATTGCTCTTGAGGATAAATGACTGGATAATCCATGAAAACTTTTTAAAACTTTGCACTCTACACTGCAAGTAAGTTGGACAGAATGACAATTCTCTGGTTGTGATACATATGGCATGAGGCATTATAAAAGTGTAACAGCAAGCAGGTGCCTGGGAAAACAAAAAAATCCCAGAGACCACCAAACTGCATCTCAATTCCCCAGTAATGTACTGAAGCACGGACATGAAAGTTCTTGCTTTCTTCATATTCCAACTGCAAAATAAGCAGCAAGTCACCCAGTTTGGATTGTGCACACAAGGACAAAGAATTAGTGTTTCTGAGGAGTTGAGAGTTAAATAAGCACTTTCTCAAAATCACCCACTGCTTTGATACCTGCTGAAGGCTTTTAAGCCTCATAGGTAAAAATACCAATGTGCAGGTAGGGTTTATATTATCATTAAAGGTTTTATTACTGGGCAGCACAACTCCCAGGCTCTTTAGGAACAGGGAACTACTGAGAACTGCTTTGGCCTCCTCAGCAGAAGGTGCTGTAAACTCTGTGTTCCCCATGACACAGGGCTGTGCTCAGGGAGGCAGGACACAGCTCCTCCTCCCCCTCATTCACCCTCCCCTTTCAGGTCTCACACACTTTTCTCCACACCCCTGACTTTGTTGCAGCAGTGAATCCCTGGCAAAGCTAAAGCTTCCTTCCAAAAACCCCTGGCTGTGAGATGGCAGTGGTTACTTTAGGAGAAGCAGTTTAGCACAACAATCAAGATTTTAAAAAAATAAAAAAAAAAAGAAAAAAGAATTTCAGATCTCTCTTACCGACTTGTTGTTTGAAAGCATGAATGTAAACCAACTAGGAATGGGTTACTGGATGCCTGTTCAAACACATGTTTCTCTGTCTGTACCCAATCAATATCCTGAAATAGAGTAATTGAACAATCAGAACTCCTGCTGGAAAAACACTGTGGGTATTCCCAGAAAAAACCTGTGAACACCACGGTGCTGCCTTACACACACAGTCATTGTTACATTGTTCTGCAGACAGACAAAGCCCCCTAAATCTGCAGGAAATTATAAAACATTGTCACTCAGTTATATATTCAGAAGTTTCTTAACCATTTAAGAAAGGCCTGCACAAAATCTGAGCCATTGTAAATAACACACATCTGCAATATCTGACACACTGCTCACACTGCTGCATGGAAATGAATTCAGTGCTTAGATAAATGATCCCAAAGCTGCTGAAGCAGCTCATGCCAGTAACACAAGCAACGTGAATCTCCAGCTTTTAAAAGGTTCAAGTGAACTGAACTTCATCTCCTCATCTGAAATTCAAATTTAATTCAATGAAATTACCAAAACCTGCTTAGTTGGTCCAGCCAAAATCACTAAAAGCATCACAGATACCTTTAATCCTTCAACAGGGAGAAGTCCTGAATACCCAGTGCAAAACCATATCCTCAAAACCCACCAAAGTTTGCAGGATACTGGCACAGTGCTGCGAAATTCAGAGCTGGGGTAACAAAGCATTGAAGCTTTATTTCATGTAACCATCCACAGCTGAAACCTCACAGACAGTTTAGCAGCAGATATTCACCCTTCAAGCAATGCACTGATCACGTGCCACCCTTCAAACACTCAGGACCCTGCCAATAGACCAGAAAAGGAATTGTTCCAAAAATTCTCCGTTTAGCACAGATACTCCCAGCTTCCCAACCAATCTGGGGACAATAAAACAGAGGCTGAGAACCCAGGCCTGCCTGTCAGGGGTGGATGGTGACACTGAAGCCTCAGAGGAAAGCAAGAACTGTCACCATCAAATTAAATCTGTCAGGTTTTGTGTGGACACTCAACAATAACAACACCTTGGAAGGGTAAACCTGAGTCCAGGCATGAGCCAAAAACCCAGTTTTGAATAAAGCAATGAATGTGTCCACTTCTTTTTGGTTTTACTGAATGAGCTTCTCCTTAAGAGTCTTTAAATTAACCCTTCATGAGTGCTCTTGTGTACTTGGCATTTGGATTAGACCAGTGCTCCTCTAAACAAAACTGAGCTTAACAAAACTGAACAGAAGCCCAGGTTTTTGATTTCCCTCCATCTCACTTCTCTCCACTCCAGCTATTCCCTGGAAAGCACCAGCTAATTTAAACATGCTGATACTTGCTATGTAATTGATTTTCTTTCTTTGTGCAGCACTTCTAAGGTGAAATTTCCATTCCTTGCAATATCTCATGCACTCACAGAATTCAGAGAATTTCCTATCAGTTCCCAGAATTTCATTATACAGCCCCAGAGAAAAGAAAAACCAATTAGCTCTATCTTCTGTGTAATTATGAGAGGCACAATTCAAGAAAGCCTTTCCTCATCTACCTCTGGTTCTCAAGTAGCTGCACAACTCATTAAACAGGACTTGGCTTTGGCTCCCACCTTCTTGGAAAAACTCATGGTAAAAAGGAAACAGTAAATAAACCACACAACAGCCTAATCGTGGTTCATAAAAAGAAACAGCAAATAAATGAGAAAGCCAAAGTATTTTAGGAGAACTAAGCCCAGCCTCTGGAATAATGACAAAGACGATAGCCAGAGCAACTGATTGAAACTACCAACACAAAGAGCACTTAAAATAGTGTTTTGGTGGGTTTTGTCCAAAACATCCTACTTCCAGAAAAATATATTACAGAAAAAAGATTAAGGGGTTTTGGGGTTTTTTTCTTTTTTTAATTTTCATTTTGCCCCCCCAAACGTGTGCATTTGAGATCTTGTATTAAAAAAAAAACCTAAAGGATTTTAAAAATAATGGAGAAATGCAGCAGATTTCTGTGGCAGACACAAAACCACAGGGATCTCAAATGGCAGCAGCATAATTTTTGAACTCATGGAAAAAATATTCCAGAATACTGAGTCACTTGCACATAAGCTCTACCACCATGACTGTAAGAACACAGTGTCAGCTCCTTTTCTGACACAGACAATGCTTTTGCCTTGGAAAACATATTTGATTTCTTTCAAAATTAAGTGCACAAGTTCCACCCCATTTATCTCATCACTTACAGATTAGCACATCCAGGTTGGAACGTTTAATACATGATTTCTACCAAGACTATTAGTAATTGTTAATTGTTATTAAAATAAGGGATGTTTCTCTCAGATTTCATCCTGGTGCTTCATGCAGAGTTGATGACAAATAAGTTCAAAAGTCAGAAAAACTCCTCTGCCAGAGAAGTTGTCTGAAACATGAGCTTGGTGCTTAGCTGACTGGTTTTTGTTAAAGCATACAAGTCTGTATAATATGTAACAGAATGCAATTAACACAGACTTTTACCTCATCATCATGGACCAGCTCTTTTTTCACTACTTTCATAGCATAAATCTGATCATTCTTTTTTAACCGAACCAGGAGAACTTTGGCATAACTTCCACGGCCGATAACTCGGATTAAATCAAAGTCCTGGAGTCCAAGCCCCTGAGAAATCTTAATTCCATCCATTCCATCAATGACTGGTTTGAGATCCTGTATAAAAAGAAACAGATGCCAGAAACTGAAGACATTTCCACAGCAAGTAACTATTAAAGCAGCGAGATCTTGAAGCACTGGGCAGAATTTGCTGACTTTGCTTGGCACTAGCACCCAGGGCTGGATGCTGATTGGAACACATTTGTTTAGAAATGTTTGGTTTCCACTGGCTTTGCTCTTACTAAAAGTTCCTGCTTTTTTCAAGGCAGTAGTTCATCCAACTAATCATTTTCATATTCCCTGCTGGCAAGCAGAAAGCAATGCCTTGAGAAATGAGGTTTGATCCAAATTCTTGAGCCTCAAGCCATGTACATTGTATCCTTTGTACTGAGGAGCATCTTTCATTTTCTGACAGATACTTAATGCTTTCATTAATAAAGGCTATCTAAAAGTAAGATGAATAAGGAAACACCAATTTGCTAATGAATATACCTGCCTTGGTTTCAGTTTAAGCAACAACAGTCTGTGCTCAGCTCACTACAGTTTTAATGCAAATGAAGATTTCTACAGGTGCCTGGGAACACACAGAAGCAGATCTCAGTTTCTCAAGTCTGAGAATCTGCAGGAAATATTCCACTATGAAGAATGTTATTTTAAAATTCATTATTTTAAAAGGATAAATTCTATCATCTTGGCTGTTTGCTGGAATTAGATGTGAAAACATGGGACTGAAGATGGAGCAGCTGAAACAGACAAATGCAGCAGGTACTTGGACTTTCAGGTTTTACCAATCTACCCAAGGCTCTGACACACTTCTGTGGCCTATTTTTATCTGACCTCACACTACTGTACTTGCAGACAGATCAGCACTCTGCAGAACTGTGGAAAGTGTTTATATAAAGAATCTTGATCTAGGATTGACTGCTATTAGAAGAGATTGCTCTAAGCTTACAGATTCTAGACAAAGCTCCCAGAACACCAGTTCCTTTCTGTAGGATACCTTAAGTTACTTCAGTACAGCTCAAAGGCAAGGTGGGACAATCAGAGCAGCATAACTCAGGACAGTTGAGCAAACAGCACCCACCACATTCAAACACAAACCTGACTACTAAACACGACAGAAGTGAGCAATTAAAATTCTCTGATGTGCTTTTAATTTACTCCCTTCCATCTCTGAATTTGAGATGGAAATGTGTAGACACATGATGGAAATAAGGCAGTCAGCCACGAGCAGGAGCTACTCGAGTGTGAAGGGAGTGGTAGTGACAAGCATTGTAGTGGAGGCAAAGGGAAAAGGTGAGCCTTGCTCAGAGGGGAATATCAGACCAACTGCCAGTGCTCTGCAGAGTGCATCCTGTTTATTTTAAACATGCCAGAAGCATTTTTAAAAGAAATGTCTTGAAGCGCTCTAGAATTGAAGCATATTCAGATTTTTCACACTGCTCTAAGGGAACAACATTGTCGATGCGCAGAGATTGAGGCAGATCTTCTACAAAAGACCTGAAAAAAGAGCTTAAGTGTGTGTTATTCTACTTGTATTTCCACAGGAGCTGTCTATAAATGATCAGGTATTATTTAGAACCCTCTCAGAGAGCTGGGTAGTTAATGTGTTACCAGACTGAACCAAGTTTCACAGCAGTAGCCTGAGGCTGACAAAGGGGGAGCATCCATTAGGGACAGCAGACAAGGCAGTGGCAAAGCCACCATTTGTTGCAAGGACCATAAAAGTCAAACCCTGTGCTAAATCACTGTTATTCCAACAAAAGTGAGAAAACAAACGTGTTAAAAGGTATCTTGGCTCATGAGTGGAATGACAACACCTGAACACAGAACAAATCTGAAAAAAAATCCAATAAAAATGCTTAAAAAACCATTATCAACGTTCAGAAAAAAACCCCCAGACTTCTGAAAAGGGCAGCAGGAAGCCCAGAACAAACAATCAGCTATTTTATAAAAAGTTGAGTGATTAGGAGTACACAAATATGAATTGCAAAAATATTTTAAAAACATACCTCAGAGTCATCTTTAATGGTGTCGTGTTTCCGGTTTGAAGGAATGTAGGGAACTGGGAAAGACATCAAAGCAGAGTGGTTAAAAAGGCCTTCATTGGAAATAATTTTAAAAATCAATAAACAGAAAGATATTTAGTAGCTTATGGCCAGTTTGCTTTAACTATTACTGGACAGTTAACCAAATTTTTCCACTTCTGTAAACAGGAAGAGGAAAAAAATGAGGGAAAGAGGGATTCCAAAGGAAAGTACTCACTTCCATCAGTGTCTTCTGAAGGGAGATCAGCCTCATCGTTCTTGTCATCTAAGCGAGGTTCCTGGGCAGGCATGACCGAATCCTGGCCAGCACAGGGCACAACAAACAAACAAACAAACAAACAAACAAACAAACAAACAAGCCACACTGGCTGTGCAGCCCCTCAGAGTGCCCTGCCTGGAACTACAGCTCCATGAGACCCTCACACGTCTCCCACAACGGGAACTGGGTTTTGGAGACTGTGTCCAAATATTAACAGTTTGTAAGGCATGATAAAAGCAGCCTACCAAAAATTGGAAGCTACATCAGCCATTCTCTGCAGCTACAACAGATGCTTGGCTGCCCTCTAAAAGAGAGAGTGGTGTATTTTACAGCAAAGTCCTAACTTTTATTCTATTTAAAGACCTCTGAGTGTTTCACATGGAACTACAACAAAGTAAACACCTCAGCATGATGTTACACACTCCATTTAGAGCGCTGGCATGTTCCTTTCCTGCTTAATAAAAACATGAATTGTTGCTCATTATGCAAGGGTATTGCATAAATTAGTAAAGATCACAATACCAGGTATTTTATATTGTATTTGGACACTGGTCTCACCCCCAAGACAAGTAGGACTATTCCAGGAAATAAAGCAACATGCAGGAATTAATTGGCAAAGAACTGGTAATGTCAAGGCAAGTTACATGCAAATAAAAATACATGTTTAAGTTTTCAGTCAGAAAAAACATGGTACAACCACCACTGAAATACTGGGGATGAATATAGGAAAGGGCTAAAATTCAAATAGACAGATGTTTAAATGTTTTGATGTTTAAAGCCTAGGAAAGACACCAGCACTGGCACTGGAATGAGGGTCATGGAGAGGAAGAGAACAGTGCTGGAGAAACTGAGATGGCAGGAACAGGACAGCAATAACCTTTCTGAAAAGAGCAGTGCAGAGACCACATCAGTGCCTTAGTTCTTAAAACACTCCCACAGGCTAAAAGGAATAACTTCTGAGAGTGCCAGTGTCTAATGGAGAAGCCAAATTCCAGCTTGAGCACACTCAAGTCACACCACAAGCTCTCTTTTCTCACTTCCTCTCCACAGAAACTGAAACCCAAGTGTTACAGATGCACAGCCATGCACACCTTTCATCAACTTCGGACACAACAGCAGCACAGGCCAGAGGGGCAGCCTGAGCTCAGGGCAGAGGGCACACTCACCATATGCCTTTTGCAGGTCAGTGGGACAAGGATGTGACAGCGTTTATGGACCAACAGCTTGCAGTTGATACACTTGTAGCCTTGCCTTGCGAGCCCCCATATCCTTTCGCTGCACTGGCCACAGTACGCTCTCTGCAAGGCACAAAGCACATCGTCAGTTCCAGAGCAAGCCCTGCTGCAAGTGAGCAGCTCTCCAGCAGCAAGAGCCCGTCCCAGACACCTAACAGCTGCTCAGTAATAATTGCAGCATATCCAGAATTACAGTAATAGCTGAAGGTTACACTTCACACCCAGACTTCAGCTAAATGCAGTGCTGTTTAATGGATGTTAGGAAAACAAATACCTCAAGCATATGGAACACATTACAGTGTGACATTAGCAAATCATTTTTAGAGAACAAGTCTATTTAGAACCTCAGGTTTTGACAGAGGTCACCCAAACAAAACTGCCAGAAGTTTGTACTACACAATTATGTATAAAAAGCACCCAAACTGACTGTGCTGGAGAACACTGGCACAAAATGTTAAGCAGACAATATATAAAAAGTGTTCTGCATCTGCAGCTGTGTATTTGAACAGTGGTAGAACCTTTGCACAATTAAAACCCATTTATCATGTCTGATATCACACCTCTACGTTGCACTGAACATCAAAAATCTATGGTGTTTCTACCCATGGAACAAAAGAACATCCAAGTGAGTTAAATGAGGAAGCCAGACATCCTGCTGCTGACTTTAACAGGAGAGGTTCTCAAATAATTGTTCCAGTGGATGTTGCTATGGTCACTTTATCCACTCCACCCAAAGTGCCAAACAACAATCTGAGATCCTCACACACCAAAAAGTCACCCAGGCCCAGTGATCCCTCCTCACACTGCCCAGGCTGCCAACATAAAACTCACTGGTTATTCCCTGGCTGCCGACGTTCTCCAGTCATTCCTGCAGCAGGCTGAGGCAGTGCCCATCACCCTGCAGGCTGCACAGGAGCCCTGTGCCCTCACCCAGCTCAGACAGAAGTCCCAAAGCCACAGTGCCAGTCTGTTCCTCCAGGCACTGCCCATTACCCTGTGGTCACTCACACTGGTGGGTCACACACGTTCCTGCCCAAAACTGCCCAGCTCCTAAAAACCCCTGCCAGAAGTGCTAGAATAGTTAAAAACTAATGAGCAAAGAATGGAGCATTTTGTTCACATTTTTGTACTTCTCTTGTATTTTGGTAGGTGTAGAAAACAAGACTTAATTCCATCTCCCTCATCTGTGCAGCCAGTGCTCCTTGATCAGGAGAAACTCAAACTGCACTGCCCAGGGGAAAGAGAAACAACCCAAAAACTGCCTGAGGAGAGGAAGCGTGGGACATCGATTGCCACCTCTTCCAAAATTGCTGGCCCATCAGACTCCCTTTCTCATCCTTTCATAGGTTTTGCAGCAGTAATATTAAGAGTAAATAAAATCTGTCAGGCCCCAGAATAGGGGCAGGTCCCAAATTCCATCAGAAATCCAGGTAACCCTTTCATACCTCTCCAAAACACAAGCAGTCAAAGCCATATCAAAGAGCTGACTTTCATGTTATGTTCAACAAGATTAAAGTTCAGATTTTTGCATGTGTTCATTTACCTGAATGATCTGAAAAAGTTATAAAAGGTTACTTTGAAACAGGACTGAATGAAACAGAAATGAATTCTTAAGGCAATACTCCACTCTTAAAAATTCAATCAACACTAAAATTTGGTATTGAATTCAGTACTACAGATATGACCATAATTTCTTATTAAGTTATCCATTTCAATGTCACATTTTACAGCTTATGCCCATCTGCTCACTAACTTCAGCTGGCTGTGGTTTGGGTTCTGGCTTTGTCTGATGCCATTTGTATGCAGGTATAAAAGCAGCCTTGGTTCAGGTTGTGGCATCCTAATGAGGTATCAGAATCTCTCTGAGTATATTCACTATTTACCTCACTGCAATTAAAACATCATTATCTATAACATTAGGGGTTATTCATGTGGCAGTATGCATTCACAGTGTTTCAAAGAAATACATTTTAACTATGCAATAAATAAACACAAAAATGTACTTTTACGCTACAAATTTTAAAATTGAGTTGGTATAGCATATGATAATTCATATATATGGCATCTTTAACATATTTAGTGATAAAATGCTGAGTTTTAAGGGGGTTTTCCTTTTTTCAGTGCATTTTTGGGGTGAGAAATTTTAGAAAAAACACTAATTTCAATTTTTAGAAAAAATGTTCCTGCTGAATGAAAGAGTCAATTCTTCTGAGTGCACTCAGTTTTGTGTGGAATTCCTCCAAGAGCACACTATATTTGTATATATGCTGCAATACTTAGGCATAATGGGATAAGTGAAGGAGGTGTCTCAGCCTTAAAGACACATTCACTTGCTTAATGTGGATTAAATCAGACTCTCAAAAAGCAGCTGTATTTTAGCTCAATAAAAAATCAATTTTAAATGTCTTAGATTATGTAGTACCCCGGATTCTGAGCAGTTAAAGCTCACATCAGAAGCTGTAATTTTTAAGGATGGCAAAGTGTTCTGAAGGTAAAAGATTTTGCTAACAAGCAACCAAAATCACAGGAGGAGTGGAGAGGGGAGAAGCTGCTCCAAGGAGGCATCAGCTTCAATAGTCACAAACCCAGTATATTAGAGACTTTAAAAATAAATAATTTCCACCAATCCCACATTAACTCAAATTCAAACCCTGCCAAGTTCCTCCTGACTGTTATGACTCCAACAACACCGCAGAGACCGAAATGTCACATCAACAAGCATCCTGCTTCTCCTTTCTTTCCAACACTCCAACAGAAAAAGCACAGGCTGAGCCAAACAATGAGCACAGAACATGAGCAAACCCCAACGTTTCATGCAACAGTACTCACTCTGTTAAAACGTTTGGCTTGAAACAAATGCCCATTCACTCGGTACAGCTTCCTCCATCTTCGGGCTCCCCGGCGGTAGATGGATTCTAGGGAAGAAACCAGAAAGGTGTAAAGCAGCAGCATGGCAGCCCAGCAGCACCACGCTCAGCAGGGGAAGCAAGTTGTGGCTCAGAACAATCTTGCTTTCCTAAATATCAACGCACAGCCACAATCCCTGGGGATTTGGATTTTTTTAAGGCGGCCGTGAGTGACGGCTGGGCTCGGGCAGGATGTGCTTTCACCGCTGCCTCTCCCTTGCCTCCAGCCCTGTCTCTTTTCCCTCACATGACCATAATCCCGTTACAGCTCCGTGCTGGGCTCAGGTGAGAGGGACAGAGCTGTTAAAGGCACAGCTTCCTCGGGGAAATGGCGCTGCTGCTCTCGCCCTGTCACCTTCCACGGACACACACAAAGCACGTCTGGTGCTGATAGCCTGAGACGTGTTTGGGACTGATAACACCTCACACATGCAACATCAAACATGTTAGAAGTCTGCAGAGTTTCATTATTTGACTTCACTTTTACCTTGGCAATAAACACTACCCAGCAGAGTTACATTATTTGACTTCATTTTTACCCTGGCAGTAAACGTTACCCAAAGTATTTCTTCTGTTCGGGCAGTTCAAGTGCAGGTCCACGATTATTTTTAATATGTTCCAAACACAACAAGAAATCATTTAATCTGTTTAAGCCAAACCCAGCATCTACTCCAAGCTACTTTTGTTGCCACTGTTTACACACAGATGAGCAGTGTCTGTGTGAATGGCTAATTAGAGGGATTGATAATTAATATTCAATGTTAATATTAATTAACACAGGGGTTAATATTAATTAACCCACAGGGGTCCCTTGTAGAGCTGCTCACAGGTGTAAGGGTGGCACAGCCAAGCCCTGCACACAACCAGGGTCAGAGCTTCCCACAGCTGGGACAGGTGGGTACTGTGGGGTACAGGGGGTATAAAGACTGATTTGATTTATAATTGATACTTTGTCAGAATGAAGCAGATTGTATATTTATAATCCACAGAAATTAATGCAAAAGAATCTTAACATTTTCATCTTTAATGTTACTTTCAAGTTTCAAACATCCACACTTTATCAAAGATGAAGATTTTTTTTTTAATAGAAAAACACAGACATTTTCAGCGTCAAATGATAATGCAAGTAGTAAAAAGTTTCTTTGTCAAGAAATTATTTTAACATTATATTGAGCAAGCCAAAACTCACAGGCTACTGACACGCAATGTGTGAACACTGGCTGCAATGCTGGGTCTGATTTTAGATACTCTATTTCTGTCCTTCCAAAGGAAGCATTGAAGTTTCTGTGATTCCACGTATCTACAGTGCCAAATCCCCAAACATTCATACCTACTCTATTTGCATGTGCAAATGTTTACTGTGCAAGCATTTGAAACAGATACTGCACTATTAAACTAATTGTTAACAATTTGGAAAAAGAAAAAAAAACCCTACCAGCTTCTCAAAGAGCTAAAAGACTGCACACCGAAAGTGGCAAAGATACAGCTTCTAGAACAGAGGTGTAGACTGGATATGGTCATTTGACTCAGCTCTTTAAAATCTGCCAAATATCAACTTGAAAGCAAATTTTTCATCAGTGCAAAGAAAATTAAAATGAGAACCTGGCCAAGTGACTGCAAAGTTTTTAACTAAAATATGCTCAAACAGAAACACCAATGGAAAACCCTTCCACCATTTCTAGGGTGACTTCTCACCAAGAGGAAAAAATCTCCACAAGGTTTTTTTTTTTTCCAAAACAGTTAATTAATTCATTAGACAAAGCACCATATGGAGGCAACGTAATACATCTGTGATCTGAACATTAGCTTATCACTGACATGGGGAATATTAAGTGAACGATAAGTTAACGAGCAGCTTGCGCTGATGAAGTCTGTAAATAGAGGAGCAAGTCACCTCCCTAATTAATGATAAATATTAAATCAAAGGCAGGGTTTTATATCATGTACTTGTGAGGCAACAGTCTAACAGAAACTGAACTTAATACAGACTGGCTTTAGAAAGTAGAAACCCCTACAATTTACCCCTGGGACAGGGCAGGGGCTGAATCAATTCCCTGGCTCTAAAAGGGGCCAAGGTAAAAAATGAGAAAACAGCAATCACTGCAAGACACACCTTTATAGCACATGTTCTATTATTACTACACATTAAGATTAAATTCCTATGACAGAATAAAACACTCTCGTTCACTGAGGATCCAAAACTGGGACAAGGGGCTGATGCACCACAGGGCTGTGCTGCCAGAGAGACCTCAACCCCTGGAAAAGTGAGCAGGCAGGAAGCTTATGAAAAGGGACATCCTTCCCAGAAACTCCCCCAAGGATAATGACAGGCTATAAAAAGTAGTTTGGGTTTTCAAGATCAATGTTATTTTGAAGCCTTATCAGCTACAAGTCCTAACTAGAGCTCCACTAGATCAAAGAAACCACCTTGAACAATAATCAGATTCATAAAATGGTAGCGAGTGCATCCCTTGAATTAAGCAACGATTTATTGTCAGTGTTGTGTGAACAAAGCTCTAATCTGACTTTGCAGCTCATCCCTACACTTCACATGGCAAAACGAACCCAAACAAAGTCTCCAGGTACACGTTTCTAGAACACTTCAGAACAAAACAAGGAATGGATTCCATGATTCCTGGTAACCAAGAACTAAACCAAGTTTTTACAAGACTGATCACAGCTACCTAGAAAGAGGAATGGCACCACAAAAGTCTGACTATTTAATTACTGAGCTTAATGAAAAGGGCTACTTTTTCATTTATTTCACAGTACACATCAGTTCACTCATTAAGGAGTTCAAGTTGGCTGCTTGCAGGCTGAAGGAGATGATACATGCCTAATTAAACAAAGTAATCTTTTCTTGATGATTAATATTAAACACAAGACATTGCCTAACAAAAAAAAAAAATTGTTTTGAACCCTCATTTTGTATCTGAACAAGTTTAGAGAAAAAAATCAAAATATATTTCAAGCTCTTAGCAGGGATAACAATTTTTAATTGGGGAACACAAATATATATTTTAAATACAACGAAGGTACAGAACTTTATCTGCTTCTAAGGCTGGAAAATTGAAAGAAAAAAAACACAGGCTTTTTCAAAGCAAGAGTACAAGGGAAATAAAAATACTCAACTCAAAAGAAAATCAACCAGCTGCCTCTACCTAATAACAGTGGGGAACAACTGGCTGTTGCTGCTGTGCAATTCTTCCCTCTGTTGTCAAACTGTGCAACTACATCACCAACAGTGATGCACAGAAAACCCTGGAAATAGATTTAATATTGGCTTTCCAATGCCATTTTCTAGGCCTGGGTTTGGGTTTTTTCTTCATCTTTTAAAAAATATTGTAGAAAAAAGTTCTAAGGGAAAACATGAGCACACAAATAAAATTTAGCTGTGGGCATAAATGGACAAGCAATGTCTACTGCTCAGTGTTGACTCTAAATGAACTTATCTAGAGAAGATACTCCCCAGTTCCATAATTATGTCTGCAGAACTTCACAGAAAGGATGGGAACCTTGTCTTGAAAAATGTGACTTGGAAAAGCAGGGGAAAATAAAAGAAGGCACAATTACTTTGCAAATGCCAACATAAATGGTTTACACCAATGAATGGCAGCAAGATGGCCACAAAAATTATTCCCTCTTCATTTGGATTTCCAAATGCAATTCCAAAGTCAGCTTTTATGTGATCCAACTCTAATGAAATCTGCTCCTATCCTGAGCACAGAGGTAATTTGCTATTGCTGCAAATCACTTCTCAGAGATTAATACAACTTGTTTACAGGCCAATTACCCGGCCTGCCAGCTGGACACTACCAGAATGCCCAGTTTTTGTTTTGTTCTTTTAATGTTGTGCTGAGCACACAAGTGAGCATTCTTTCAAAACCAACTCATGAATTACAAGGGGGAAATTGATACTGGCATTTCAGATGGACTGGACTTTAGATAAAGAAATTACACATAAAGGTAGAGCACACTTTTTGGGACACTAAATTCCAAAGTACACTTTGATAGTACATCGCTTGACATCTGTTATTTAATTTCCTATAAACAGGTACATTGAAACAATTTACATGCTTCAGAAAGCAATTTTAAGACATACATTGGATGTTAACTGGCTCTCTTTTTATTATGAATAAGCTGCTATGTACAATTGAAGTTGGAAAATGAAGAGAGTCTCCTTAACAATATGTAGGTATTAAGTGCTTTGACCTCTTGCAGTTACTGCAAAATATTAAATGGCCAGAAGACAGCTTTTTAAAATTTAATTTAAGGCTGATTAGCACTTGGAAAACCATCTCCCCATCCTTCTTTTCTTTTCCAACAGCAACTAAAATTAACTACCAAGTCAGATCAACCTCTGTGATGAAAAAGCACAGTTAAGACAGCAAGAATGACCAAGGAAGTGTAGGATCAGCGGAGAACCAACAGGGAAACAAATGTCCCACAGCCCAGCAGCATCTACCCAGCATTTACTGCAGCACAGCTGGGTGAACATCCTTGCAGCTGAGTCCCACATGAGGAGTGTGAAGTGGAACCCCTGCACTGAACACCCCCAGAGCTCCCTCCTGCCTGAGCTCTTGGCTGCTCACCTCAAACCCTGCTGCTGAAATGGCTCCGTGGCACCGCAAGGTGACAAAGTCACACCTACAGAGACAACGCCACAAATCAAACAGCACTAGCAGCTCATTGCCAGCCAGGCTCTGACTCAGAAGTCTGTGATTTTATGTGCAATTTATCAGATGTACTTGAAAATAACAAAGCATACCAAGTGCTACTCAAGAAGCAGTCACTAAGTGCAGTCAGTGGCTGCTGGCCCAGCAGTGACCATGTCCTGGTTCTGAGCATCTCTGGCCACAGCAGTGACCACAACCTGCTCCTGTCCCTCCCTCCTCAGCCTCTGGTGCTGACACACCTGCTGTTTGCAAGGCTGTCCCACACACAGGAGAAAATGCTGCTCTAATTTGAAAGAATCTTATGAAAAGGGCCAGAAGACAGCTGGTGGTGGGATCCATGCTTCTGAAGGTGATTCATGTTTTCATTTAGGAAAGGAAAAAAAGGTTCATGTTTTCCTTTCTCTAACTTTTCCTATGCAATTTTCAATTCACGCCCTTTCATGATGTGCAGGTGGCTCCTCTGGCTACAAAGTCAGTGGTCACATGAACCCCACAACCAAACTTGCATTGCATGGTTAATAGCAAGTCCAAAGGCTTCTTTTGTTGATTGCATCATTTATTCTCCCAAAATAAAAATCACTTTTATTAGAAGATTTACTACAATGAAAAGTGAATTTAATGTTCTATTAGCATCATTTAGGAGCTGCATTAAAATGTTTGATCAAGCTGAAAGAGTACTGAGCCAGTACTTATTTAAAGTATTTAATTATTTAATTTAGCTAATTTGGGACTGAAGTAGAGCAAAATGAAGTTCTGAACATTTACGCAATCTGTAGCACCTGCATCCACTTTCAGGCCACTGTTTTGTTCTGAAACAAACCTCTGTGTCTTAGCACCTGCAAGAAGCAATACTTTCTATTATAAATAAAAGCCTGATAACAGTTACTCTCTACCTTTTATGCACCCTGGAATCCCTGAAGAAAGCAAGCAAAAAACTGAGGAGCAACCCAAAGAAGTTTTGCTTTATCTCATTAGCAGCCTGAATGGTTTAAGACTTGCTGAGAATCTTACCCTCGACTTGACAGCACCCATCTTCTAGAAAACCTTCATCCTTTGAACACATGTAAGTCACATCTGTGGTAACTGGAAGGGGGAAGAAGTCCAGGTCCTGTGACTGAGCGAGACAGCAATCAGCAGGAACTGAACCCAGATTGTTCAAGTGTCTTAGATCTAGTTTTCACCTAGCCTTATTTTTTTAATCTTATAGAGCAAATTATGAAATATTTATTGAAAAGGCCAA
Source organism: Orthonyx spaldingii (assembly GCA_013397795.1). Classification (NCBI taxonomy): domain Eukaryota; kingdom Metazoa; phylum Chordata; class Aves; order Passeriformes; family Orthonychidae; genus Orthonyx; species Orthonyx spaldingii. The sequence continues at coordinate 427,591 of VZTJ01001127.1, read as the reverse complement.
AGGAAAAACAAAAAGCTAACTACTGACAAGTCCCTGAGAAAACATTTTAGAAGACTTGGTTTTAGGAGTCCCATTTCCCCGGCTTCTTGTTCTCTAGGAAATGGTTAATTTATCCTATCCTATGCCAGACAAGATTTTAAAATTAATTTTAGCATATTTCATCATTGTCTTTTTCTAAGCTGAAGTCCTGGTCTTGTCTCCTTGCACTGAAATGTTCCACTGGCTGTGGCCTGTCCTGTACACCCAATTTCCCCCTCATTTCACAGTCACCTGGACAATTCCACTTGCATTGCAAAGTGCTACTGCACATGAAGCTGATCATCACAGAACTACCACAAGTTTCCAGAACATGTGCTTGGAATGAAATTGAAGCTAAAGTGAGGTAATTCTTTATCAGAGCTGACAAAGTGAAGAACAGGGAGTCTTGTGCCAGTCACAGGGCATCTGTACTGCTTTACTGAAGCGCACTGATGAGAACCTAAATTATGGAGAGAAGCATAGAATAGCACTATTATTATTGTTAGCACTTTATTGTAAAAGTAAAGGCCATACTAAAATCCTGGAGAATTGCCTTCAAGTAGTTTCTGGTTTCCTTTTAAACACGTCCCCAGCTAACAATTCAAGGACAAGCCCTCAGAGATGCAGGAAGAAATAGCAGTGGAACTCGAGTTACAAATGAGGCACTTTCTGGTCAATACTGAGATCAGTTTTTCCTTTTCCCACTCCCCAAGGCTGCACCTTCCCCGTGTGGTTTCAGGATGAACTGCACAGCCTGCTCACCCTTCCCTCCCTGACAGTGATCAGGGCTCTGCTGTGCCTCTCCTGGGAGCCCCCCTGTCAGCAAGCCTCAAGTTTGCTGCTTTTTGCTTTATTTGTACTACAGCAAGCCTTCAGTGGCTACAACTACTGCTCTCCCAGTCTGCCAAGGTTTGCTCCTGGTGCTCTCCATTCCAAATGAGCAGCACCTGGAGTCTCACACACAAGCTGGTTTCTCACAGAGCAACTCCAAAATCCAGGAGATGAATGTTGAAGAGCCCATTTAGCTGCCCTGCAGGCCTCTGCTGTTAATTCTGTGGCTCAGTTCCACATAAAAAACCATAACTTGCATAGAGCAACTGATTTCCAAAAGTATTATACAGAACCCAGGTATAATAATATATAATTAACCTTGGCTGCATAAATGAGGAGGTTACAGATTGAACAGCTCTGCCAAGCCACTCAAACACGCAGGCCTAACTCAGGTTTAACAGGCTCACAGATGTTCACCAATTCCAGCAAAACCAAAAAGCTTCATCACCACCCTGCCCATTTAGCTACCCAAGTGCCTGAATTTCAAGAGTGGATTTGCCAACTTATAAAAAAATATCTGAGATATAACACAGGGAGAGGAACTAGACCTTACATCAAAGAGAAGCTTTCTGAAAGGAGGTGACATCCTCTCTGCATTTAATGTACTACATTCTGAGTAACAGCTAGGAGAGAGGGAAGTGGAATAAATAAAAAAGAACACAGATTATTTGCTATGACACCTTAAAAACCAGCCCAAGCATTCCTCAGTCCATTGTATTTTTAGTTTATAGTTGACAAATTGGAATACAAACATCTGCTAAGACACCCAGTACCTTTAATTAAGAGCAGATCTCAAATCCCACAATCAGACTTGTGCTTTATAATTTTATGCCTGAATTACAAAAAGGGAGGTCCAGCCCTTCATTCCTCACTGGACATCTCATAGCTAAGAAAAGTGTTGAAATTATTTTAGAATTAAAAATCATGACATGATTATAAGCAAACCAGACCTTTCACTACAATTCTGTTCTCAGTAACTCATGCTGCCTCACAATCTGTCTCTTTTTCAAATATGTCACATATGACACAAACGTGGTGCAGTTAAGACAGAGGAAGAGATTTCAGGTATTCTTGAGAAACTATGACACAGCTATTTTCAAAGCCTAAGCAAGAATATCTTCCTTTAAAATAGTACAGTCCCCCTCCTCCCCCCCAGTTCAATTACTAAAAACCAGGAGAGGGTTACTAGCAGTTTCAAAACTGCCTAATTATCCAGTGCAATCCAATCTACATCTTCAGAACAGTCTCTATGGTGGCAATAGTTCCTTTCTTCATTGGGGGATTAAATTGGTTCACGTGCTCTGAATAACCTAATCACTGCTGCCAATACAGTAACAAATGAAGGGAAAAACCTGCTTTACGAGCTAGAAAAATATTTACAGGCCACACTACTCCAGCAAGAAGCCTTTTAGAGCTATTTCATAGTATCAGGCAGAACATAATGCAAAATCAAATATCTATACCTAAAACAAAAAGCTCACAACAACAATTAGGTTACTAAGATACCTTTACTCGAGCCTATGATGAAATTTTCAAGAAAGATGGCTTGGGGGAAAATGAAGTCCAAACACCTAATGCTAAAATACTGAGCAGATAAACAAAGAGCACAGGAGACACGCACAACACAGTGTAATCATTACCAAAAAAAATAAGGCAGCAAAATCAGCCAGAAATATTAGATAATAAAAACTATCACACTGATGTCATAAGTACTAAAACATTCAAAACATATTCATTCTCTTTTGTTAATTAATTTAAAGGTTTCCCTCTCTGCAGTCTTCTATTTAATGAAGCCAACAGCAAAACAACCCTAAAATTTGCTGGCACTAGCTACCCAAATCCAAGATGAATTTTAATATTAAATACACAGATCTATTTGTTAAGCAGAAGTGAACCAGCACAGTTAGTTCTGACAATATTAGAAACTAAGTAACCCTTAATCCAAAACAAGTATTTCACAATTTAAAAACAGCCATCTACGACAACACACTAAGCAGAATTCAACAAAAAGGCCTCAGAAAATGATGCTCCTAAATGGTTAGCCTTTACATCAGCAATCTGACAATAAACAGGCCCTGAGCACATACCGTCAGGGTTTTTGGGATACATTCCTTTCATTAATCTCCAATATTAGCAGCAGCAGCATCACTCACTCTTCCGTTCCTTTCCTCCTAAAATACATTCCCCAGGAGTCCTTTCAATGCAATTTTATCAGCATTTCCAGGAGGTCTCTCAGCCACATCCCTACGCACAGAGGCAGCAGGAATCTCTGCATTTGTAACAATCCATGGCTGCAAGGGAGGGTGGCAGGCACAGCGACTGTACCATAACCAAAATGCTGAGTTCTCCTCTCCCCTGCAGCACACGTACACACAGCCCGCGTCAGTGCTCGCAGCACCAGCCACAATGATGACACCAAATCTACAGAAAAAGCATGCATTACTCACTGGGTTTTATTCTTTAGCCTCTTCAGCATGGAATTCTTTACAATGTAGTAGGTATGGGACGAAACATTTTCCCTTTATTCCACGGATGCCGCCGTGTGAATACCATTAGACAGCAAGGACAATAGGCAGGATCAGCTCGAACATTAAGAGCAAATATTTAATGGAAGACTGGTTACCCCCGTCTCTCCCTTTCACATCTCTGCCTCATGTATCCAGGCACGGGTGGTACTGGCTCCCTTGAGAGGCTGTAGCTAGCAGCTGAGGCACAACTAAAACATGGCATGGATGTCAAGGAGCTGATGTCACCAAAACAAGCATTTCTCTGATAAACCCGGCGATTCCGTTAGGCAAGTCCTACAAATCGATGGGAATTGTTCAGCTGGCCGTGCTGTGTTACACAATGCACTGCAGCACCAGGAGTGATAAATCAGACCAAGATCTGTCAGTGTAAATAAGCTGAGGCTCCAATAACTAAGTTATAAAGCTGCCAATCAGCTGCTGGGATGCACACGCGCTGTCAGGAGCGCTGGCACTTCAGGGCACAGCAGAGAACATTATTTTCAGTTGTGCCTCTGAAACAACCTTGTTTTATTCCATTCTCAAGGAACAGCTCATCTACCAAAAAAGTAAAAGTTAAATGCAAGACTGGGCTAAAAGTCTGCCATCTTTATCAGGAAGCACTGATCAAGCACCCAGGGCTCCAGCCCAGCTGGGGACGCCTCAGAGAGGTCACACTCAGTGTCTGGGAAGGGCTGGGACACGTTTCAGACACGCTGTCACCTCACACAGCAGCACTGCCAGCACAGGTCAGCTGCAGGAAAAGGGGCTGTTTGTATCCACAGCTGTGCACTCACACTGGGAGCTGGGGCTGGCTCCAACAGAAAGTGCAGAAATTCAGGAGCAAAGGGATACAGGGACAAGACAGGGGCAGATGCTGGAGACTGTGCAAATCCTGTCTCACAGACAGCACCACATCACTGTGTGGCATTGAGAATAATATAAGAGGTTATTATATAAATAGAATAATATAAAAGGTTCTTCAGGCACAGAAATAACTTTCCTTAAGTCATGCAAATAGAATTGAAATATTAGTCATATGGTTTATTTCATTAATGGATTACAGGCTTTTATTTCAAGCTTTGCTGGCTGGTACAATCTCAAAACCATATCAATTTAACAAAGGTGAGGATAGGCAGCAACTCTATCATTAAATTTCAACATAAATGCAAACACTTCAGTCTGTATTCCTGCACTCTTCTTCCAAAGTATTATTGTTCTGAAGGAGCTGGAAAGAAAAACCCTACAGTCCTACAGAAATACAGATTTGCACTTCAGAAGATCACAAACTATTGGAAAGAGCCACTCCATGACCTAATATGGACAGATCTGAGCAATGGATTGGAAATGCAATCATTTCACAATTGAATAGTTTCATTTAAAAACTCCCATTTCAAACTGTCTGTAGTTCTGTAACAAACCAGCAGTCCACACTTAGAACTGCTAATTTAAGTAGAAGCTCATTTTGGATAGACCAACTACTTCACTGTTTATTTGTCTCTGGAAAAATCCTGAGGCAAACTCAAAAGCTCCTTTATAGTGCAAACATGATGTTCCAGAAAACTCACACATATATAACACAATATTCTCACTTTTAAAAGGATTTCCTATGAACATAACTACAGCGATAAAGACACATAAAATAAGAATTTGAAACATGATGACTATTCTCTGAAGCAAGGACAATATTTCAGTCCTGACAAAATAAACAGTCCCTTAAATCAACTGTATCACCACTACCAGTAACATTTCCACACAGTCCAAGTGCAATGCAGATGTTTGTTATGGGCCTTTGGCTAACAAGCAACAATACTGAATGCATCAGTCTATGCTGAGTTACAATTTAAATACAATTTTACAGCCCTGTTGCAAAAAATAGCCATACCCAGGCCACAAGAGCCAATTTCCATGCAGGCCCCACAGATGCAAAGAGGTAATGTGCATCAAATTAACTCCTGAAACCATGAGAAACCCGACCAGGGATCCCCTATCAAGCACATCCAACTAAACAGGCTTTTTAAACAATCTGAGTGTGATTCAACGTGACCTGCAAAGCCATGTAGGGAGCAATACCCTACAGACACAATAACCAGGTCATCTGAGCCACACTCAGCTGTGCTTTCTGCAGCTCATCTCGTGGCTTGAGAGAACTAAAACTTCTAATAAATTAACACAAAAAACTTTCCTACTAGAATATCTGCACCTTTAATGAGTTCATTAAATTAGATGTCTCAGGGATAATTTCTTTAACTCCTCTAATCAGAGTAGAAGACAGTCTTTATCTGTTGTCCTTGCTCAGCAAATTAGAGAAAGTAATATTGCACATTTACTTTTTTTTTTTCCTTTCTAAAAGACAATTTTAATAACCTAGTCAATAGGAAAACTTGCCTGGTTTTTACATTTAACCCTTCATCTACTGTAGTTTAAATGTAGAAAATCATATTTGAACTGTAACTTTTTGGTATTTATTTCACATCTCTCCATCTTCATAGAAGTTCTAAATAAGAGAAATTATTAGTATATTAGTATTATTTCTCTGATTAAAAATATTATTCACAATTATTACCACTGCACTGCTCATCTTAAATTATTAGTATATTAGTATTACTTCTCTGATTAAAAATTATTACCACTGCACTACTCATCTTTAGCCAGTCTGTCAGGGTAAATCCTGACCAACCAAGTACTTTTCTCTTAGCATGCATTACTTGCTTTTATGAGAAATTAATTTTATCTCCTCTTATATTTCTCAAAGAGAAGAGCAAAGTTCTTCAAATTCTTCAGTCAGATTTTCTTTATACTCCTGTGAGCAGCCAAGCATCATCTGGTACCTTTGGCACCCAATTATTCCCATTCCTTTCCTTAACATTTACCAAGATATGAACTAATGTCCTGATGCCATCCCTCTGTAATGAAAACTGACTATACAGCTGTTCAATCCTTTTATCCCTGTGCAGTTCAGGCTATTGAAATACAGGTAAACCATATCAATTATGTGTCCGTCCTCTGGAGGTTTATCTACCTCTCACAGGATTATTTTTACAGAGATTAATAACCTTTTTATTAAAATGGCTGTATCTCCCTCTTCAGTACATCCTTTCTTTTCCCTGAAAGTTAAAAAACTAAAAGAACCACAAAAAAAAAAAAAAAAAGCAAAGGCCTATGTTTAAATATGCATCTAAAATCCTGTTTTCTCTTCCTCCCAATACATCAACTACAAAAACCAGCATTAATCCTCAAAAATTAAAATGCTGCTACAACATTGATTTATACAATTTCTCTGTTGGAAAATGTAAAACATTTTACATTCTTTTAAGAAAACTAAACAGATATACACGTATGTAGCACTAGATTATAAAAATCTTTTAATATATTTCTTTTCCATGTGACTGAAGGAAAATTTAGCCAGAATTTGGTAACATTTTAGTACTCACGATCTTCTCCTGGACAAGGCATGCCGGGCTTCTCTGGAGTACTTGGGAAAACTAAAACAAAAACATTAGATTTTTAAGATAAAAGATTCTCAGTAGTACTTTTCCCTTGATTCTTGAATACATTTACACACAGACAGTTTTTGGAATAATTCTACATGAGAAATGATGCAATCAAAAGTTGGTTGCAGACTGGCAGGAGCTCATACTGGAGTAAAGGATTACCAAACGTGTGCAGTGCAGAACTCAGAGCCTCCTGCACAGCTCCAGTTCCTCCTTCAGCACCAAACCGAGGGCAGCAGCTACACAAAGACTGATGCTTGACAGGCAAGGGAGTCACTGCAGCCTCACCCTGGAGCAGCTGCTGGGATTATCAGGCACACAGGGGTCCCTGAGCTGTGCAATACTTGCCGTGAATGATCAGCCCTTCCCCTCTGTTCTGGCAATACAAACGGAAGGCTTCCTCCAGCTCCATCTGGGAGGAGATGGTACAGGGGTCACCTGACAAAAACAGCAACACACAGGCAAATTTAACACTGAGGAACTCAGTGGAGAATTTCAGTTAGTAAAAAATGTGCCAGCTTCAAGTATTGCCTTTCTTTCCATCGCTTGATATTAAGCTGGTGTTTTGATCAAAGCCAAAATGGAGCAACACAATTATTCCTTCCAATTTTATCAAAACTGACTAGTCAGAAGTATCCTATAGGATAACCAAAAAATAAAAGTGAACAGATTGCTTAAAGATCCCCCCATTTTCTTGCTGTCTGCTTGTAGTCACATTATCAGCATTACCTTGGGAGGGTTATTTTTGTTAAAACTGGATAATTAATCCATAAATCCACTTAACCAGGCACATGTGAAGTACAGCACGTCACAATGCACTGAGAGCAAGCAAAGAACAAGGGTGTCACTGTAAACCCCTGTCCCTCTGTGGAACAGCCACCTTCCTGCAGCACACCTTGGGTGACACGTGACCTCAGGATATCCAGGCCAAGTGATGACACCAGTGTCAAGCCACATATTAAACTTTAATTTCTTATTTTTAAAAAACATTCTTCTTTTGTAACATGATGAATCCAGGGCCCAGCTACCCCTCTTTGAAGGCCACTGCTGTTGATAATCTATAAATGCAGCAATAATGCAACATGAAAGACAAAGGAATTATTTGTACTGCAAATCAACAATCCATATTCCTTACATGTTTATGGGATTTTATCATGAGCGAGCTATTCACAGTTCAAACCTTTTGGATTTTGTCAAAAACAAAGAAACACTATAAAAGCCCAACAGAAAATCTCTTTTTCATCTGTTGGTAGGTTTTGTTTATTCATTAAGCCATGGGCAATTGTTTGCTTTTAGTTAGTTCAAAGAGAACATCTGTTTGTGCACTCAGTCAAATGAACTTAAATTCCATGTGGCAATAAGTGGAAACACTCATATGCAAAAACAGGAAAACCCAGGAGGATTGAGGACAGCCAGCACAGCACATTGGCTGAATCTTCACAATTCAGACCCAGGAATCAGAAGAAGCTTGTACAGGTATGCATTTAACCAAGACCAGAGGAAAATGCTTACCAGAACACAGACTAAATGAATTTGTTGGTTTAATTTAAGTAAGCTTGAAAAGGCAACAGACTTAACAGGACTCATGTCTTAGAATCCTCCAACTCAAAACTCATGGGGTTTTCTTCTTGCCTGCAATAATCTGCCTTTATTAGCAGGCAGGCAGTTCAACCAGCTAAGCACAGGCAATGTAATTATCTTCCATGTCCTTCTCATCAGGTTACTTTTTATACACCACCATTAAACTGAGGGTGGTACAGTTGCCTCTTTCTTGGTATTCAAAAGATAAAATTTAAAAATATTAATACTGCTCCTTGGTGTCTCAAAAAGGGCTGACTCTTCTTTGACTACCAGCTACCTCCTTCCTAGGCCATTCCTTTGAAATTCCATTCACTCCAACAACACCATCAGCTACGAGAGCTATTAGAAAAACCAAAACACACCGTAACAAATATTGGCCAAACCAGTTCAGTATTTTCCACCTTTCTGTATTCAGTTCTGGTTCTGCAGGCCATGGCTTTGACGAGGTGCTGCTGTTGAAGTGAATTCAAGTGCTACTGCAATCAACCCTGGTCTCTTGAGTCTCACTCCTCCAAGCTTCCTGCTCTGTGTCAGGGTTCCATAGGCAGGTATTTAGAAACAAAAAGAAACTCCACAGTAGGATATTTGTTTGTCCGAGATCCTCAATGCCCCTTTCTCTGTGCCACAGTGAACAACAAACCCTGAGAAGCGTTTCAGTGCAGTACCTTCATCATCAATCCACTTGAGGGTAATGGGCTGCTCCTGTTGCAAGTTACACATCTCGTGCACTTCATCACACAGCTCAGCATAGCTCATGGATGCATCCAGGTTTGTTATCAGGATGTCCCTGCAGAAGATGGAAAAATCAGGTTTTGTCAGAAAATGCCTGCATGTTCCAGCAGTTCCATCTATGGACACCAAGCTGCAGAAGCACGCAGAATGAGCATTCCTCACATAAAATGCTCCCTCCCACTATGCCAGCAGGATTATACCTCACAGTGCTTAACTTAGAAATCCTTCAGTGTGCAGGAAATAAATGTGTTAATTACCCACCTTTAATGATTGTTTACTTGGGTGAGCCAAGTTCCCTTTTTATAATTATCAGTGTTTGAAGTGTTGTTAAAAAACAAACCAGAAGCTTTCGTAATAATTAAATTTTTTTTATCCAGGTACTTCTTCCATCAGGAGATAAACAAAATCTCAATTATTGTAAAATCCTTTTAAACTGTAGGCTTTTCCTCACACCCACTCTATTGCTAGAGATGAAGCTTTGACTAGGTGAATTCTCAGAAGATGTAATTACAGGAAAACTCAGATAAAACCTTACTCAAATTCTGCATCTTGCACTCTACTTCTGTAGTGTTTAAAGAACATGGACCCAGTACTGAACTCTCTATGTAAACTATACATTATCTCAGGAATTTGTGACAATAACTTTTGATATAATGCAAGTCCACAAGTCCTGTCAAAGCAGGTCAAATATTAAAGAAAGGGGGGAAAAAGTATGCAAAAAAAATCTGATGATACCAACACGACTTTCTACTATTTAAAAAATATTTTTCAAATAACTCACTCTGGGAAACCAATTAATAAACAAGAGCAAAAAGAAACAGAAGATGAACTTAAGTCATTTCACTGCCTTCCAAACCTTCCAGAGGACAATTAGGAAAGAGTTCTGTAGTTAATGGCTACTGGCATGTGTACTTCTTTCCCCTCTTAGTTTAATACAGCAAATATATCAGAAGTTGTCCAACATGACTGAGATAATTTTCCTATTTCCATACTGTGTGACAAGTCATTTCAGAAAAAATGTCATACAACATATTCTGCCTACTTATGTCTTTCAGCCAGCAGCTGAACAGTACTAGACTGAAATAAGAAACTTAAATTCTACAACTTACATTTTAAATGATATGCATTAATAACTTGCCATTTTGCCTTTGAGAAAAATTACTATAAGCAAAGCTCTAAAACAATCATCTTAAGGAACTGCACTGTTTCAAATTCAGATTAAAAGCACTGCTACCTTTTCAAGTGTATCTTTAATCTACACTTTGTAAAGCTCTCAAAGAACAGTAGCTTAATAATTCTCCATAACAGCAACAGCAGAAGAAATTCATGTGCTACCTGCCAGCCTGTAAATCCGTATCACCCGCAACACTGAGAGCTGTCAGGTGAGGTTGAGTTTAAGACCATTTCCTTGTCAAAGAAGTCATGTTTTATGCATTTATGAAAGTAAGAGACCAAACTGGTTCTCAGTGCAGTGTTTGAGGGCTGGAGCAAGGCCTTGCCCCAAGACAAGGTCACCAGCAAATGCAGCTCATTATTTAATGCACCACAAGCCACTCATGAAATCAAACTGCACATCTGTGGTAACTGGGGGCAATCACACTCTCACAAATACCTAAATAATATTCAAACACTGAAAATACACTGTAAGACAACACTCCACTCCACACCAAAAACTCCAAATAAAGCTGGCAACTACAAATCAACCTTGAATTGTTAAAATTCACAACAGACGCCATTCTACAGGTAAATTAATGAACTTCATATCCATGATGTCCATGTTCCTTTGAGATGTGATGTATTTAATCTTAACATCTCTACAGCCACATCAGGCAATCAGGGCACAGGGAAGTGAAAACCATCCCTTGTTTAACACTAAATAATCCCACAGAACACTTTTTAAAAAAAGAAATCAATTTGAAACTGGACACTACAGAGTAATATGAAGAGCTAATGACCATTAAATTCTGTATGAGCAGTTACAGCAAGAGAAATCATTCCATTGACAGATCAAACACGTCACCACCCAGAACCAAGATAACACAGCAAACCAGACTGCAGCACTGCTCCATTTCAGTGATTTCAAGCAACCAGGTATGAACTAGAGAGGTAACTTGTGTAATTCTTGTTTCATTATTGCAGCTACTTAGTTTTTCATTTGGACTCTGCTCTGGCAGTTGGTTCTACTGTGCTATGTTAGGAACTCTGTCACACCCAGAAACAGGAATACCTGAGATACTCGGCCTCCAGAGACACACTCAACACTCACGTTTGAAACTTCCTCATGCTCACATTTCTAACTGGCATTTCAACATGGCATCTGTACTATTATTATAATTTTCACAGTTACTTGAACAAGTTTGCCCCTAATTCTGAAGCTGCCCAGCATCAATGATTTCCTACAGTCTGTCAAACTTGTTCAAAAGCTGAGTGTAGTACTGCAGTGGAGGTACTGAGATGATCAGTTATGGAGGCTATAATGCCAAAAAGAGCCAGTTTTAACTCACACAATTTGATCAGAACAAAACCAAAACTCATAGAGCTTGGAACTCTTGTTTGTAAACCAACACACTGCAGACTTCACAGCTAATGCAAAAGACCGAATGTAGTGCTGCAGGAAAAACTGCAGCAGTTTATTGTAAAACATGGTAATAATGACTTGACTTCTAACATTGACACAATTATTATCACCTCCCCCAGATCTGCACAGACAAGTTCCACAGACACACTCCTTTCCACGCTCCCTGCCAGCAAGGCACCCCATATTATTTACACCCAGTTCTACTGGTGTTTGTGGTGCCTTCCCTCACAGAGCTGAGGCTGCTCTCCCATTGCATTACCACATTAATACAACTGCTCCAGAATTCTAAACTCAGGACCTCAAACTACATGGCATTGATAAGTAGGTGAGTTTAAAAAGAAAGCATTTTGCTTTCAATAAAATTTGTGAAGTGACTTTCATAACTGCATCACATTTAATTCAAACCAGCATTTTTCTACACCAAAATGTAAGGACAACCACAGTAGTAGCTACATTTACTTATTTAGCAGTAAAACACCAGAAAAGATCACTCAAGTCACTTATTAAATGCCAACAACTTCAGTCTAAACACTTTCAATCAAGTCTAAGGCTCCACTTGGGCCAAATACTTAACTCCTCAAATGTTGTAAACTCAGGCCTTGAAGAAAAACAGGAGACACCAAAGCAACCTTATTTCACAAGGTCCTCAGAGTGGCAGCAAAGCAGTTAGATTAAACACACCTGAAAATGCAAATTTCATGTGGCTGCAATAAAACCTTCCTGTTTCTACTGACAACTGAGTGAAGTCATAAAGGACCGTGACATTTTGATTACAGACAGGATGAAATGTAATAAGTGCATCTGGATGCAGGAGATGGATCTAGACCTGGCTGCGACCACGGGAATCAATAATCCATCAGCCCTCAGTAACTGTGGGTTGGCAGTTATGCACATTTTCCCCCCTTTTGAGAGATAGATAAATTAACTTTTCCTCTTGATCAGCACGCTGCAGGAGTCTGACTGGTACTTTAAAAGCTCAGAAGTTTACCTGCCTGATCTGACATTAATTACAAATCCACCAAAGCCCTGGTTACTCTATCACTAGGTCAGACCACGAACTCCTGCTCAATATGCTTCAAAAATAGACAGGTCACAACACAGAGGAAAGGACACACTGACTTACCCACTGTAGTGTGTTTTCACTCTGATGAAGTCTTTGTTCAGATCAATTTTTGAGCCCATTCTGCTAGGCATGGTCTGTATTTAGCAGCTAAATAAAATTACAAGTATGCGGAAATAAGTTGATTCAAGACAGATAACAGATTCTGAAGAGAAGAGCTTCACATGTGAAATGTGTTTCTGCTCCAGATGATTCTCAATCCAGCTGCACAGATAAAAAAACCAGAATATTGATGAATATACACACACTGCTAAACAAATGAGTTGTGTCAAATTTTAGAAACACAAATAGCTTTACATGGAACAGCAAAAAATCAAAAGGAAAATGTGTAAGACCACTGACCTGCACAGAAATTAAATGAGATTGGTTAAAAATACCCTGTACAATTTAGCTTCACAGAAATATCTCAAGCATTTGAGGATGTTTTCTTAAAAAATCATCCAACAGCTCCCTCTTGGCTGAAAATACTCCACAGAAGTTTTTACTTATTCATCAACACAGCATCTTACTCTCTTCTCCCAAAGAATCGAGTAACTAAAAATAGTTTTCATATACATAAAAACACTGAAGTCAACTACTATCGGTTACAAATTTACCCAAGAGAAGCAGAAGAGGAACTCCAAGGGACACTTTAACATACCTTTATGATTGGAGGCTGACAAACATCCTGTTTATCCCAAATTACCACCTCACACATGAATGTGTGTATGCAGACACCTCCCCTGCCCCGCTGTCGGGACAAGCCGGGCCACAGCTACCGGGGGCACGGAGACCGCAGAACTCCCGACCCTCCCGGGGGCTCGGGGGGACACACGGCCCTTCCTGCCCGCCCGGGGTCCCCCCTCAGCCCCGGCCTGCGGGGAGCGGCCGGGACGCGACTCGGTCTCTCGGGACGAGGCGCCGCCGGCACTTCCCCGGACGGAGCGGGCTCCCCACCGGGACTGCCCGTGCTCCTACCTGCTCCGACCGCGGCGTTCCCACCCCGCGGCGAGCAGCGGCCGCTCCCTGCGCCGCGCTCGGCTGCACCTCCGCGGCCTCAAGTTGCTCAAAGTCCCGCAAGGAAGTTTCGCAGCGGACTTTGCCTGGCTGCCGGCAGCGTCCCGGCGGGGGGCAGCGGCGGCGGCCGGCCGAGGAAGCGCAGCGCCCCTCAGGTGCTCCCTCGAGTCCCGCCTCAGGTGCCGCCGGCGCCCCGCAGCCGCTGCCCCGGCTCCGCGCCCCGCGCCCGCGGCAA
>VZTJ01001127.1:383239-412984 GCA_013397795.1 Orthonyx spaldingii | reverse complement strand
TGAGGGGACAGGGGTGAGGGGACAGGTGTGAGAGGGGTCTGCTGAGAGGGGACAGTGCCGAGGGGACAGGGGACAGATGTGAGAGGGGACAGATGTGAGGGAACTGGTGTGAGGGGACTGGTGTGAGGGGACAGTGCCGAGGGGACTGCTGTGAGGGGACTGATGTGAGAGGGGACTGGTGTGAAGGGACAGGGGACAGTGCTGAGCGGATGGGACAGGTGTGAGGGGACAGGTGTGCCGGTGACTGGTGTAAGGGGACAGGGGACAATGCTGAGAGGACAGGTGCTGAGGGGACAGGTGTGAGGGGACAGGGGACAGGTGTGAGGGGACAGGGGACAGGTGTGAGGGAACAGAGTTGGGCGAGACAGGGCTAAGGGGACAGGGGACATGTTCCGAGGGGGAGGTGCTGAGGGGACAGAGGCCAGGTGCTGAAGGGACAGGTGTGAGGGGACAGGCCCTGTCTGCCTCTCCTGGAGCTGCTTCCAGGGAAATCTCAGCGATGATGTTCCGTGAGTGTCGATCCAGCATCCAGCCCGGGGAGGGGCCACTCAAAGTGGTCGAAGCAGGAAAATCACAGCTGGGATAATAAAGAGGGAATAATATCAGGCTGGCCAGGCCAGAGAGAAAAACAATATATTGGTGGTGGAGCAACCAGAGTTCCATAAGAGCCAGATTGTGATATGGCCTTCACTTTGTAAAGTTGGGTTTGGATGTTTTTCCCTAGTGATACTTTGATGTTTTGCTTCCAAACTGTGACTCCTCTGTGACTGAATCAGAATCTCCCGTGTTTTCCTCACAGGAAGCTGGGAAGGTGAACTCGGAGAGTCCTCTAGTGGAAATGCTGCTCATCCTGTTCAAACAGCTGGTTTCCTTGCCTGTTTTAAAACTTTTCCGAGCAAGTAAGCTATCCAAGCAAAAAGGGCTTTTCTTGATGTATTTCTATCCATCTTTGGGCGACATGACCCACCACATTTGAAAAATAAATCAAAACAAGGAGACACAACTGTTAGAATTTTTTTTGGGCTACCTGGAGTTGAGTGGTCATGATTTGTATTTTGAAATGGTAAAAAATAATCAGTCCTTGCACACCTTCCGTGTGCACACCTGCATCAACCTTTTTCAGGCACATTTAGCATTTTGTCATCACCTTTGTGGGGCTTTTGAGGTTTGTGTGTTGGAGAGTTTGCTGCAGTGTAGCTCTGAGTCTTCTTTTGGTGTTTCTACAACCTTCCAAAATACAAATAAATAATGGTTGGCACTAGCTTAATTAGCAGTAAAATGGGAAAATTGATTCCCATCAGTCGAGATGTTTTCTCTGACTCCAAGGAAATGCACTAAATGGCATCATTTATCAGTCTTCAGTCTGAATTGTGTGTCCACTGCTAATTTTATCTTAGTGGGAACTGTCAATCTGGTTTCAAAGTGGGCCCTTAAAGCTTTACGTGTTCCAAATTTCTCTGCTTAAAATGGAGAACATTATGTAAGATAGGTCTACAAACATAATTCTTTCAGGTCAAGGTAGACTTTGATCTCCCTGTCACGTCAATTAAGTGATTCAGCTCCTTGAGCTGTTGGACTGGGAGATAAAAGGTTCTTCAGAACTGTGATCTGAAGTTTTGTGTGGTTTATTGCTGTTATTTTCTTCTAGCACAGCTTTACCCAGGAGAAAAGCTCAGGTGTAGTTTCAGTGCTTGATGAAAAAAATCTCAACCACAATATTTCTACATCTTGCAGAGATGTTTTGTAGTTGTTCACTTTGTATCCATGCTGTTGTTTTAGAAGTCTTGTTTTGAGTTGGTTTGTATTTTTTATATTACCAGAGTGTTTAAACAGTTGAATTTCTCAATAGATGCTCCCCACCTCTGGGCAGATGGCATTTTTTGGAGAGGATGTTGGCTTTGCTCTGGTCATTAGCTGACAAGGTTGTAACTGGTTTGAAACACAACAAGTTGTAAATCCTGAGTGTATTCCTGATCTTTTTTTTTGCACTTTATTTTTCCAGGTGGCAGGAAAAATAGAACTTTTGTCTTCTACCAAGCCATCCTCACCTTAATGAAAAGTTGTAATACTTTTGTCTACTGCATCTGGATTTGAAGAGCTGACAGCTCCTACAGGTAATTTAATTTAATTTAATTTAATTCCAGGTGTAAATGAGATATCTAAAATTTTAGTTCTTTCCATTATTAGAATCTTTTCACATCAGATCCTTTACTCTGAAGAGCAGCGATGTGAAATGATCTGTTTGAGAAAGAGAAAGCTGAAAAAAGGGAGGGCGGTTAAAATATTTCGGTTCTGAAGTTCTTGATTCAACCTCAGAATCCAATCATGGCACAGATTAATTGTAGCAGTGAGGATGTGGTTTATTAAAGAATCTAATGCTGATAGTCCACCTGCAGCAGCCTGGGAGCCTGATGTTGCCTCCTCCTTGAATTGTCCTTTTGAGTGAAAGCCGTGAGCACTGAGAGTGTTGCTTTCGGAGCATTCCCTGTTATTTCCTGGCGCTCTCGTCTCTCTGTGGCAGTAATTTTGGAGCTCAGCTCCTCCCAGGCTGTACATCCGCACCTTTCCAGCAGATGGCAAGAGATTCCCATTTCTCTGGGAAACACAGTCGTGTAGACGATGCTCACAAGTCCCACGTCTTTATTTTAGCGCTTCAGGCTGTTCAGGGCTGTCCTTTAAAAAATCAGTTTAATTGTAAAAAAATGTTTGGATTAATGATTGTATTAATCTAAAGTACAGCTTGAGCCATCAGACGCAAAGTACTCGTCTGTTTCTGACAAGGCTGACCAAAAAAACCTCCTTTTCTCCCTCCTAAATGCTCCAATGAAAACATCATTATGGCAGCTACTTCTTCACGATAATTGTTGCAAAAAAAGGGGCAATCAGCACTAATTTCACCTCGGTAGAAGACAGGTATCCTGTTAGTACTTGAACTCAAAACTCAAAATCTTCAGCTGTATTAGGACCTTTCAAGTTTCCAAGGTTTTAAAAGATTTAGTGGGGATTAGAATGATGATTTCAGGCTGTGAACTAAACAGCAAAGAAATGGAGAGAGACAGCTCACATCTACCAATGCATGTGAAACGTGAGTAACCAGTTCTGTATCACTCCAGAATAGAAATGCCTCCCCAGAGAATGTCTCCTCAGCAGATCAAACCACAGCCTGTGCAGGCTGCTCTCCAGCCTACTTACTCTCTTCTTTTGCCAAGGAAGAGATATTGTTTCTATTGAAATAACTGGCAGTGAAATCCTTGGGTGCAGCGGGAATGAGTTTGGGCCAGATGCCACAAAGTTTGGATAAAAATAATGAGGCAAAGCATTAATGTATTTGAACATAAACTGGAGTAAAGCAAATATTCACCATAATATCAGAAATCACCATGGCAATTCTTTGTACATTTTTCTTGCTGGCTTGAATATTAGTGTTTTTCTAGCTTGTGTTAAAATAGACAAAATGAATAATGTTTCAAGACTATTTTAAGCCAACACCTCCCTTACTTGTCTGTCTTATATAAGATAGAAGCAACCAGAAGCTGACTCCCTTGTTGACACCTCATTAGCCAGGAGGAGAAAGGATTCTATGGGTAGCCCAAACCACATATCTTTAAAAGCAACTAAAACCAAACCTTTGTGCTGCTGTATTTACTTTTTCAGGATATTTAAACAACCTGTTTGATTTTGCAATACTATATGCACTGTAATTTATAAAGAAAATGTAGAACTCTCCTGTCCTTTATTTATATTCATATATATTGGATATGTACAAGTTTCACCCACAAAGATGAGGGTAGGATAATCTTAAATATATCTGTACAAAACGTAGTTGGTTTAAGATGTACAGAAATAGTTCTTTTGTATTTGTCTAAAGCTGGAAGAAACGTAGCAATAAAGGAAGAACAGCCTGGCTGGAGTGTTATACCAGATGTTTTACAGATTACTCTGTATTTCATCACTCAGTCTTTATTTAATCTTAAGGCTGTAGTAATTGTAATACTGGAATAGCTCAATGGCCTATATATTGTTTTGCTACTTCCAGCTTTGCCTGCTCCAATTGGCCAAAGCTGGCCAATTATTTGTTACTCTGGAAGAAAAATGTTCTCCCTGCCCCACTTGGTAGCCCCATGAATGAAAACTGAGTTCTGTGATATTTGTGCTGCTCTCATTGAGATCACTTACCCAACAGACAACTAATGCAACCTGTATCTGTTAGTAACTTGTGTTACCCACTAACTGTGTTAAAGATGTTTGGGCCAAAATTAGGGAGACAAATCTCTTTGAGATTGTGGAGAGTTTGAGGCATGACTTAAACTATCCTTTTCTTCAGCAATGTAAGAGAGTGAACCAGGGAGAAGGAGTGTGTTTGTGTGGGAATGTGTTTGTGTGGGAGTGTGCTGGTTTATTATCACAGGGGTGAGTTTCTTGCCTTTTATGTAATAATCATTGGAAGGTACAAAGGTTTGTAAACTGAGGCTTTCAGGCTCCCTGGTTTTCATACCTGGGTGATAAGATTATATTGGTTTTGCCTAATATGTTCTTGTGCCAAAGAGAAAGAAAATTTCCTCTTCTTTTCCCCTTTCCAAATGGAAAAAAAAAAGGGGGGAAGAGAACTGAGGGCCAAGTGAAATAGAGGTATTGCAAGAGTTAAAGAAAGGGATAAGCTTCCAGAGGTTTTCAGAGTCTCAGAAATGTGGGATATTTGGATTTATTTTTTTGGACCAATCTTTTCATGGAACAGTGAACTCCCAATAACATCTGATTAGTTCTGTTGGTGCTATATTTTCTGACAGTCTGGGCTTGACTGTCTTCTCAGATTTGTTTTTACTGTGCAGGACTTAGTAAAAGAAATAGCAGTGGCACAAAGCTGGTATAAGGAGAGAGCAGATCCCTGATGCATTATGTAATGAGGGGCTTAGGTCCTCAAATTAATTCTGTTTAAGACACAGTGCCTTTCTCATCTATCTACCAAATCCATCCAAAAACACCAATTCATTGCCAAGTTTTTATTCAGTTGTCATTAGGAAGAATCAGCTGTCTATGTTGGTAACATATATTGCACACAATGTTATTTTAATATCAAACAGGCTTTCAACCATGGCAGGTGATTTAAGCTGCTGTAATAAACAGGGCAGGAGGGAGTTGCTTCAGATTTTTTTTTTAAACACAAGTATTCTCAGAAACTTTCAGTAAGCTTTTTGTGATCTGTTCTGCTTCAGAGAGAAATGCACAGGGTGCTGTTTTCCTCCTAACGAGCAGTGCCTTTCCAGGGTAATGACTGGGAGTATTTAAAATCAGAGCAATCGTATTAAGTGTTTTGTTGTCCCAACAGCAGCAGCCTCATTGAGCTAAATTGGTTTCACTACATTATCTACTGGATTAGCAAACCAGTTAGGAACTGATGTGAGAGCTTTTCCTTGAACTGGGATAAATGCTTTCATTTTTACCCAGAAACAGGACAGACATTTCTGGTTTTTAACCTCTTCATAGCGCTGTCACTGTCACTGCCAGCATTACTTTCAAACAAATGCAGTATCTTGCTCTTCTTCATCTCTCATCTTGTGCTTTGTGATTCTTTTCAGCCTCGTGAGGCAGCAATAGCTATTTTTTCACATCCGTGCAGCAGCGTGCATAAGTGCCCCCCAGGAAGCTCTCACAAACACACAATGGCACTTCCTCTGCTGCTGTCAAGGCTGAAGGAGAGTTTTGCAAACCCTTGGGCACTGAAAAGGCAGGATGTCATTACAGGGTGAAATCTCCAGGGTCATTCTGATTTTCCTTCTAATGCATTTTATCTTCCAGTTCAATAGTTGGGATGCCTGTTTTGTCCGTTTAGAGAAGCTCCAATTCCTGTATATCTCCATTTTATTAACACTTCACATTTAGAATGATTACATTAACACATATCCCACTCTTTTTCTCACAGACACGCCAGTCCATAGAGCAGTACTATAAATTGCTGAAAGGAACACAAATGCTTTCAGGTGCAGCACAGAAAAAGTGCCTTCTCATCTGTCACACACTTTTTTATGGCACTAGTACAACCCCTCCAAAGTCAGCATTCAACTGACATCAAATCTGGCTTATTTCACTTTATTAAGGGCATCATGAAATTAGAGTTGAATAGGGAATGGTCTTTAGATGTTACTAGGTCTAAAGCAGTAATATTTGGGGATTTTTAAACATGATGATTTCAAATGAAAAAAAAAAAAAGTGAAGCACACACAGAAGTATAGAAGATTCAAATTTATGCAAAACTCCAGTCAATTCACCATAGCCCTGTACTGAAATGTCTCCTTGAAAGTTTGAATGGCATCTGAATTTTCTGTTTCTGGCACTGGAAAACAATTTAAGACAATCTCCCTCTTGTTGATGGAGGTGTTTTGTCTTGTGCTACTCATGCAAGTGCAGCAACAGCAGCTCAAACTCCTGTTCTCCCTTTGTTCCCCTTGTTCCTAGGATTGCCATATGTGTGCTCACAGGGAACTCTTCTGACTCCCTGCAACCTCCTGAAATAACCTTTTTCCTTTTATTTATTTATGCTTCTGTCTCCATCACTGTAGGTAGCCTGGCATTCTGGCTTTGGGGTTTTTTGAGGAGATTGCTGCCACCTTGTACTTTGATCAGTCACGCTGAGCTGTGCACCTTGAAGATCTGCAGTCAAACTACAGCAAAAACTCACTGAATAAATCTTCTGGAGCAGTCAGCAGGACATGCAGCCTGTGACTGTCTCCCAGATGGAGAAGCAACTAATTTTGTCCAATAACCCCATGTGATCAGTCAGTTGGCTGCAGTTATGGAGTTATGTCAGGTGCACAGTTACAAACTATTACTGCTGAAGTAATTAGATTAGACATTGCCTTTGTAATATCTGCAGCCACCTTCTTGCTAATTATTCTCAATAACCAGCCACTGCACACTAGAGGGACCAGGGCAGTGCTTTCTACTCTGCTCTTTAATAACTTTAATTCCAAAATCATGGATTGTTTTCTTATGATCTGCACTCCTCAGGAGCTTGCTGTGAATATTCCTTCAGCTGGATTTAGTCAATAATTTCACTCATAGCAGAAGATACTGACATTGACAGGCTACATAATCAACTAATAGTTGGAGAAAACAGTGGGATACAAAAAGCCTGGATTCAGCTTTCACAGCAGAATCTGTGAAATTTAATCTACTGATTCTAAATAAAGATTATTTCTGATTTTTGCAAGTGTAACAGAGAAGGTGGCAGCACTGTGGTCTTTCCAAAGGGTGTGGTATTTTTGTGGTGATGGATCATGGAAAAGGCAACAACTTAGTATGGAAAAAGCATTGTAAAATCATGCTTCTGCTGCTTTATTCCACTCTGCATTAAATCGTTCTATAGAACAGTAGGAATGGTTCAGGAGAGAGCAGGAGAGGTTGAATTTCCTTGAGGAGAAAGTGATTACGATCAAAAACGCACTTAGAAATAAAACAGTGTCTTTCTGTAGGGTAGCATTTCATCAACATCAGGAACAAACAGTAAGAAAAATAAATTAGAAAGAGGAGAAGCAGGAGGAAAAGAAAAGAAGCCTGATTACCTGGATATATTGGAGGAGGTGCAGATTTTCATTAGGTTTCTGGATAAGGTGAAATCTGAGTGATACTTTGCTTTAATTCACTATGTGAGTCTCAGAAACCACAGTAAATAACATCTCATAAGTACCAGTTGGAGGCACTTACCTAGGTGAAGGATAAGAGCTTCTACCTCTCCTGAAGGGTTTTTCTTCTGTAAAACTCCAAGACATAGGAAAGAAATCATTACAGCAATTTTTCAGATGATGCAGTGAAAGGTCTTGACTAAGATTCCCCAGCAGGTCGGTGGTGAGGTGTTGGAGCAGAATCCAGCTCAGTCCAGGGTTGGATTGGTGAGGACTTTGTGCAACAATCACAGCTTGGTGTCAGTTGGGGTTTTCCAGCACACTCTTGGCTGATATTTTTTCCATGATAACAGAAACTAAAGATTGAGGTGAACCTAAGCCTGACTTACAGTGGAGCATATTTTCTATTAAAACCCATTATTCTTTCTTCAAAGCATTCACTTCCTTCACTGATACTGAACAAATCTGATTCTAATTTATCAATGCTAAAATGTTTTTTTCTCGCATTCCTGGTCATATGAAATCAAACTCACTGATACTGAACAAATCTTATTCTAAGTTATCAATCAGTGCTAAAATGTTTTCTCTTTCAGTGCTGCTGATATGAAATCAAACCATAAATCACAGCTGAGTTAAGGCAGGAGGAATGTGTGCATGCTCCACCAGGATCAAATCCTTCTTTCACCTTTATTGCAACTGTTAATTGTCAGTCACAGGTTCCAGAGCCCCATCTTAAAAGCCAGCAAAGCTCTTCTCTCACCTACAGCTTCTGGCTTAGGCCCTCTCCATGCTCCTTTTTCAGCCTCTTGCTTTGCTCCCTTCTTTCCCTCTCTCATTTCACCTTTTCTTTTGTGTCAGTCTGTTTTTAAAACAACCTCTCACTTCCAAGGCAACAATATCCTCAAAATAAATTTCCCTGTTGTAGTGACTTACATTGGCTTCCTACACTAACCATATTTCAGTTGTTTTAATCCACATTCCAATATATTTGCTGTGGAGATTTTAGAGAATAATTGTGAAGCTGGTTTGTTGTGAGTACTGTGTTCACTTGCTGAGTTCACTGGGATTATTTACAGAACAAAGTGTTGTTTTGCACCAGTTGGGTGAGAGATCTAGTCCTGAATTAAGCAGTGTGTATGAGGACCCCTAAATTTCACTGTTGAATAATGGAAGTGAAGAGGCCTAAGAGATTAGGTCAGCCTCTGAATAAAAACAGCACAAATATCCAAAGCAACAGAATAACTTAAAGACAGTTATGAATTTTTTTTTTTTTACTTCCCTCAGCTATTTAGGGACAGATTCAAAAAGGATATTTTCAGAGGCACACATGGTAGATTCTCACTGAAAATTAACAGAACAAATTCTAAAGTCCTTCCTGCAAACAGAGTCTGACTTCCTTCATTACCAAACACCTTTCAAATTTTTTCCCAATCCAACACAGGAAGTCTGAGCTTTCCCTGTGGTTATAAACCACTTTTATCTATTTTGGGGCCTATTAAACTAATAAACATTTCTGTGTTCAAGTGTTTAAACTTTAATTAGCTCAGACCTGAAATGTAATACAGTCATTATTAACAATTCAGTAGAATTTTATGTAGTATATTTTATTTCATGCTGTGACTAAGAGCATTGAAATTTTTCAATACTTTATCCAAGACAAATAATATTTTAAGAAAAAAACTCCACTCCCCTCTATTCCCTTTTACTATGTTCATGAGATTTTTCTGATTAAAAACTCCAACTTTAGCACTACTGTTAAACCTAGACCAGCCCACAGATGCAGAAAACCACTCATGTGCAGAAGTGAGGAATTAGCTCTTTCATTACAAAAAAAAGGGAAATTATCTGAGTGTGAAAAGCCAAATCTTCATTACTGACCAACCCTTGAAGTGGAGGAAAACCATGGTCATTTAAGATTTAAACTTTTGCTACAAATATGTACATATGAAAAGTTGTCTCATGGTAGTACAGGAAAGAAAGAGCTGGAATTATTTGGCAGAGTGCAGTCTTACTGTATCAAATCAGGTCAGCAATAAATTGCTGCTTTTAGTAGGAATTCATAGCAGGACTTTCTTGACTTCAGCAGTGTCTGGAGCTCGTCGGAAAACATTTTGAGAAGAG
Source organism: Orthonyx spaldingii (assembly GCA_013397795.1). Classification (NCBI taxonomy): domain Eukaryota; kingdom Metazoa; phylum Chordata; class Aves; order Passeriformes; family Orthonychidae; genus Orthonyx; species Orthonyx spaldingii. Next base: position 403,244 of record VZTJ01001127.1, on the reverse strand, counting down.
ATGCCTCAATTCAGTTTTTAGCCTGTTGGTATTGTTCAGTTTGTAGGTCTTGGGATGAATTTTCCTTTTTGTGTTGTCTTTACATTGTGTATGCAACCCAGTATATAACATTGACTGCTGCAAAGGCTGCTGGGAACACGGCTCTGGCGTAAATGTCAATGGTGTCAGCATCAATGGGCTTGAAGAGGGACTTCAGGCCAGTCTTTTTGTCCAGTTTCATGCCCTGCTGCTGTTTTGTCTCCCCAGTTTCTATTTCTATTGTGCCATAGGATCCAGGCAGGCTCCTGGGAATCCGGTGCTGCCTGTTGGAAATGGCCAGTTCCTGGTTCACACCAGCTATGGAGAGGGAAAACAGAACGATGGCATTCTTCACGTTGATCTGCAAAGGAAAGAGGAGAATGATGGCAATTTATAGGGCAAGGGCAGTGTCATTCATCCAAGCAATCCACGGTGCCAACGTGATGAAACCCACGGGGTCCACACCTGCTGAATGGGATTTAGCCCTTGCTTTGGCAGAACTGATAAAGAGAGAAAAACTCTGTGCTCCCACCTGCAAGTCTGGTTATGGCTTTGCATGCTCTGAATTAGGCACCGTCGAGAACATTCTCAAAGCCTTCTTAGGAGGAACTTGCAGAAAAAGGTCAGCAATGCAGGGTGATTGCTTAGGCAAAGTTATTCCCAGCATCACACTTACTGACCTCTGCGCTCTGCCTCCTCGCCTTTATCTTGTTCTTCTGCTTTTTCATGTAGTCAGCATTGAAATGTGCAAAGGCATATTCCACCAGTGCAGCAAAGACAAACACGTAGCAGATCCAGAAGTAAACGTCCAGTGCCTTGATGGCAGAGGCTCGAGGGAGCGAGGAGCGGGCACTGACCATCAGCGTGGTCATTGTGAGAACAGTGGTGATACCTGCAGGGCAGCATGAGATACAAATACGTGCACTAATATACATAAATATATTCAGTAATGTCAGGCTGAGGATTATTTTCACAGTAAAATAATCCTTAATACTGTTGGCTTCTGATTTTCAAAACAGGGGAACTTGTAAAAAAAATGCATTTGTATGGCTAAGGCAGCTTTGAACAAGTTATCCTTGGTTTCGTCCTAGATCAGGAGAAACAAAACCCAAAGACTTAACCCTCAAACTCTTTTGCATCTAGACTGGCAACCCTTACTCAGACAAACAGACCCACAAGCTCCAGGAACATTTTTTTTTTCTCACTGTCCCAGTTCCTTCAAATCAATTCTTTCATTTCTCTCACAGTCATTACTGCTTTTAACCCTCCCTAGATGGTTATTTGCTGTTCCTTACTGAGGCAGCTGCTCTGACAACACGACAGAAATTAAACCAGGAAGGAAATCTTTCAAAGGCCCATCCCTTCTGCAAATGTAAACACAGTGGTGGTAAATGCACCTTCATGGACGAGGAGGATTATCAGAGAGCACAATTAGCACTTGAGCACTCCCTTCCCGTGAGTCCCCCAAGCCATCTGTGTTACCTAGTGACACCCTGGCAGGCACAGCTGACTGGCTGATCCAGAAGGACACCCACGACATGGCCACCAGCAGGATGGAAGGGACATAGGACTGGATGATGTAAACTCCTCGATTTCGCCGAAGGTGGAAGTGGAGACTGAGCCTGGGAAACTGCCCTGCTGGAAAAGAGAGCAGGCAGGAAAGGTTCTGGCTGAGTGAATTACAGTTAAACTGATATTAAAAATGGCATTTCCTATAATGACACAGAGCTACATTCTTTAACATCTTCTGGACAAGGATCACAAAAAGCTTTTTCGAATGCTCGATTGGTCTTCATAAACCCTGCACGAGGTACTGCAGCTTTCATCAGCTAAGAATAGGTCAAATGATTTGTCTCAGGTCATATCAATGCCAGATCTGAAAATAAAATCATGAGTCTTCTCAAATAACAGTATTGCTTCAAAATGTGTACTGTCTTATCATCTGCTGTAGAAAGTCCTCCAGATACTAAATTTAGATTTTTTAAAAGGCCAAGTTAATTTCAAACTCAAAAAAGAGCTTAGAGGAGATGTGCAGCATAAATGAGAATCTGAATACATGAAAGAGGATGAAAAATCAGCAGGAAAGAAATGACTCCAATCTTGTACAAACATTGCAATAAGCCCAGTGATAGACACACACACACCAGCGACTTCCACGGGGTAGAATTAGACTGATCTGACTGTACGTCACAAGCTTTGTAACATCAGGGCTAATGGAAATTTTTCTTGATCTGAAGTTGCAAATTGGGTCAAGAAAATGTGAGCTATACCTTAAGTGCTTTTTATCAAGTGCTGTCTGGCTACTCCACGCAGTATTTTGTCAAGCAGAGAGAGCTAAAGGATAGAACATGCTACAGTGGCTACCTGGAGGCTCAGCAAAGAATGGCACTTCTTACATGTGGAAGCTGAAGAAAACTCTTATCAGAAACCTGACAGCTTCTTAAATTAGTTACTTAAGAAGCAGGATTTTCTATTATAGATAGAGGAGGTTTCTCTCTGCAGAAAAAAGTCAGATACTGTCCCTGAATGGAAGAAAGATTCTGTTACCAGATTTGAAGTTCATGATTTCTGTTGTGAACTGGTAATTGGTGATTGTGAACTGAGCGAGCTGCAGCTTGTCCAGCCCATGGATCTCGTCCTGGTTTTCTGACCAGTGGTAGACAATGTCCTCTGAAGAGTAGCCATCTGCCAAAAGAAAGCTGAATAAACACAGGGCTCAAGGGAGAAATTAAGAGCAGAGAGGACTGATAGTGGAAGTTCTCTGATTTCTCTGCTGTGCTGGTTTCCACCACACACATTGCAAACATGCTGAGGTTCAGTCTGGATAATTCCCTCTGCTTTGGAGAGGTGTAGGGCACCAGGGACATGACAGAAAGGGGGATATATACCTGGGGATTTATGTAATATGCAAATCCACAGGAAATCCATCTTTCCTAGTTCTGCTGTTCATGGACAACTTGCTACTAAAGCATCCATTTGTTTAAAGAGACTTTATTTCTGTTTGTTTCACTGAAATTAAATCCCTCAAATTCAATTAAAATATCCAACCCCCACCAAAACTCCCTGCAGAACTCGCTGGGAGAGAGAGAATGAATTGCTGGGGCACTGTCTGCTGCCTCTGCATTTGGTGATTACATAAGTAAAACTGTAGATTGCTATTTTTGACAGGATAAAATGGTATTGTGGTTAACTGCCTAGAAAACAAAGTCAGTGACAAAAAAGAAAATGAGAAACTTGCATCAACAGGCCAAGGGATCTGCTTAGGAACTGCTATTCCCAGATCTCTGGAACCCTCAGGACCTGTAGGCTCCTTGATCTAAAAACCAGATTCATTTCCACTGACTGGCTGGTCCCTGCTTGTGTCAGTGGTGATTTTCAATCAGAAGTATTCATGCTCGTGGGAATTACATGCTGATCATAGATTAAATACAAGTTGGATAAAATATAAATTCATTCTTCACCCTCCTTTGTGAGTACAAATGAGTTAAGCCCATCCATGCAGTATTCTGATGGATTTCTGTGTAACAGACACAGGAATGCCAAGGCAAGATAAAGAGCTATGTGAAGGTTAGTCACAATGGCATTCATTAAAAGCAGGGAATTCTTTCTTTCTCCTATTTTCTCATAAATTAAAAATAGCACATCACATTTTGCCTGTGGGCTTTTCCACTTGTTCTCCCTGGATTTGATACAAACCTCAGTAATGCCAGCGACTGTCACAACTGCACGAGGTTTCACATGAAGCACACAGTGCCAGACATTTGTCAGCAGGACTGTACATTGTCCATCATCCCTAAATCAAATCCTAGAGTTTGGAATGGGACCAGAGTTGAACTGGTATTGAAAAGTCCAAACTCTAATGCCCAGCACAGGGAATGATGAGATTTCTGTTCACTCTAAACCCCAAGGCACCCCTTAAATTCCACTGACTAAAGCAGAATTATCCCAGCCATCTCCAGCTCTCTCAGTGCCCTCTATGCAGGCTTTACACAAAACACAGATGTACTCAGCCCTTACAGCTCTCCAAATCCAGCATGCATTCCTGCTCATCCATGGGGTACTTGGACAGGTCCATGTCACAGGCCACTGTTGAGGTAATCCTGCCCAGAGCAACGTGAACACCAGTTAGTGACATTCAAACGGAGCTTCTTCCTCAGAACTCAAAGGACTGAATGGAAAACTTTTAAACTTTAATACTAAACAAAGGAAACTGTTTTCAAAGTCCTTATGGCTGTTGCCTGAGTCTGTGGGAAACCCAAAGGCAGAGGGAATTGAGGAAAGGTCAAATGACTTGTCTAACGTCAGGGGATTCTGCAGCAACTGATGATGACAAAAAGGAATTTTCTGATTCAATCTCCCCCTTTCACTGTCCCCTAGATCGCTACCAATACCTTAAGGGGGCTTTGGACTTACACTTTCAAAGGTGCACATTCGTTATTTTTTAGAACATTACACAATTAACTTCCAATACAGTTACTGAACTCCAGCCACAGCCCTCTTCCAAAGTGAGAAATGCTGCTTTGTCTGTGTGAAAGATGGGGAAGCTGAGCCTAAATCAGGCTCACAGTTCCCTTGGAAAATAGTGAGAGAGTTGAGAACAAAATCTTTGCTCTGTATTCAGCACCTCCTTGCCTGCTGACCAAAGCCATGAGACACTTCTCTCCCATTGAGGGCATGATCAGTGACTGGGCAGTGCAAAATGTGTTAGTGCTGCCAAAGAGACCTTCCTGACTGCTCCTTGTAAAGAAAAGAATAGCAGACAGGAGCTTTTCTTCAATTTTTAATTAATAATTATTTTAGGAAATCATCCTAGGAACGCTGAGTGATGACAGAACGTTCGAAGAGCTAACAGAGAGCAGAATACCCTTGCACTGTTTGTCACCCACCTGATGCTGTACAAAATGACTCCATCTGGCTGGAGCCTGATGAGTTTGTTTTCCACAGTGACATCATGGAACCAGGCAGACTTGGCATTGACTATGAAGGTATCTGGCAGCCAGAGCTTGTCCACAAAGCGGCTGTCCAGCCCCAGGGTCTCGTTGGTGTGGTTGTAGGACAGGCGGTCGTCCCGCCAGCTCTGGTGCAAAAATACTGTCATGGTGTATTCCTGTGACAAGAGAAATCTCAGTTAAGAACTGATGCTGACAATGAGAATGTCTTGGAACTTGGCCAAAAGTCATTGTCTTAGCCTAGAGATATATTAATTGCTTTCAGTGCAAATACGTATTTTTATCTTAGTCAACCAGGGAGCTGCCCAAGCATTTGAATTTCAGTCGTGTGCTCCTACCACGGATAAGCACAAGATATAAAATCATGATTCAATATCAATGTTATATATTACACACTGCAGGAGTTGCATAGGTCTTAAGGCAGAAAATCAGTTTATATATCTCAATAAATACAACTTGTGGTTTTGAACTTTTGTTTTTTTTAAAGCAAAACTAAAAAATCTGATACCGTACCATGTTCACTTCTGAGATGTGGTCAATGCTGGCTACTTCGATTGCCAGAGCAACGTTAACGGGAGGACCTGAGAAAAAATGTTTGAATGGGGTGATTTACATCATCACAGTCCCCATAAAAATATCAATGACCCCAGACTGTTAATTCTTCCATGCAGAGTGAGTTCACTAAAGCGTTTTCCATTATAAAGTACACCCTTAAAGCAAGAGTTTTAAATCTTTTACCGATCGTGCCCTCAATTTCCAACAGCACACCTCACTTCAGTGATAAGGGACACGAGATAAAATCACAACTACTGAAAATTATGGAATCCTTTCTGCAAATCACATTATCTAGTTTAAGACAGCATGACTTCAAGCAGATGCAGAAATCATCACCATTCAATGAAATACAAAATTCCTTCAACTTAGATGTCAACAATTTAGGAGCTGCATCAGAAGCCTGTGTTGCTGTTGAACAGTCTGTCTCTTGTCAAAATCAAGCAAATTGGTGCTTATTATTTTTTCCAGCATCCAAGTAAAAGATAATCACAACTTTTTAATCATTTAAAATATGAAGTTCACGTAAACACCGGAAGGATTGTAAGAACCAAAGAGACATCACTGATTCTCCGAGCCTCACCTCCAATTCCAGGCCTGAAATTTCGTGCGTACCCTTTCATCAAATCATCCAGGTTGGGCAACCAGGAGATTTCGATGTTGGAACCTATGTAATCTCCGATGTCACTCATAGCTCTGGGTAAAGAGAACAAGTATATTGAAAAGTCCCATGTTCCCAAACAGAAAAATGACAGGAAATTGAAGTTGTTGACTTATTTTACACCAGAGACCACCTATAGTAGAATCAGCTATACTGGAGACTTTTGTAGGTAGGAAAACCATTTCAGATATTTCTCTTTAAATCAAGACAAATTTCAGGCAAGACCATGGCCTCTTTAAGTACAAGCACATACTTTTAAAAGTTTCTTTCTTTCTAAAAAAAGCAGGAAAAATAGATTTAGAAACTTAGAAAAAGCACCAGGGAAACCAAGATATTTTGTATACTGCCTAAAATGCAGCTGTGGATGCTGAAATGCAGCTGTGACAACTTCTTACTATGGAACAGCTGAGATCAAGAAGGCTGATGGATTGTCAAATGTGATGGGAAAGCAGGAAAAACTGCACATCTGGAGTCTGGATAGCAGGCAGCAGGTTTTGGCTGGGAGAAGGTGTGTTGCTGTGGGGTTTGAGCTCATGGTTCAGCCCCTCACAGCAATAGGGCTCCTTCTCTCAGGTGCCCCTTCTTGCCAGCCCAGTGATGCTCCTTGAAGACTTCAGCTCAGGGTCTTGTTGCCATTTGCCAGCTCCTGGCAGCTGCAGCCCCTCAGCCCTGCCACAAGCAGCGATGTGGATATTCCAGCATCTCTTGCAAACAAAGGCAAGGCCGTGTTCTCTTCATCATCTGCTAAACTGAGCTGGCAGACTCCAGCTGAGGATCTGTGCCTCTCGCTGCACTGGGATTGATAGGGCAGGAGGAGATAAATGAGGGGCTGGGACAACGTCTGCCACCACCATTTAAAAAAAAAAAAAAGAATTGCCAGTGGTTTGAGAGGGCCTGTGACTGAATGCAAGTACTGGATCAAAGCTACCTGAGCCCTGGTTTAGCATCTCCCAGCTCTAAATGTGGTATTTGAGAGGTACCTGTGACTTGTAACAGAAGAGAAATGGTTAAATATCCGTGGAAGGCTGCAGAGTAATACACCACAAACACATTCTGCCTCGCTACTTACATAACTTTCTTAGAGTGTTCATGTGACATTGACCCACATAAAGCACATGGTTTTTCTCTCCAAAATATGCCAGCCTGGGCACTCAGCTCAGCCCGAGCAGTTATTGCCAGCACAGGAGCAGAGCATCCTGCAATAACCAACTCTTCTTCTCACACGAGACTGAAAGAAAAACCTTTGATTGCCCTGGTCTTAAAATTCTTGTCTGGACTCAATTATATAAGGAAGGAATGCTGGGATTACAATGTGTAAATGGAAGTTTGGAGCAGCAGGGACACTGAGGACTTGCATTAGCAGAGCTGTCACAGCTAATGTGACCTCACAGCACAGGGACACTGCTCCAAGTGGAACTTCATTAGTTCCCAGCAAAATCTTATGTTGAACTGCTTTTATGAGATTTCCTTGCCATGAGCACGCTGTGGTAGGCTCATCTCAAATTACCACCCCAGCTATTCCTCAGGTCCCTCTGTCTCTTGTGAGGAAGGATCTTGGAACACTCCAAGACATGTTTTCAGCTACATAAATAGGAATAACATAATTGATTTAGACAAGGGCTTTGAAGATTTATAACAGATGTTGACAGAGGTTTTTTCCTTCTTTATTAAGTCTCAACAACTGTATCAACACTTTTCTATCAGACTGCTGGTCTTTCAGTCATCCGACTAGCATTATTTACTTTGAGGAAATTAAAGCTTTATAATGAGTTTGTTTAAAAACATACTTATTTGTAACTTACAAGCCTCAGCCATAGACGTGGAATGGTGTTTCTAGTCAGTAAAATGTCAAAGTTCCTTTTATATGTAAAGAATAGTACCCTGTGTCTTTTCCTAATTAGAGTAAATAACTACAATACACTTGAATGAATAGTTCTGCTTAAAATCTCTTTGCCTTTTCACTAGAAGGTGCTGCTTTTCAGCTTCTGTTGCTACAACAGCAACCAAGTTCAGTAAAGTGTTTTGAAAACAGAATTCAAGTGAGAAGGTGACAGCTCTGGAGTGATGCACCTCGTGTGCCTGCTCACGTTTTGACAGAGCACTGGGAGTGCAGCAGTTCTCCTGTGACAGGGTTCTATTCTAATGGCATTAAGGAAACCCGTGGAGCTCAAAGGAAGTTAAAGTGATGAGAGTCGGGTTAAAGACTGAGGGCTGTAGCCCGCCATGTGTTTTAAGCAGATTACAATCTAGAGGGAGTTTTACTTAAATATCCATGACACAATTAAAATAAATCTTGTTTCTATTATTAATAAAGCCTTAGGGTCAGATCATCAGTGTAACAAATGTGCTGAAGTTAGTGGAGCTGTATGCATTTAATACCAGGGGGGTTATTAAAAGTATTACAGCTGAAATAATTTTATGGCTGGATTTACCATGTGGTGATAACTCCTTTGGGGCATTCCCCCAGACTTCTACACGTCACATCCAGTGCTTTAAAGTTACATGAAGGATGGTGGGAGAATTTCATTCATCCTTGATAAGCAGTTGGGATTATATATGGCCTAAAGTATAATTCATTATTGTACCTGAAAAAGGAAGACCAGCATAGAAAAGATGCATTGGAAGGGATTAACTGTTCATAGCGTAAGCAGTGAGGATGAAAAGAAACTACTATTAGTTGATTCAGCAACTTCACTTCCCAATGTAAGCTGCTGTAAAGCTTGTTTTAGTAAGAAAAAGGACTTTGTAAAATTAAGGTATTGATTTGCCAAATCCAAGGGGTAAAAACTCCTCATAAGCTTCTCTTGAGTTTGCACCAGGCCAGTGTGGGGGACCTTGCAACAGTTCTGGCGACTTCTGTTCCTCTGGAAGTCATTCCCAAATCTGAAGCTGAACAAGATGATCCACACTCTGTACACATCTCAATTCAAGCAGATATTTTTGAGAATATATCCATATCTGTCCATATCTGGAGTTTAAGCATTGGGAGAACTTCAGCTGAGCTCTTTGAAAAATAGATTGCTGCTGTCTAGACCATAAAGCAATAGTGAGTTCTCCTGCACAGACAAAGGGAAAGGAAATCCCCACGGATAAACTGCACAAACCTGTGGAGTTCTTCTTTCCCTAATATTGGTACAGATTAGGGAAAGCAACTCCAAGCAAGGAATGTCACATGACACAGCAAAGAAATGCATCTCTTTCAGAGCTAAGCACTAGCAGTTCTAGAATTAAAAGCACACATATCCCAAAATCCTTCCTATCCGAGCTGCCACCTCCCTCCCAGCTGCTGCAGGAGCAGGGCATCCCACTAATGTGGAGTGATCTGGTGGAGAAACATCAACCAACTCGGACAGCACATCTTTAAAGGGCTTGTCAGATGAGTGAGGCATTAGCTCTCTTCCAGAGCACTGCTTGAAAACAGTTGCTACAAGTTTATTACTAGAAAATATCTGGTATTTAAATCACACCAAGGCAAGAGGCAATCTGTAAGTTCCATGTGAATGAGAGCACAACAGCAGCTGGGCAAGGGATAGTATTAGCAATTTCATTTTTGCATAGGGGTGCCAAAATCTCCAGGAGCTGTGCAAAAAGCTCAGCAGCATCTTTAGGTCAGTGGTCAGTGAGACACAGATTTGAGGCCACACTGGTCAGGAGGGTGCACTGACCTTCTGACAAATTCATGGAGCAGTAAGAGGTAGAAAACCACTTTTTTTTTTTTTTGCATTTTCTGTTTCTTCTTTAGATCTGCTAACTGATTCTGTTGGGGATTGTGACATAGTTATATGAATCTTTTAACCTGGCAGATGGAAAAAACAGTTTGACTGGGGGACTGGGATGGAGTACATTTCATTTTCTCTGAGGCAAGCATTTGGGGCAAATGTCCCTGATGTCATCCCCACTGAAGGAAACTTTTCCTTGGGAAAAAGACAAGGAATACCCTGCAAGGTCAGTGAACAATCTGACCTCTGCCAAACTCCAGGATTATCCAGAGCAGGATGTGCATCCTTCCCATCTGCCATTCCTCACTCTAAGGGAAGCTCGCTGTAAATATGTTTTGTATTTTGAAATGTAATTGAAAAAGCATTAGGCTTAATTCATGGCAACCTTTAGAACATCAAAGCCTCTCTGGCAGTTTTAAGCTACAGAAAATGGACCACTCTTTGCATACATTCACGTGTTAAAGCTGCTCTGTTTCCACGAATAGAAGTAAAAGGCTTAGGGAGACACACAGCAGAATGACAATTAAATGCAAGAGCATAGAAGTCACTTAACAGAGTAGAAACTTAAATATAAAATATACACCTATTTTAATTAGAGAATTAAATCTCTTTCAGTGAGGAGTTACAACGTACAGACACCCCAAAACTCCTATCAGAAGTGCTCTTTCCCCACGCAAATGAAGAAATATTTCCCCAAGTGTCTTTCAGCAGATGATCTCATTCACTGTGGCACATTTATTATTGCAGCATCCACAGCATCTCAAACCCTGATAAAGTAGTGGAAGCCACAGTTTTTGTCCCAAAGACCTGTCAATCATTTAAACACCAAATTCCTTGCCGCTAATCACTGTCTCAAGCAGACAAAAAAATACTACTTTTAAAAAAAATGTTTACCTGACAAAAATGTTCTGACTTAGGTTGAATTTGGCTCAATCACTTCAGTCAAATAACACACATGACAGAGAAATTGCTTCACACACAGCTAAAGCACCCTGGAAGAGTATCCAGAAATGCTGTGAGGAATGAGCCTGCATGTATCCCCCACCTCCCTTCCCTGCCAAACCATAACATTATTTCCATTGGTAGTTTGGCCTTTGGGAAGTCTTTTGTGTCTTTTGTCTTACTGGTGCATTTTGAAATCACCAAAATGTTCTTCCTTTTTGGAATATGTTTTTCTTACCTCTGTCAATATACAGTGCACAGAACTCAGGAGCAGAGAATTCAGGGGGGTTGGATGGCCTCTATCATCATAATTGTGAATTACATTGCATTTAGAAAACAAAATCAGAGCCTTAAAATGAAGCCACTGGCAGTTTTGCCCATTAATGTGCTGCTATTCATAAAAGCATCTCGTACCAAAAATATTTTTACTAATGCAAGGATAAAATATCACTTTAGTCCTGTTTAACTGACCCAAAGTACACAAGTAAGCAAGGTTGCTCCCTTTTTACAAGATTAAACTGTGTCCTGCCATAGCCACCCTAAACCCTGAATCCAAACAGAGCAGCTTTCCTCGACCATGGAATGTCTCACACTTTGGCATATTTGGTAAATTACGAACTGCACAGTTGGAATTTCAGAAGTTAGAATTTGCCTTGCCCAAGTCTGCCACGAGTAGATGTATTCCTAACAAACAACTCATCACTATTGTGTAACTGGAGGAAGAAAGTCAACTAGGGAGTGAATAATAAAATAAATAATGGATCCAACAAACACATATCCTGGCAGTTGCTGTGCCTAGGAGCAGACCTTGAAGACAGAGGCTGAGAAAACTGACTCTTCTTTAAAATCCTCTTTTTTTTGGTCTTATGTACTCACACATCACTTTTCAACCCACAGCCTCAATGGTAGCCCAAGAGCAGAGGGAGAAACAGGATCATTGAAATCATGGGCAAGATGTGGGTGCCCTCAGGTAATGAGCAGTATTTGCTCTGCCTTCACTGTAACACTGGATTGCTTCAGAGCCTGAGGATGTCGGGATCTGACCCTGGATAACAGATTCAAGGTCACAGGATAAATCATTCTGTCAATCCTGACTACGAGCAGTTGACTTGACTCTTCCTCTAAGCAAGATCATTTTCCTTCCCAGTGAAAAAAAATCAGATCTCCCTGATTAATTCCAAAACCTCTAACAACAATGCCATGTTTTACTCCAGTTACCACTTTGCCTCTTCCACTCCTCTGAAGCTATTAAGGATGTCTGCGAAGCAGAAGATGTAAGACCCCTTTAATGCCACAACCACCCCTGTTCTGGGGGGGTGTAGGCATGTTTTCACATGCAGCAAGTTCTTTTCTACTCCCCCCTCTATTTTCATTGCGTAATCATGGCAAGCTTTCTCCACATCCAGCCTCCAGATCTGGAGAGAACAAGAATATACCGAGACCGTCGCTGGTTGCCTAGCTAACACCTTCGGAGGGGATGTGACTGAGAGCTGCAAATATATATCTTTCTTTACAATTTATTATTTTAAGAAATGGTTTGCGTTCCCCAGATGTTTTTTTCCCCCTAAGATCTCTGACAGTTTCTTCCTGTTAACCCAAGTTCAGGAGACTTAATGAACGCATTAGGAGGGAATGGTTGTATTTTGGGGTTTTAGTGGTACCTATGGAGGCCCTAAGCAAAGATATTCAGCTGGTTGTGCTGGGGTTTATGGAAGAGTTCCATGTCCAAGCAGGCCCCTACAGAGCTGCTGGAGGGGCTGAGGCTGAGCTGGGATATTGCAGTGCCTTACAAAAAGTGATTGCCCCCAATTCAGAGTAAGTGCCCTCGGGAAAAGGCTTCCAGGAGCATCCTCTCAAAAACACAGCCCTTGACTAAGCCAAGAAACTGCTGCTCAACTGGCAGAAGTGCATCCTCGGCTAGGGAACGAGGAAAGAAAAAACTGAAACAGAGGAGGCACATTAAGGAAACTCTTCAGTCAAGGGCCCTTTTTCTCCTGAACACTCGCTCCAAGCAGTCGTGGCCCATAAGTGCAGAAAGCATCCTTGGGCAAAAGTGGGAGCCCCAGCCAGAGCTGGCACCACTCACTGCAGCCACACCGAGAGAACGGCTGCCCGACCAGTCTAAGAAAGAATGATAAGATGTTTTCTTACCTGATACACCTGTGCTGTTGGGTGCACAGTAGAATCAAGGCAGGGAAAACCCAGGTGAGAAATTCCATTTTACTCCCATTTATCAGACGGCAGCGACCAAAACCCAGGATCCCTGGCTCTCCTGGCAGCTCCAAAGCTCCAGTGGCGTTGCCATCCTTGCCTGCTGCGCTAAGTTGAGGCTGAGTTTAAAGCGATGGATGGTTGCTCAGCAGCAGCAGCCCCCACAATCTCCACAGTGCCCGGGAGCCATGCAGGCAGCCCGGCACGGGAGCAGGGAGCAGGGCAGCTCTCCTCTCCTCTCCTCTCTTCTCCTGCCCTCTCCTCCTCTCCTCTGCGGGTGGCTCAGTCCCGCCCGGCTCCGCTGCCCTGCTCCCGCATCCCTCCCCTGCCGCGGGCTCTTCCTCCGGCCGCTGTGCCCGCCTGCGAGGCTGCTTGCCGAAAATAACCTCCGAAAGGATAGATTAATCCCACGGAGCGGGGTGGGAGCAACTCGGAGTGCTCCGGAGCCGCTAATGTCCTGCGCGCACGGCGCCGGGGAGGAGCGGGAGGAGCCGGGGGCAGGGGCGGCCGGTGCCGGGGCGCTCGGGGGCGCGGAGCCGCCGTGCCCGCTCCGCACGGGGCATGTGAACCGCAGGCACCGCCGCCCCCCCGAGCTCCCGGCGCAGCCCGGCGGCACCGCAGCTGCAGCCCGGCTCCCAGCACGGCTCCGAGCGCCCGGCCGCGGAGCCGGGGATGGCACCGAGGGGAGCCGCCGCCTCTCCGCCGGCTGCGCCCCGTCCCGGCCCGGCGGTGCCACCGAGAGGGGCAGAGCCGGCAGCACAAACTTCTGCCTCGCCGCTCTCGGCTCCTCAGGGGCTTCTCTACGGGGAAACGCTCGGAGCAGTTCGCTGCTCCATCCCGCGCTGCCATCGTCCAGCTTCCATCTCGTGTGCCTCGCGAACTCCCGGGACCTCCGCGGGCTGCCGGGCACCGCTCCCGGCTCGGGGCCAGCGGGGACCCGGCCTCGGGGCTCCTCGGGACCTCGGGTTCATCTTGACTTGCAGGTCAAACTCGGTTTTCTCCTCCATATTCGCTCTTTCCTTCTCTCCTCCTCCGCCTCCTCGGCTTTTTGGTGCTGTTCAATCTCGAATGACAATTTTAAAACCAACCCACAAAGGAAACAGTGCGAAGGAGACATTTTCAAGGAATTATATCATAAAAATGATTATGCAGGTACCTTAAGCTAATGAAAGGAGGCACTTGGGGTGAAGTGTCGGATTTATCTTTTTGCCTGCTTAGTTCTGTGTTGTTATTTAGTACCAACATTTCAAATGGCTACTGAGGGGTGGTGGGTGAGGGGAGCAACAGCCCCGTGAGATCCAGGAGAACAGATGTACACAACACACACACAAATGTAATACAACAAATAGAAGATCATGTCATAAACCTGTGAGAATGATGCAAGGGGTTATTTTCTTTCTGATCTTTCCCTCCCTCTGCCCGTTGCAATGGCAATCCTGCAGCTAACGTCCAAAAAGGAGGAAAAGACGCAAATTTTAACTCAAGGAGTTCTATTGTTGCATGAAAATTGGAGTCTTTTGAGGAGGGAAAGCAAAAGATTTTTAATGGAATTTATCTGGTGGCACACAGAACAGAATGGTTTTGTCTCTCTGTATAACAGAACACATTCACACCTTCTGGGATATTTTCAGTTGAGATTTTTTCATATTTTTCCTACTCTTGAGGCTGATGTTCCAGTGGGCTATGTACCTCTGCTGAGAATTCCTTGGTGTTGTTCTCCTCTGGCTGGACAGCTGTCACCTAATTTACTAACAAAAAACAACAGTTTTCTATGTCTTCAGCAAAAAAATAGCAAAAAGTCCAGAGAGGCACTTTACCATTTGGAATGAGTGTGTCTGTATGGATTTTATGTGTGGCTGACACACGTAAGTGTGTGAATTTGTGTGTTGGTGTAAGCACACCATGGCAACACATGCTCTGAAGGGACAGACCTTGCTACAAAAGTGACCATTAACACAAATAAAAATGCAATGGCAGTCCTAAGAGACATGTGTGAGTTCTCTCAGATAAATAGATTACATTTTATCTACAAGGGCCTTGATTGTATCCTCATATTACACAGAAGAAGGACAAATGTTTGGTCATTCAGCCTTGGATTTAGTTGGTTTGGCTTACAATACATATTTAAAATAGACTGGTACATATATATATATATATATATTTATATTTGTATATGTATATGTATATACACATATATATGCACAACCCACTCAAAATAAGTCTCTTGCCAAAGGGAAGAGAGGAGATAAAATAACAAAGATCAACAATACATTTAATTTCCTATAATTCTAGCTAAATATCCCAAACTCATTACAGTCAATGACAGATTAAAATTGCTAAGACATAGATTAAGAAACTATTAAAATTGCCATTAAAACATCAAAACAAAACAAAATAAATAAGCTCTCCAAATCTTTCTCATCTAATCCTCTTGAAAATAATTAGAGCTTTCCTTTAGCTTTAGCTACCGGCTGGGAACTGTCAAATAGTCTTTAAAAGATGGCCCGTGATACTAAATGTTTGCTAAGCCTTTTTGTCACTAATAAACTGCTGCTTCTCCCCAATCCCTGTGGCTGCAGGCAGCAGCTTTCATGGAAATGCCCATCCTGTGCTCTGAGCTGGCACGTGGGGCTCAGCAGGACCCTCAGGGACTGCATGGGATCAGCTCCAGCAGGACCAGGATGTCAGGTCAGAGTCACACAGCTGGGAACAAACTTTGGTATTTGCTGTAGTAAAGCTGTAGTAGATCAGTGAAAGCAACACAGTGCTCCTGAAATCAGTGTTTCTGCAGTATCTGACCATGCCAGGTCAAATGCTGGTGGGCTCCACCCACATCTAGACAATTTTACGACATTTAATCATTATTTACTAAATATTTGGTTGTTATTATTACTATATCAACAATTACTAATTCTTGAAGTATTTACCCTACTCAAGTAGTAATAAAGGTCACAACTTTGAAGTATATTTTACTGCATTGAAACCAGAAACCCACATTTCAGTAGGTAACAGGTGTGGATTTTCCCTGGTCACAACCACCCATACTTCTGTAACTGCTACCATACAACCATTTATTGGATGCTGTAATTTGATGGGATTGAGGAGAAGCATGCTCAGTGATTTGGGCCAAAACCCAAGTTTTCAGTCGTTTATTACTCAGGATTTTGAGACTGTATCAAAAGGACATTATTTCCATTTATTTTACACTTGCACTGCATTACCTGGTATTCTTAATAGATCGTTTTCTAAATAGAACAGGTGGTTTTATTGCCAGCAAAATAAAGATGTCATATTGTCATATATAATTTTTAGAGGCAAAAACTGCACCACAGGGATAATTAGTCTCACCCTCCCATGATTCCACCTAAGCAGCTCGTGAAAGACTGTTGTGGCAACATTGCCAAATGTCTCTAGATATATAAATTACACACATATGCCTATTTTTGTAAATGAGATTTGGGAATATCAGTAGCAATTGCATGGTGGGAATATTTAGCTCCTTTCAGAGGTTGTACTGTACTTGCACTGCAGGAACGTCCCCCAGCCCCAACACAAACGTGTCTGTATTTAATCAGTATCTGGATAACCACAATATTAATTTCCCTTTCACCTCAAGTGCTAGGAATATAGTTTTTATCTGTTTCTAAATGTTCTGTAGAACATCTCATTCCTCCCTCAGTCTGCATAATTTTTTTTATAATCATGAAGCACAGTGCAGCCAGACACTTTGCCCTCCTTTTCTTTTCTTTACGCAACAGATTTGGGATGAAATTCCCCACTTTGCCCCCGAGCCAGGGCCAGTCCCAGGACCAGGATGATTGTTTTACCCCAGATGTGTTGCTCTCCAGCTGGTGCCATCCCAGGTCATTCCCCCACCAAGTGCTCTGATAGCAAATGCCCCTGTCATTCTTTGTCCATCCATCTGTAAGGATGAGTCATTGGGAAGATGCTGATCAATGTTTGCCATTATTTACAGTCCCACAAATCAATGTTTGCCATTGTTTACAGGCCAACACCGATCCCTATCAAACAACAGGGGCAGACAAGTTGTGTTATGTAATTGATATGAGCCACCCTGCCAAAATGCAGATTCCATTATTGGCATGTCTTCCTGCCTAAACGCCAGAAAGCTCCATATAGGAGCTGCTGTCACCTTGGAAACGTTCAGAAAGGAAATGCCAACTGCCTGTGGAAGCACAGGCTGCAGCCACACAGCAAACCGAACTGGCCAGCTCTGCTCCCTTCCAGCTGAGCCTGAGGTGGTGCTGAAGGAACTTCACAGAAATACCTCTGGATTTAACCTCAGGGAACAAAAGAGCGGGGGTTCAGTTTGTATCTGCTCACTCTGACACCCAGTTTCTCTGAGATGGATCACTGGGGTCCAGAGCCCACAAAATCCGGAAGAGCTGCGTCAACCAAAGCCTTTTTTTGTACATTTCCTGGAGCTTAAATCTTAAAGATTCACTGGCTTTAAGTTGATAGACCTAAGTTGTGGATTGGGAGATAAGAACTTGGCTGGGGAGCCAAAATTTCCTTCAGAGGAAGTGTAGATATCTTCTCTGTTCTCCTACTTATATGAGAGATAAAAATCTACATTGTCTTTCCCTAAAAACACACTATTCACTTGACATAAAACCATGACCCTTTGTTGTTGTTGTTGTTATGAAAATAATTCAAACAGTTGTAAATTAAGACTGAAAAAATATCTTGAATAAACGTATCACAAGAAACTGGCAATCAGTGATATTTCCAGGTGTTCTTCTGAGGGTTTTCTTGAGGGGAAAATCCGTGCTTGGATCTTTTGCATCCTGACTTGAGGAGTGTGGGAACTGGCAGGTTCAGAGTTAACACAGCTATAACTATTCCAGATCTGCAGAGAGAGCTATACAGTTAATCACTGCATATTTTTAGCCTACATCTTGTAGCTTTAATCCTGCAAATGTCTGTATGTAATTTGTTTTATGTAATATGAATAGATGCCATAAAATCAAGATTCCACCATTTATAGAGCTAAGGATGTCCGTGCATTTCTCAAGATTGAGGGCCTATAGCATAAATGTGGGACAGTGAACTGGTCACTGTGAGTAATTTATACTCCCTACCATGTGTGCCAGTGGAAATAAATGCTCAGATTAGCAGCATGTGCTTGTTTGCCTGGGATCAAAACCTAGACCTCGCTCTCATAGCAACTCTAACAATTACAGAAATATTGCTTACAATTAAGGAGCGTTTTCAACTAAATAAATCTGAGCATGCATCTGTCTCTGTGTACAGATCAGGGTGTATTTTGGTGCGGATGATGTCTCAGTGTTTTAATAACCGAGTCCCTGTGAATCTTTGAATAGCTGGGTTCCTCTAGCACGTCACTGAGGCCTAGTGCCAAGAGCGAGGGAGCAGGGAGCTGCTCTGCCGTGCATCCAGCTGCACTGCTCCTTGACTTTGTCAAGGTAATACAAGGAATAGAACAGAAAGGAAACCCAGTTAATTACCAACTTAGAGCTAAAATCACGGAATCATAGAATGGCCTGGGTTGGAAGGGACCTTAAAGCCCATCCAGTGCCACCCCCTGACATGGACAGGGACACCTTCCACTGTCCCAGGGTGCTCCAAGCCCCATCCAGCCTGGCCTTGGACACTTCCAAGGATCCAGGGGCAGCCACAGCTTCTCTGGGCACCCTAAATCTGGTACCTGAACACATGATATCAAACACACGGGCTCAGGAGATTCCACTGAAGAACAGAATATTCCAACTAATTCACTTTATGAACACAGGCATTCACTACGTAAATCACTGAAAGATCACCTAAAGACTTTTCATGTGGTGATTTTGTGCATATTTATGACAATTATGGAAGTGTCATACGGAACCTGTAGAGCTGCAGTTGTGCTGAAGCCAGAGGAACTGTTCAGAACGTGACATAATAAATGGGCAGCTTGAGCAGTGCATGATTTCTGCTGTAATAACCTTTAATGAGTAACTAGTGGTGAAATCCTCTTGTCAGGATAGTACAGCCTTACTTCGGAAAAGACATTTAAGACAGCTTCATTTTGGATTGAAACTTGGAAACCTTCATTATTCTAACACGTGTGCTCCAGCCCCAAATCCACAGGACTTTGCACTGCAGCAAGTCATGTGAATTCACAAAAGATGGTTTTAATCATAACGCCACCAACTTGTTTAATATTTATAAATGTATGTAAATAAACACCAAGCTGGAAGTTCACTGGGAATGTCTCTGACATTGGTTACCTGAAATCACCTGAACCAGATTTCCCAGACAGGTGTCACGGGCGCTCCCACCCGGGTAGCACGATGGAATTGTTAAAGCCACTGTATTTCCAAAGTGTAAATCATTCTTTCAAAGAACGTGTCAAAAGCTCACAGAGCAGGCGCCGTGTCAGTGCTTCATATTTTAATCTACCTTCTGACAATAAATAATGACAAAGAACCAAGTAGGAAAACACCTTGATGAGCTGCTCAGATGGCTCAGCCCTCAGGAACTCAGTGCTGTGAACAACCCCGCTGAGCCTGCCCAGGGGCACCGGACCCTGGCCCACGGACACCGGACACCGGCCCGGCCCTCGGACCCCGGACATCAGCCCACAGACCCCGGCCCTCAGACACCGGACCCTGGCCCTCGGACACCGGACATCAGCCCACAGACCCCGGCCCTCAGACACCGGACTCTGGCCCTCGGACACCGGACCCTGGCCCTCGGACCCCGGACATCAGCCCACAGACCCCGGCCCTCAGCCCCCGGACTCTGGCCCTCGGACACCGGACCCTGGCCCTCGGACACCGACCATGAGCCGACAGACTCCGGCCCACGGACACCGGACATCAGCCCAGAGATCCCCTGCCCTCGGACACCGGACCTCAGCCCACAGCCACCTGCCCTCGGCCACCGGACCTCAGCCCACAGCCCCCTGCCCTCGGACACCGGACCTCAGC
>VZTJ01001127.1:342974-383193 GCA_013397795.1 Orthonyx spaldingii | reverse complement strand
GTGCGCGGCCCCCCCCGCGCGGTGGTCGGCGCCGTTGCCGCGGCAGCGCGGCCGATGCGGGCCGGGCCGTGAGGAGGCGGCCGGGCCCGGGCGCGGTGAGCGCTGAGGGGACAGCCCGGGGACAGGGCTCGGGCCTGCTGCCCTGCTGTGCATCTCGGCTTGGTTGACCCCGGACTCTGTTCTTCGGGAGTTGCGGTTTGTCTGAAAGCTTTGGGGCTGTACTGGCAGCTCGTTTGATGTTTGTGCCGCTTCTTAGTGCCACCAACATCCCTAAATCAGCCCTAGTCCAGCGTAGGAATCCTTCTTGGCTCTAAGGTGGTTGCTATCATTTATTCATTCCTCCCTGCTTCAAATCCTGGGGTGTGTTTTCTCTGCTCCTTAACTGGAGAAAATAGATACTCTCTTCTAGTTGATGGTTTTGAGTTCTGCAGAAGGATTTACATAAACGCACTCAAAGCTGAGCCACCTTCGTTAAAATTAATCATATGTCCAAGTCTCTCTGTGAGTAAGATGTGAAATGCTCAACCATGTGGTAATAACTCATTCTAGATGACATGCAGAATTTACTGAATTCTAATAAATTGTAACAACGTTTGGGAACAGTTTACTTCACATTGGAGAACTCCACAAGGCTCAAGAGCAAATAGTGTTTGTTGGAGTTGTGCCCAAATCATTTGGGGTGAAGTCACGGTCTAAGTGCATAAAATACATTCAGAAGATTTGTTTTATTACTGAGCTGATTGTTATTTAAAAACGAATACAGAGTTATTGCTTTTCGCTGAGAGATTTATTATAGTTGATACTAAAAATGTGTAACTAGCACAGAGCTGTGTGGTTGTATCCAGTTATTTCACATTACTGAATGCTGTGAATTCACCTCCAGGGATAGTCACCACTGCTGCAAGTTGTTGGAGATTTGGTGTGTAAAACATGTTCTTCTTTTTATCAGCCTGATCCATTGGAAAGAACTGTCAGCATGGAAGATCATGAGATCAGTTACAGTGAGGGAGAACAGCAAATATCTCCTCCAGTGTTTCTGGAGGAGGAAGGAAAAGAAGAAAGAGAAGAAGATGAAGAAAGAGAAAGACAAGAAGAGGAAGAAATAAAAGGGGAAGAAGAAAGACAGAAAGAGGAAGAAGAAAAAGAAAGAAAAGAAGAGGAAGAAGGAGAAATAAAAGAGGAAGAAGAAGAAATAAAAGAGGAAGAAGAAAGAGAAGAAGAGGAAGAAGAAAGACAAGAACAGGGAGAAGAAAGACAAGAAGAAGAGGAAGAAACAGAAAGAGAAGAAGAGGAAGAAGAAGAAATAAAAGAGGAGGAAGAAGAAAGACAAGAAGAGGAAGAAGAAGATGCAGCTGGTCAGCTCCTTGATGTGGAAGAACACTGGAAAGGTGAAAATGAATTGTTTTGATAACTCACAAAAAACTGACATTCATGTAAACTTAATGTAAGATAAACATGTTAGATCGTTGGCGAGAACCTGCAATACATTATCCTCCCTTGTGCCCCTCCCTGTTCTTTCTGGGATTTTCCCACATTTGTGGGGTTCTTGGTGACACTTCCACATGAAGGCAGAGAACATTCTCCTGTTCCTTTGCAGGTGTGCAATAGTGCTGTGTGTTTTGCCATATGAATATTTTAATGTACTCTGCAGTAACGCTATAAAATGTCATCTCTGATTCTCCACGCTGTGACTTGACAGCAGGTGTAGAAAGCTTTGCATTTTAAAATTCCAAGTGTGTTTATTAAGCTGTTGTTTCAATATCTGCTAGAGTATGAGCTGGAAGAAGAGTTGGCTGGTGGTGGCAAGATGGAAAACAAGGACACTTCTGAAGATGCTGGAGACCAGTCTGATCCTAGCACGTAAATACCTTGTTCCTGTTCAAACTGGGATTTCCTCTGTGGTGTTGAGTGACCAGCTGTGTATGAAATGTCTTAAACTAGTTTAAAATGTTCCTGTTAAAATTGTAAACTATTGCTCAGGAACACTAAAACTGCAAATCCGAGGTGGGATCGAGAGGAGCCACAGGCATTTTAAAGCAAAGACACATCATTAGTGCATTTAATGAGGGTATAAAAGTTCAACATCAGATATCCAGGTCTGAAAATCCTGGCTTGAGTCCATGCACGCAAACTTCCTGTGCTGAGTTCATATTTTCCTTCTTTATAATGTTGTTATTTGTAACAGTTCTGCTCGAATAAAACAGCAAGCAAGGATGTAAGGATGTCATGCAAACTTCACATAACTACAATTTCTCGTTATGTTCCTTTGTTTATTGTGTGTTCCAATTCAAAGGCAAAGCTCAGAACAGTGTTTGGGCAACGTTGGCAAAGTTCAGCCCCTGAAGTCTGCAGACAGAATTCGCATCTCAGCCTCACAGAGGAACCTCCAATTGCTCGATGACATGGTCAGGGAAAAGGAACTGGAGGTCCAAAAAACCTGGTTAGTGTTTAAGCACACATCATCCATCAGCACAAATCAACAAATACTGAGATACTGTATCAGTCATGAACGCTAGAGTTTGTAGAACTATGTATCTGACAGGAATCCTGGCTGTGAATCTTGCCCCCAAAAGGAAGAGTTTCACCGGGGAGAGAAAAGAAGCTACAAGATAAAAATGATGTGTTTGTTTCTTGCAGTGACACCCTGAGTGCCTGTCGGCTGCGGAGCAAGATGCTGGCAAAGCAGCTGGATCATGTAGACATGGAAATAGAGAGAGAGGAGGAGGCTGGCAATGTGTAGGTAGAGAGTATTTCTGGATACCAAGGATTACAGGCATCCACTATGCTCATCTGTGTGTAATTAATGAGATCAGAGCAGAAAGAGGTGGAAACTTGGGAGCGGGTAGGAAAGAGGCATATATTTTAAAATATAACAACAGGTATTAAATCAGCCTAGCCCACTGCTGTCAGTTATGTCTGTCAGGGTCTCAATCTTCTGTTCAGTCTGATGAATCAAAGTGCTGTGGCACTCCAGGAGGTCATGGCTTTGTTTCTGGTGATTACTCAGCCAGGCTTTATATATATGTGTGTCTATATTTTTACAAATGCACACATACAAATGCACTGTTTCTTTCTGGTGTTGTTCTGGAATGCAGGAATGCCTTTCAGGAGTAGCTCTGCATACAGGAGCTGCTCTGAAACACTTGTGCTATCAAGTGGGAGGCAATTTACTGTACTCTTCACATTTGGTTTAAATAGAAAGCAGTGGGTGGCTTGTGTACCAGGAGCCAGAGGCTTGTGAACAAACTTCGCAGCTGCATTCCTAACCTGTGTTAAGCTGCAGGTTAGAGCAGCAGTGAATGAAAGGAAGGCAGGTTAACTGCCAGAATGGGAGAGCTGCTTAAACAGAACTGATGAGTTGATGTAAAATGAGCCTCCTGAGGTGGTGCAAGTGGGATGTCAGAGACAGCAACAAAACCCAGCGAAGGCAGAAAGGCAGTGTAGTGTTTATCCTTATGATGGGTCACATGGAGAGGTCTAGATGTATAAAAAATAGCAATTCTCCCAATCTCTTACATTTAACAAGTGACTAGTGGAGTGAGAAGGCTTGATAGATTTCTGGCTTATGAAGTTCAAAGTCATTGTGTTTCAGCAATAATGCAAATCCTGGCTGCCATGAGCGCTACCAATGCCAATACAGAAATGTTGAGTTTAGAGGAATAACTGCAGGTAGAAGATCTAATTTTAATTTAGAGGATGGGAGTTCATGTTGAATATAGTCAGGCCACTGTCTGTGGATCCTGTAGTACACTGTCTGCTGGTTTTCCTGGGGAGAGAAGGAAAATAAGTGTGTGGGAATGCTGCAGTTGTAGGCTAAGTGTATGGAATATTGTAGTACCATTTTAACAGCAAAATCAGTCTGGGTTCTCCAGGTTCACCTACGCTTATCTTCATGAATAATACTACTTTTATCAGTTTGAGAAACGAATAGCTGCATGAAGCTACTGGTCAGTGTTTTTAAAATTCTCATCTGTTCCTTTCAACCAGTGTGGAAGAGTTTAAAGACAGCTCTGCCTTGAGAATGGACACTTAGAAGGTTAAACAAGAGGCTGCATTAATTGCTGGGATTCTGATGAATAAATCTGAGCCTTAGAGCTGTGCCTTATTGTTGCTGATCTTGCAGGGGGGTTATGTTCACATTTCTCCCTGGTTGTTTCTCTCTGACATTGCCAGCGCAGCCGTGTCCCGCCTGCAGGCCATGAGCCGCCGATTGTGCTCTGAGCTGGAGAGGGAGAAGGAGCTGGAGCTGAGACTTGCTTTGACACTAAAAGAAAACTTGTAAGTGAGGGAATGAAAAAAGCGTGAAGGGAATCGATCTTTATTACATTCTTCTTATGCTGTTGGATGGATTCAGAAGTTAATCAATACAGAAATCACTTGTAAATACTGAACTACATCGTTTTAGCCTGCATGGTTCATTCTTTACAAAGTTGGGTGCTGTGGCTCAGCCTCCAAGTTAGTTTTGCACATGTAAACGAAGTTTTGATTTTATTATGAGAGGTGCATAAATTGTGACCTAAACAGGTCTCATTTGAAATGTAAAATAAGCTGGACTAAAGTAAATCTGTCTGTGCATGAGCATAAATGCCTGTAATTTATGCCTCTTAGTGTTTTTATAGGTCATAAAGGAAAGGATAGAAAATGAGCACGATGGAGACACTGTAGCAGTACTGAGTAATTTTATGCCAAGCTAATATTGCTGCTTGTAATTGATTGTTCACACATAATAAATTACTTGCTTATATCAGAGTACAACAGTTTTTTCAGAAGGCAACAGGTGAGTGTGTTTATGTTTTGGTACCACAGGTACATCACAGCACATCTAAGGAGGAGCACAGGCACGAGCTTCTAGCTGTGATTAGCCAAGTGGTTAACCAGGATACAGTGCTCTGCTGCAGTGTTGTGTAATAGCTTTAAAATGCTTGACTTGTTTATTGTGTGATTAGCAATACACAGATTAATGTGCTCAGCCCTACCATATCTGCTTCCTTCAGCAAAGCACAGAAGAATAAAAGCTGTGGTCTGTCCCTGAAATTATTTACTGTTAAAGGAAAAGCTATTTTTGTAATTTTTCTTGGTTTTCGTGTTTTCTTCTGGGTAAATGGGAGAAACAGAACCTCGGATTTGTTTTGGTTTTTTTAACCTGTTTTTTTGACCAATATTTTGGATATCTTTAAATGGATATGCTATTAGATATGAGCCTTAGTCTGCAACACCTGTGTCAGTAAAAGGATTTGATTCAAAACATGCTTTAAAAAAATGAAAGAAAACATGGTTACATGTTTGTTTTCCCCATAGAGCCTTCCCTACTCAATCTATCACCTTAAAGTGAAAGAATGTCACTATTCCAGTGAGAACAACTCACACTTTGTTTTAAAGGTTTGAGATGTGGCAGACAGAAACTGAGAGGGGGAAACACGAAATCCTCTGTGAACAACTTCAAAGAGATGAGGAGGAGCTACAGATGCAATACCAGGAGGAAAGAAAAGTGAGGATTCAGAAGGAAAAAATAACAGCCCGGCAAGCAGAAGGAAGGCGTCGGACTCGAGAGAAGTAAGAGCCTCTAAGTCAGAGTCTGCTGCCTTTCTTGTCTTATTTTCAGCCAATTCACTGAGATGAGCTGGTTCAAATACTGCTGCTACTGTGTGTCTTAGCTGGGTGTGCTTTGGGAATGTTTGATGAGGAAATGGAATTAAAATAGGAAATAAATTTCTGATCTATGAGATTAAACTTGTTAATGAGAAAACTACAAATGCAGGTTTTTTCATCACAGGAAATGGGTCAGACTGACTGCATGTGTCTGCAGTGCTGTTGGCTTCCAAGAGCTTCTGAACTTATGGCCAACTCCACTGAGATCTCCTGGAGAGAAAACAGGCACCAGTGTGTCAGTTTGTGGCTTTTGTGAAGTTTATCACTTTGTCTGTAATATGGGGGTGTGGGGAGCAGACAAATGTCCCCATTTCAGCACGTATTAATTAACTCCCAACCCCACCCTGAGGTCTCATTGTGTTGGAA
Organism: Orthonyx spaldingii; assembly: GCA_013397795.1. Taxonomy (NCBI): domain Eukaryota; kingdom Metazoa; phylum Chordata; class Aves; order Passeriformes; family Orthonychidae; genus Orthonyx; species Orthonyx spaldingii. Next base: position 377,178 of record VZTJ01001127.1, on the reverse strand, counting down.
TCAAGTTTTCCTCAGCCCTGCTGCAACTGGTGGTTTGTCTGTGTTTTGCAGAAGAGAGGAGGAAGCCCGGAAAGAATGTGAAGAAAGAAATAAAAAACTCCTCGAGGATGCCAAAAGGAACCATGAGAAAGCAGTCTGCTTCCTGAGGCAAAGCATGGCAAGGTGGGCCTTCACTCCTTTCTGTTGTACATTCTCTGCTGGGCAGGACTTTATCCTCTAGTCTTTGAAAAATAAGGATTTTTCTGCAAGGTGTGTCTTCTGTTGCACCTGGAAATCTCACACCAGGTCCAGTGTGGAGAAGCATTGAGATCTTACAGGCACTAAAGGACATGGAGAGAAGAAAATCCACTCACTGTCCTAGCATGGCCTCCAGACTCCCTGGAGCTGAAGGGATGGTTTTTTCATGAGGGCTCTGACCACTTGGAGGCATTGATAATGATTTGAAGCATTTTATATATGTGTATGTGATTACCTGAAGTAATATAAAAAATCCAGGTTTGAAACCTGCCCTGTGCCATTCTGTGTCCCCTTAGAAATGTGGTGAAACAGCATCTTGCTGTCAGGTCAATGGGTTGGTGGGCCATTTCTTTGTGCTCCTGCTGTAGATGATGGTAAATTAAATGTTCTTTCATAGGTTTATGTTTATGTTATTGCTCTGGTGTTGAATTATTTTGCTGCTGAAGAAACTGAACATTTGTTACTTGTTTTTACATATATGCAAATCTATCCTAATATTAGGACTTAATTGTGAAATGATTGAAATAATTGCACTGTTTCTGTGCTGGTTTATTTTTATTAGATGGTATGTGCAAACTGATCATCATTAAGAAAAACAAAGTCAAATAGGTTTTTTTTTCCTTGACAAATGTAGCAAACATCTAAATCTTAATTTTTTCCTAGTTTCCCATTATATTAACTGGAATATTCTCAGGTTTGATTCCTGCCCACATATTTCCAACTTGTAGAGTTTTTAGGGTTTATTTTTAGTGTGGGTACATGTGCTTGGCTTGAAAAGTTTGCTACATAATGTTTAGATATTGCTTATATGAGCAACACCTGAATTCTTTATTTTAACAGCCAGTCATATGTCATAACATGAAACACATTCTCCATATCCAAAATTTAAAAAAAATTAAAGTTGTTGAGCAAAATATTTGAAAACCTGTTGGCACTTGGAGCTCGAGCAGTGCCGTGTTTGGAAGAGTCTCCAACTGTTCCCCTGTGCCCACAGCCAGTGCCCACCACACAGGGGTTTTTCTGGGGACATTGGCAATTACTCCTTGTCACCTCAAACATCCTAATCCCAAAAGCTTTCCAGGATGTGAGCCTGAAAGATTTCACTTTGCTTACAGAATTCATGAAAAAAATGCAAAGGAAGAAGAGCAAGCTCGGGAGCATATGGGGAGAAGGATACAAGCTGTGCTTTCCCTGAAAACCAGCATCACTTCCAACAGGGTACTGCTGCTGGGCTGGGATGGGGATGAAGTCACTGCCTTGGGAGACTGCTGGGTTCTAATCCAAATCATTTCAGTTTTCCTTGCAGAACTGAGATGGGTTTTGGTCAGATCACTGACCAAACCTCTTGAAACTGGGGAGAGTTTAACCTTTGCAGGGATGGTGTGAGATCTGTGTGGGCAGGTTTTGACACTTCTGCTGATGCAGTTTATTCTGTCAACAGTCTAGTTGTTCTGGGAGGGGAACTCTCTGGGAAGTAATCCATACTAAAATAAGTTCTCTGGAGGTTCAGCCTGAAGGATTTACAGTTATTTGGATCCCAGTGCAGAAATACTCCACGTGGAGAAAACATATGGAAGAAAAACAGTTATTTAAGAATTAAATAGTATAAATTAGGATTTTCTGAGCTATGCTGCTTTGCTTTTCTATTTGTGTTCTGTAGAATCTGAGGGAATGATCTTAATTTAATCCTGATTTGTTTAGAACTGTTATCTTTTCACATTCCTGCATTGAGCAGCATTCCAGGGGCAAGCTGGAAGGGTGGAGAAGTAGCCTGGACCTAGTCAGAGCTTTGTGCATCTCAGCACCCCATGACAACAGAGAATATCACAAACAATACCTTCTGCTTCAGAGACATCCACCACAAATGTGTACTTGGATAAGGGGACCAACATTAGATTCTCTGTTTTATGTTCTGTGCTATGTGAATCAAATGTGTCACTGCTTTGTGTGACTTCCACAGGAAAGGCTCCGAACTCTCCAGATTCTGAACAAAGCAAAGGCCTCGGAGGCAAAGGAGAAGGAGATGAAAATGAGGGAAGCCATCCTAGCAAGAGGAGGCAATGTTGTCAGGGAAATTTTTCTCCATAAAAGACAGCAAGAGCATGAAAAAAAGAAAGAGTAAGTGTCACATCCATGGCAAACTCTCCCTGCTCCCTGGTGCTCGTGCAGGAATGTACTGGAGCTCAGTCAGATCCTGAAGGCAGAACATCTCTGAGGGTGCCTGGAGGGAGTGAACTCCTCTCCCACTCTGTGTGTGACACTTGCACAGTCTGTTCTTCCTGCCCTGAACTCCTGGCCTGGGGGAGTTCAGAGCACCAGAGCTCTGTGGGTGTTCCACGATCAGCTCCTCCAGGAGGGGAGTTCAGTGACCCTCAACTGGAAATCTGAAGTAACTGTCCTTCTTCCTCCCCTGAACACTGTGAAAGTCTGTATCAGCCTTCTAAAACACTGTCACTGAGTATATTTAGTCTGCAAAAATGTATAAACAGCCTCTGAATCACTTGGTGTCTTGGCACAAATCACCACTGAACCCAACTTGAAGACTTGCTATTTAGCTTAAAGGCTCCAAGGGAACTGGGTTGTAGTTAACAGTATTGGTAAACAACCATGGTTGGGTTAATATTTCTTACAACTTTGGGTTACAGAGCTTTTAGAGAACTGCAGAAAGCAAGAAAAATGGAGATTGTGTCTCGGATTTTGCAAGAAAAAGCTTCTGTTCAGAAGCAGAAAAAAAGTCAGTCCCCTACTAAGGCAGTTAAGGCTCGTGGTAAACTTGAGGATCCTTTACTGCAGAGAAGGGAAGCCTGGCAATGCAGTGAGGAGACCTGCAAGCATGCAGATGGAGAAATATCACAGGTAATCACAGCCCTGAGAATTAACTGTCTTTAGACTGTTTTGTTAAAAGTGCAGGTCATTGAATTCTTCACCAGACAGTAGAGAACAAGTGGAGAGTAATTTCCCCATCAAGTCTCTTAATGTCTGTTACTTTCCTTTTTCTTGAAGGAAATATAGTAGCTTTTAGCATGAGATTTTTGTCTGTATTCAGTCTTAAGAGGGGATTGACCTAAGCGTGTCATCTTTGACCTCTGAGCTTTTAAAACCTGTCATTTTTGTATTAAAAGACCTCCTCAGAAACTGATAACTGTTGAAGTAACTGCTCTCTAGTAATTTTTATCTTCAAAACTTGTGTTCTTTCACCAAAGCCGTGGCGCTCTCCATCAGTTCGTTCCTTGGCTGAGGAGGGAGCTGCTCCCCAGGGAGAGAGTTCTGAGAGCAAACCCCAGGATGTGCTCTGGGACAGGGATGATGAGGAGGCAGAGAGGGACAAGACCCTCCTGGTACCAGAGTTCCCAGGACTTTGGAGTCAGCAGCATGACTTGCACAAGGTAAATGTTGTGATATCTCTCGTTAGAAATAGAGAAGGACCTTGCTTGAAACCAGTAATTGTGTATTTTGCAGTTAAAATGCAGCCTTTATGTTATTACCTAGATGCAGAAATTCAGTTGTGAGAATATCATCAGTCATTGCTGTTTGACACTATTCTGGAGGAGTTTGTTCTCTAAAAGAGAAAACAATATTTCAGGTTTAGTTCGGAGATCTGTGAAGACATAAATTACATTATGTTTAATTGTCTGAGTTTAAAAAAACATCAGAATCGATCCAAGAGAAATCATGTCACTACATATTCCTATACTTGCATGGAGGAGCACTGGACCATGACTGAAACATTCCAGTGAGGTCAGCTGATTTTTCTTCTCAATGTTTAATAAGTTGAGGAGAAAAAAAAACCCTTAAAGTACAGAAAAGCTAATTCTGCCATGAAAAACATGATGTTGTCATGTTGGGTGATGACAAACTGCAGAACAGACAGCTGAGAATCCATTAAACTCTTCATGTGGAGGTTGGGAGGCTGGGTGTGACTGCAGAGAGCCAGACAAAGGCTGGCCAGGTGCTGGAAGGTTCCTTTTGCAGCCTTTTCTGCTGGAGCTGCAGATTCTGTGATCACACACAGCCTGGTGGTTTTCCTGGATGTTCCTCATTAGGTACCCAAAGCAGAAGATCCAACACGATTGGCTATAAGGGCAATGAGGAAAGAAATGGCTGAGAAAAAAAGGGAGGAACTCCAAACCGGAATTCTTCCCAAGCCAGCTGTGCCCGGTCGGGAACACAAGGGCTGTGCTTTCCACAGCAAACCCAGCTGCATTCATTTCAAGGTCAGTGGCCACTCTGCATGGAATTGCAGAGATGTATCTGCTGTAGGTATAGCCCAATGTCTCGGTCAAAATTCTGTGGCAGCCTTTAATAGGTCTGTAGTGAAATTTGAAACAGCTCTTGCCTCTTTCTCTAACAATCTCTTAGTTAAGTGATAGATTAAATAAGCTAGTTAGTTTTACTATCTAAGTTATAAAATACTTGCTTTGCTTAGGGGGATTTAAATACATCAGAAAGGTGAGCAGATGATGAAACCTTTTGTTGGACTGTGTTCTGTGTTTTTTAAAGGGCAGTGTGACTGTTACTTATACATTGTTTGTAAATACATTATTACTGTAAAATAATATCCTTAAAGAAGTGGTGGCTCCCATGCAGTTAAATTCCACTCAGTAACTCACTTAGAGCATGAACATGACATCATGTCTCTGACATTCACCTGGTGTGTTTGGCTTTCCAAGGATTTTGATGTTGGCCAAATCTACAAAAAGAAGATTGTTTTGACAAATGCATCGTACAGTGTTAATTACTGCAGGCTGGTGGGAATCAGTGAATGGCTCAAGGACTTCATCAGTGTTCAGTAAGTGAATTAATGGCAGACTTGTTTCACCTTTGTACCACAACAGGAGCTGGGACCCAATTCTGCAGCAATTGAAACTCCTGCCTGTCGTGGGTTAACCCTGCAGGCAGAGAAACTCCACAGAGCAGCTCCTCACTCCCTCCTCAGTGGGATGGGGAAGAGAACTGGGGAGGAAAAAAGTCAGACTTGTGGGTTGTGCTAAACACAGTTTAACTGGACAGAAAAGGAAGGGAAAAAAGCTGATGAAATAAAGGAAATCAATCTCAGGGCAAAATGCACTTAAATTGCAATCCTGTGGTCTTTCCCATCAATCTGTGCCTGTAATCCTGCTGACAGGTTATGTAATGAAGCACTGTGGCTGGTTGGGAGATTGCAAATTAATCTCAGTTTAACTTTATTGATAATTTTATCTCACTGTTTATAAATAAACAAAAGGAGGTATTCACAAAATGTTGCTTTTTAAGAATTCAGACACCAGCTCTCTCTGGAGCTGGTCTGAGCCTTTAAAAATATTAAATACTACTTTTCACAGCTTGCCTTTATCTAAAAAATGAAGCCAGGAAAAGAATATATTTACATGGAATTCTGTGAAACAAACAAAAAAAAATTATTGAGGTCTAGCCTAAAACTGAAAAAATGCTAAAGCTCCTGTGTGTAAGGGAAGCTTGTGGACAAATAGGAGACATGGAAGTGAATTCCTGTGGCTTACAGAGAAAGCTCAGGTTTCAACCCTTACAGCTGACCTGGAGAAGCCACTTGTGGGACAGTTTGATCACACCCCAGTGAATAAACAAGTCATTTCACCACTGTAAGTGATTTCATCCTCCAGAGCTCCTTTCCCAACTCACTGCCCACTGCCCTTGTGGGGATAAACCAGACATGGAATTCCTGGATTGTCTGATAAGATCAGGATGGTCCAAGGTGAAGCCATTCCTTGCCCACCTCATCCCCACAAGAGTCCCCTGGAATGTGAACAGAAAGTTCTTGACTGAACACCATCCCTGGAGAGCTGTAAAGTCTGGATGCAGCTGCTGAGGTGGATTGGGAAAGGTGTGGAGCACTTCATCCCCAGGCTGAAGGAGGTGGATAATTGACCAGGACACAGCAGAGCCCCCCAGCTCTTCAGCCTGCTCTGCTGCTTGGCTCAATGTGTAGCTCGTGGTTGTTTTGAAATCACGTGTGTGGATTTAATTTTGACCCACTTACACGTGCTCAGTTTCTGTGACAAAGCCTGAAGCTACTAATCCGACAAAATGAGGGTTTCCTGCTCTCAAAGATTGATTTTTTTTCCCTCTCATTTAGTGTGTTGGACAATTGCATATGGTAAAGCAGCACCTCTGGTTTGTGACCAAAAATGAAACAATGCTTTTTGAAGGCCTAAATCTTTCCTTGCTATAATTGCCTTTCAAAGTACTCTCCAAATACAAATGAAACATCAAGAGCTGTGAATGATTTTTCAATGTCTGACAAATTAATTAACTTTTTAAAAATAAATTGGTTACCCATACATTTGCCAGCTGGCTAGCTAACAGAAATAATCTAAGATTTTATTCTCCATTGTCATGTTATTCATAAGTTGGCCAGCAGAGCATAGACCTGTGGACACTGATCCTACACTGTATAAAGCTTATCTCGGGTAGAACCAGACATAAATTTTTTGGTACAAAATAGTTTTGCCAATTATTTTGAAAATACCCAGTATGTCTAGACTGTGATGGTGTCACTGTCCTCAAAATGAGTGCACAGGTATTTACAGACAACACTTGAGAGCTGTTATCAAAGACAGGCACTATATTTGCTGATAAAATGCTTTATTCTAGTGGCTAAAATGAGCATTATTGCACCCCATGCAATGGGAGCCTCCCCTCAGCAGAGTGGTTCTGTGTGGGTTTGTGTGTTTGGCAGTTTGTGCTCTACATCAGAACTCTTTTATCAAGGTAACATTGGAAATAAAGAACCGTTCCTTAAAGTCTTCCTCAGGAGAAACTGCCAGATCTGTTCAGAAGGACAGGATATAGGTGCTTATTCCCTGCCCACATTTTAATCTCCTGAATTCTGAGGCGTTTCCCCTTTTGAAAATGTTTCATCTTGCTTTGGTTTGATTTTAATTTTGTTTTGATAAAACTGTGAAGGGCGAGTGTGTTGTGTGTCTCACTTGGCTGAGGGGCTCCCATGGCTGACAACACTTCCTTATCTCCTCTGGCTCCTCTGCCAGGCAGAGCAGGTCTCCAGGAGCGCCTCAATAATTTCATTTACAGTGCAGCTGTGAGATGTCTTCTGATGGGCACTTTCCTTGCCTCACACAGACCATGAAATGAGTGGCAGATTCTATTCAGGATAATTTCGATACAGCTGGCAGCAAGCAGCACTTTCTCTAATCATCTGCAGCTCCCTCCTTGGGTTTTTCCTTTTCATTTTGTGTTTGGACAGGGGAGAGCAACATTAAAATGGATAATGGGAGAAGTTGCTTCCTAATTGTCTGACTGGGCAGTTCAACCTGTTCTTGCTGATTTTGAGCCTCAGCTTCACCTCCTTGGCTACAGTCCCTGTCTTGCCTTTAAAAAGCACTTCAGGTCTTTCTGAATAAAACCTTAATAAAGAATCAGCCTTTGTTGTTTCCCAGTTGCAGCAGGGTTCTGTAGCCTTTCATTAATCTGTCACTCATTCTGACTTTTTCTGATAATTAGTCCAAGTGAGGGGAAAAAAATAAAAAATATCTGCCATTGTTACTAGAGCAGGAGCTGGGTGTTCCCTCCACAGCTTTAATTTGGAGTTTTATGTTAATTATCTCTATAGTTTTGACCCACCTGGCAAAATGTCTTCTGGGATGTCCTGTGAATTCCTGGTAACATTTAAGCCAATGGTAAGTGCACAGTGAGGAGAATCCTAATATAGTCCACTAGTCTGATCAAAAAAACATCATTAATTGAATTTCTTAACTGTTAACATGGAAACAAACTACATTTTTAGAAGAGCTGCTGTTGTACGTGGACAACTGCGTGCATGTTCAAGCTCTGATAAATTGTCATGAGGCAAATTCTGAGGGCATGTTTGGAAAAATGCCTCCAAATGACAGCAAGTTTCCAAATATTTATAATATTGCCCAACTAAAGTTAACCAGGCTGTCACAAAGACTGTTTCAAAGTGGAAACACAGCATCAGTAAAGATACATTTTAATGTGGCACTCAAAGAACGAGTGAAAATATTTTTCATCAGACTGCATAGGCTAAATCTTCTGAAATCACTTAGGGGTTTTTTTTTTTTTCTGTTTTTGTTTTCTAGATAAATGAAGGGCTGGAAGGAGAAGTCATGTTTATGGCCCAGACAGGTCTTTTTTCTGTTCCACTGAAATGCACAGTCAAGACCTGCATTGTAAGGGACTCCTTTTAAGCACGTGGATGATACAATTATTATCATAAAAAGCGGATGCTCATTTAATTGACATTAGTGCTATGTAGGACAGTGGTAATTAATGGTTTATCTTCTCACAGCTGGCTCTGGATAAAGAGCTCATTGACTTTGGCAGCCTTGTGGTGGGAGAGACAATTTCACGGCCCATCAGCCTGACAAACAGCGGGGCTCTGGGAACCACCTTCAGAGTTCAGACGTCAGCAGGTGCCACGAGCACCCACAGAGCAGCAGCAAAACCTGCTCCTGCAAGACTGGTGGGTTCAGCAGCACTCCCTCAAGCATAGAAATGCCCTGAAGGAATAGAAATGTTCTGCTTTGGGGAGTGTTGGTGGAGTTGTAGGGTCACAGAGCAGCTCAGGTCAGAAAGGCCTTCAACCTTTAACACTTTTGGGTTGGTATAAATGTAATCTGTTAGACCCAAGTGTCAGAAGATAAAATTGAAAACATTTATTTTGTGAGGAATGGGGAAACCAACAGTGCTCATTTTTTTAATACTTTAGTAATTTATGTCATGATTCCTATTTTCTCCACACTCATGACAATTAGGAGAAAATACTTCAGTTAAAAGAGGAGATTCTGACAGAGTGATTAAAAATCTCAGCTCCTGGAAGCCAGAAACATGTGAACTGGTGCAAAACTAGCAATAAAGTGAAGGGTGTGGTAAAGAGGGCTGGTTGCAGCAGACTTAGTTTTGACATAGAACTCCTGGGTTTCCACTAGAAAAATGTTAGTTCTGTGAACGGTAAAGTAACTGGCACCACGTGCATTGCTCCTGTTCCATCATTACTTGTTTGGGGCAGCCAGCAAAAATCCAATCTGCTCATTGATAAAGGTCCTGTAGAATGTGCAGTTCTTGGAAAGTGCAACACATTTCTCCAATTCTGACGTGGAACTGTTGCAAGAAAACACAAGTCTGATTTGGATGAGACTGGAGCTGGTGCAAGGCTGGAACAGCCACAGGAGAAAATCCTTTGTGTTTCCTAACAGGTCACTCAGCATTCCAGTGCCTGGGACCCTGAAGGGGAAGGCAGCACGAGCCCTGTGGCTGCTGGGGATGAAAACAAGGAGCAGATTTGTGCTGAGCCCAGTGAGGGGGTGACCCCCTGTGCAGCCCAGGAGCCCCAGAGCAGCAGTGCCATGGGTGAGGTGATGCTCTGGAACACAGCCCTGCACTTCCCCAGGCCAGGCTTTATCCACCTGCAGTCTCCTGCAACGAACTGTGCAATTCAGTTTGCAGAGTTTCTCAGTAAATCAAGTAGCTCATCACTCCAGGAGTAATATTTCTTTGTATGCTGCCTCCCAGAAAATGACTAAAAATAATGTCCTGACACCATTATATCAAAAGCAGCAGAGAACCTCTCTGCTCATTAGTGATCAACAATTCAGTCTCAGAAGAACACAGAACCCAACCAGCTTCAGAAATTGCAAAATTGTTAACATCATCCTTGTCTCAGCAACTGAATCCCCACTTCTCAGAATAGCAGTCCACATGACAGGTTTATTTTTATAGTCTGTAATTCTAGGAACAAGGAAGCAGAAAGATGAACCTCCTCAGACATTTTCCATCTCATTCCTAATGTTTACTATGTGCTTAATAAAATCCAGTCTTGCAGAAGAAAGATTTTCTTAATTTGTTTCTTATCTATGTTCTTTAACCTTTCTTCCCAGTATTGATCATTCCAATTTCAGGAAGCTGAGAGTTCCATGAGAAGGTGGTGGGTGGTTTCTGCAGGTCCTTCTGGCTGTGTTATCCCACTGAAATTGCTCTTGAAGCCCATCCCAGCTGAGTCTGCATTTTTGATGTGCCCATCTCCAAGGCAGACCTTGTCCCACTGAGCCTTTAATGTTCTTACTCAGCAGTGGAAGGCTCAGGTGCCTCAGGTAGAATTCCAAACCAGACTAAAGCTGGATGGCCAAAAAAAAATTTCCTTCCACACATTCCAGTTCTCCCATCACTGCTATACGTGCCTGGATTTGCAATATTGACTCAAATTAATGTACTTGTGCTTTGTTGGATTTTTTTGTTTTGTTTTTGATGGACACATCCAGCATTTTGTTGTGTTTTGTGTTTGTTTTTTTTTTCCCAGAACAACCTGGTCAAGGAGAATTAAATACCAGATCAGATCTGGACACAGACAATGAAGATAATTTAGTGGAACTTTCTCCTGAAGAAGTGTTTCTTCCAGTTGAAATTATGCTTGGAAAGGTAATGAACATCCTGAGATCCAGACAAGATTTCAGTAGGCTGAGCCTACACCAAATAAATTGCTCTGGTAAGAAATGCAGAAGTACATGGCCATGCCAAGCCCACTGGACATCACTGTGTCTCAGTTAATTCTTTAAATGAAATCACAGCACACATTTCCCCTTTATTTTGGTCTAGAGAGACCTATTTGAGCTGAAAGATTCTGTGAAAATTCACATTTCCCACAATTTAACTCTTTTTTTCTGCTCTGTGGTTCTGTGGTTAAACAAGGTCTGGTGACAACACACAAGGAGGGGCAGGAAGAATGTCTGGGAAATGTCAGATTTGAGCCATATTCTTGTTCTGAGACTGATTTTTCCTGTGCATAGTGAGTTCAGTTTAGTTACAAACCAGGTGCAGTAGAGTGTGTGTATATATGAGTATGAACAGTCTCTTGATTTCAATGCAGTTTCTAGAGTTTCATTGTTGTTGTTCAGGTGACTGAGGGTGAGATTGGACCCTTCAGCTCAGTGAAAATCCCAGTCCTGTTTGTCCCAGCTGTCCCTGGGGACGTGAGGGCAGAGTTTGTGATCGTGTTTGGCAACCCAGACTGCAAACCAGTAAGTGACCTGCTTCAAAACATGTGTGAAATACTTCAAAATCTTCTGATTTGTGCTTTTCTCAAGAATTATGTATCAGGTAGTTTGATGGGAGGTGACTTGCTAAGCCATAGCTCTTATTTCTGATGCAGTGTGTTTATTAAACCTGCTCATTCTCTGAAATTTCTGTGCAAATAATCCTGATATTCCCATTTTATCAGACTTCATATTGGAAAACATCTCATGTCCTGGAAACAAATGTGGAAGTATTCTCCCTTATTCCCAAACCAGATAGTTTATTTTCTTTCTGATCTATCAGAACTGGAATTATTTAGCAGGCAGTAATGGAGCTGATGTGTGAAAGCTGGAAGAGATGACGACTTCAGTTACCACTTCAGCATATTGTGATTCTAAATTGTATTGGAAGCCAAATTCTGCTTGGAACAGTTCACAGAAACTTGCCAAAAAGTAAAGACAAACTTCCCAGTAGCTCAGTAGCCGGTCTTGGCTCTCCCTCGGGCTGCAGAAGGAGCTGCAGACGCCTGCTGAGGCTGCCGTGGGCTCCTTCTCCTCCAGGATCGTCTCATCCAGGGCTGAGCTCTGCGGGCCCTGGTGCCAGAGCCGGGTCACTGCAGGGAGCACAGCTCCGTGCTGCCTTCCCTGCATTTCTGTGCTGCCTGAACGAGCTGCAACCCCGGGAGAGCCTGGACTGGGGCCCGTTCACTTCAGCTAAAGGCACTTTAAATACTTCTTTTCAGTACCATGGGCAGATGCTCTTCCTTCCTGTTCCCTGTCAAAGAATCCAAACCAAGGTATAATTGTGCTTTTCTGCTGGGGCACTGCGACATCTCGGGTTTCCTTTGCAAGTGATTTTCCTAGGTCTGCCTCATGCAAGGACCTGTTGCAATATGAATAATAAAACACTTTACTCAGCTGTAATTATAGCAGAAATTCTTGCTGCAAGTCAGTACGAATCTGAGGCTCACAGAACTAATCCTCTGCCACTCCTGCCCTGCCAGCTGAGCTTCAGTGCCACTGGAGTTTCTGTGGATGTGCCCATCTGGGTGCCCCAGCCCAGCGTGGACCTGAGGATCTGCCAGTACGAGCGGCTGTACCAGGACAGCGTCGAGGTGCGCAGCAGGTGAGCTGCCCTGGGGGGCCTGGGCACTCCAGGGGCACATCCTGAAAGCCCTGGCACATCCTGAAAGCCCTCTGAGCTCTGCAGACTGAACCTGGGCATCCTCCCATCCCAGATTCCCAACACCAGCCCGAGCTATGGAGTATCCACACCCCTTCCCACTCGTGGCAGATTCCCTGTGTTGTTCCTGTTCTCTGGCAGAGCTGTGAAGCCCCTAGGGAACAGCAAGCCCACAGCTTCCTCATGTGGAACTTGCACACTGAACATTTAGGGAGATAAATGTGGCTAAAATTAAGTGCACATTGGGTTGATTCAGTCAGGAAATTTTATGTAAGAGTATTTTGTTGTTTCTCAGCTATTTTGCATTCAATAAAGTCCTGGAGGGACTTCGGATATGGAAGCCTCATACCAACTGTGCTTTGTTGAGAGTCTTTCCAGACTTGGGATTAAATGCTGGATAAATCATGTCAGTCCTTTTGCACTCACTCTAAAATTGGGAAAGGTGCAGCTTTTCCTGACCCATGTAGGCATTAAGGCCTCCACTGGAGGGACAGACCCCTCTGATTACACAGAGAGTGACCAGACAGTGATGGACAGGGGAAAAATGTCTGGGTGTTTCAGAGTCCAGGTCAGTCATGTCTGAGCACTGGTTCTGTTTGCAGTGTGATATAAAGGGAATATTCCAGCTCCTTGGCTTCTGGAGGTTTCCTGCTATTAAAAAGAAGTCATGGGAACATTTAATTGTCTTCAGGTGCTGGGTGTCTTCCCTCCACCTAATGCAGTCACTATGGAATTCTCATTTTAACAATTTGCATTTCTTAGAGTCTATTTCAATAGGATTGGGGTGGGTTTGTGGGAGGGTGGGGGAGAGATTGGTTCTGTGGAAGGCATCCATTCTAAACCTCTTACCAGAATTACAGACTGCAGAGATTCTTCACAGTTGGAAAGAAATGAGTAAAGCTGTTATCTCAGAAATTCAGCTTACAGATATGACAAGCACAAGTTGTTATGTAAGTGATTTTACTTGGTCTAGATAACCCAGGGATAAAACTTATAAGTATAGAAGCAGAATAACTCCCCTAATAAAACTTAAGAGTTCAAGGGGATCCCAAAGATAGAAGCTGTCAAATTGCTTAGGGCAAAACTTCTCAACTGAGGGAAAAAATTCTGCTGATCCTTTGCCAAGTTTCACTAAATTAAGAGCACTTAATATATATTAGCCTGTCCTTAGCACCTTGGCAAGTCAAGGCTTTGATTTATCACCCAATTTCCATAATTAGGAATAATTGTCTGTTATACAGTCAGGTGGGCTGACATTCAGTGTATTTCATGTGCAGGAATATCTTGTGTCAACTTTTTATCCTGCAAAAGTGGATTGATTTGATCATTCTGTTGTGGCCTGAGCAGGTTTTCCCTCCAGGAGCTCCTGACACTTCCCTGTGGTGTGTCAGGAGGAGGATTCCTCCTGGAGCCTGCCTGTGTCCCACTGGCTGTGACTTGGAGGGGAAGATAAAGTTTCCAAGTGAATCAGATACCTCTGGCACTGGAGTGTCCCAGCAAGCTCTGGTGAATTGTAAAATATTGTTAATACTGGTTTTGTTCTGGGTTTTGGGTTTGGTTTTTTTCAGGTCATGAAGACCCTGGTAATCAGGCAGCATAAATAAGCATAAAGGGTGAAAGTGTCTTATCAGAATGGTGTTCAATATAAATCATTTTGAAAAGTAATTTCTTTGGCAGGTTATAATCTGCACTGATTTAATGAAGTAGTATATAATTCTCTTAGATTGTCAACAGTCAGAAATCATTGCAGGCTCCCAGCCCCACTTGCTGTAGCTGTTGATTTAGAGGAGACCATCTGGCCTGACAGCTTGGAAACCAGTCCAGGGGAAGGAGAATGACAAGCTGAAATATTTGTAAATTGCTCGGCAATTTTGCACTTAGGCATAAAATTCCAAAGCAGGGGATGATCCGTGGCTATTGCTGAGCTATGATAGGGCCAGAATTGAGCAGACAGGCAGAGGACTCCTGGGGCAGACGGATCCCAAGGTCTGGCAGAGGAGCTGGCAGGAGCAGCTCAGCCACGCTGTGCCTCCCAGCCCTGCAGAATCTCTGCTGCTGGAGGACAGGTTACACCTGGTTACAGAAGCCACCGGGGTTCAGTCATCCTATTGATCCACACAGAGCCAGTGTGTGTGGGAGCAAACAATCAGCTGATATTTCACAATAGCTTGGCTTTGACTCCCCCCTGACCTGGCTTGGCTCTGAGCTGAGCTCTGGCAGTTCTGTGTGGATCACTTTGTGCACTGTTTGCTGCAGCTGGGTGAGGTACAGAACTTCCAAGTCTTGTTTTCTATACTTAAAAGAGAACACAACTGTGTGAACTTGCTGTGGCAGTTTCCCATGCCCATCATTTTCAAAGGAACCCGGGATTGTTCTGATTACAAAGCAGGGGTGGGGGCAGGAGGGCTCAGACTCCAGTGTCTGAAGTGGCCTCAGAGCCACCCGAGCACGTCTGATGTGTTTGCAGAGCAACAACCACGCTGCGTTTGAAGTTTGAGGTGTGCAGAGAACTGAGCAAGCACATGGAGCTGCTTCCAAAAACAGGCTACATCCAGGCTCAGTCATCCTTCAGTGCACAGCTCAAGTTCCTGCCCAGGTAACCAACATTAATCCAACTCTAATCTCTCAGGATTTCACACTGAGCAGGGTTGGTGTTCCCTCCTGCTGCCCAGGCTGGACCTCACCGTGCTGCTGCAGTGCAGGTCTGGTCTCCCCCCTGCCCCCTGGAAGCTGCCAGATGCTCCAGGAGGAAATGAACTTGGCTGCCAGGGCTGTGAGGCAATGCCCCTCCTGTGGTGTCAGCAGCACCGTGACAGGCCGAGCGCTCGCGTTCCTGCCAGGCTGCTCCCGTGCTGTGGGAAGCTATCCTTGGCCAGGAGGGAGGTTGTTGAGGCAGGTGGCTGCTTCATGGATCACTGATTGAATAATTTCTGGACAAGAACTCCTGTGCTTGCTAATTAAGGTGAGAGTGGCTGGGCTTCCTGTCTGTATCTCTCCTCCCCAGGTACCTTTTTCTCCAAAGGATGAAGGTATTGATCTTGCATTTCACATGGTGTTTTATGTAACATCTCCTGATGCTGAAAGCTTTATCCCAGAAAGTTTTGCTTCTCCATTTTACAATACAACTACAAATACAAACACAGCTCAGTGATAGGAAACAATTCCAGGTTTTAAAAATTTAAATGCTAAAGCACCCATCAACCACTGTTCATTTTATTTACCTCATCATTGCCATCCTAAAGAATTTATCAGGACATTTATTTTCAAAAAGTAATTAAATGACATATGGCATAAATTTTGGTGTGCAGCCAAATACTTCAGCGACTTTGGCTTTGCCTGTAGCTGCAGACCTGCTGCTTCTCTGATGTGGGTTTTTAGTCCCATTGATGTCAGTGTGTTTGGGATCTCACAGATGTGCTCAGCACCTCTGCATTCTACCCTGAGTCTAATCACTGATGGCAAAATTTTCACCAGGTTAGTATTCAAAGAACTAAAAGTATTTACAGTTCTTGCAGCATCTCAAATCCCATCAGATTACAACCAGAGTAACATGACATATTTCAGCTCCTCAACTTCAGCTGCTGCAAAGCACAGTTACCCTCTCCGAGTGGATGGAAGCAGAGCTTGGATTTAGAACCTTAATCTTCCTTTTAAAAACAGGGAAGCTTCAGAAAGGAGATTTGATGAGATTAAGGCATTTCTGACACACGAAATAAGGATGTGGCTGTTTGAGGGAACAGATCAGTTTTAAAGACCCAGTGCAGGGGGTGTGTGCTGGCAGCTGAGGGGCAGCGCTGAGCCAGTGACACATTGCCGTGAGGGCTCCTCACTGAGCTGCCACCAGGAGCTCTGTTCACAGAGCAGCTGTGTTACAAGTGACACCAGAGGGAAAAGAACCCCTCCCTCAGCAGTGCTGAGGGAGCAGGGAGCTCCCTGAAGGCCTGGGAAGTTCTGAGTGCTCTGTGCACAGGGATGTGCTCGGGTAGGTGTTCAATACCCAACTTCTGCCAGCTTGAAGCCAACATTTCCTGTTTAGTTGAAGGCAAGTTCTCTACTCTGCTGCCTTTCAGAATTCCCAAACACCACGTCCTGGAGTTCCCTGCATTTGGAACTAGTCCTGCAGGTACTGGCAGTCCAAATCTGTCTTTTGTACTTCTCTTTAATTGTGCCATTTTCAGACAACGTTCTGAAGGATTCCAGGACCTTTTCCCCAAGGCACAGCAGCTAATTTAGAGTCCATCCCTGTGTCCATAGAGTTACAAATATTTTCTTCCCCCTCTGGATTTTTAAGAAATAGATTAATTTCTTCTGCTATTCAGATATCCTGTGACAAAGTGAAAGCTGATGCTCTGCTCCTCCCTTGTACTTAACCCCAGTTCTATCTGTAAAGAACTTCCCAACACCTTTGAACATCACCCTTATTGCAAAATAACAGCAAGATTTTGGATCACCATGGTGACTGAGTGGGTGTTATTTTTATTCTTTAACAATACATCCAAGAGTTGCATGTAATTCCATGAGTAGTAGTAGAACACGAGCACTGTGGAGACCCAAGAACAGGAAGCAGCTCACTCTGGAGCTCTGGGATATAAATAGAGCAGCAGAGCTAAAAATGCTCCAGGTTTGTATTGTCTTGGCTTGAAGCTCTGAAATGGAGCTTGTGACAGCAAAATGCTTCACCTACAGAAAACCTGCACATTCCTTATAAATTCTTATAAATCCCCAGTCTGGTCTGTAATCGGGCACTGCTGGGCTCCAGGTTTGTTCACTTGGTGGCTCTGCTTTGGGGTACAAAGTGGTTCTGCCTCAGGCTGGTCTTTGACTTCAGTGGCCAGAGGGAGCCACTGCCTGGGCTGGGCTGGGGACGTGCTGGGGCTGCAGCAAAGATGCACTGGGTTTATGTTCTGATTAGAGTGTAAGCTTTTAATTTTTCAGAATTTTAAATGACTGCATGGCATTTAAAAAAAAAAAAAAAAAGGATGAATGGATGCTGACCCCTGTGACCTCCATTAAAATCCTGTGTGTTCAAAATCCTGTCTTTAAAAACAAAAAAAAAATCCAATGTAACTGTACAAGGTCAATCATTCTGATGTCACTCCCTTGCACCCTGTGCCCTGCTCAGAGCATTGCCTGGGGGTGCCAGACTGAAGGAAATCTGGGACAAATCCAGAATATTCTTGACCTGACTGCATCTCCTTTTCCTTGGTCAGGAGGTGAGACTTCACAGGTCACTGATTTTTGATTGGCATTTTCTTTCACCATTCTTTTTCCATTTATATTAGAAGCAAAATTTTAATGAGCCTTCCCTTCAGTGAAAACTGGAGTTGATGCTTAACCAGGTGAATCTTCCAATCTGAGGAGAATTAAATTAAGATTAAAAGTGGTGAATAATAAAATTTTTGTACCTTAAGTAACAGGATTCAGTTTGTTTTTCTTTCTGTTTGGAAATAATCCATCGAAAGTTTATAATTCACCTTAGTAAGAAAATAGAATGTTTGAATGGCACTGACTGTACTTTGGATTTGTGCTTTTGGATTTTCAGGCAGTCCCTTGCTGAAGATGCAGGGAGCTATTTCAATGCAGAGACAGGAATCCTGGAGGTCCCAGTGACAATTCTGGTCGTGGACAAGGTCAGGGATTTTGGTGATGCTGGATGTCAGACTGACAGTTCATGTAAATTATTTTAGTGAATGTTCACTTAATGACACCTAATTTTAGATTGGTTCTTTACTAACTGAGGTTCTGTGACAATAGTAAAAGTTCCTTAAAGTGCTAATACAGATGTGATAGTTTTTTCTTGTCATGTATTTGCAATACAGAAAGTTAAATCCTTTCTCCTCAGTGATCTCATGTTACTGTCAAGGAACAGAGTAACTTCTTTTTGCACTTTTCCTTTCGGGTGACATTTCATTGAAATCCTTTCCTTACAACCCACAGATGGAGATTTTTACCCTGTGCTCTTGCATTTGTTTCAGGGTAAAAAAGTTAATTTTACTGTCCATGCCATTGTTACTACTTCTGATCTGGAAATCAGCCCAGCACAGATCAGCTTTGGATACTGCACGATCTACGAAGCTGTGCAGGCAAATGTCATCCTCACAAACAAATCCATCTTGCCACAGGAGTTTGGATTTGTGGGCCTGCCAGAGGTACAGAGCTATCCCACACACACCTCCTCTGCTGTCAAAATAGATTTCAGTGTCATGGGAACGGGTTCCAGTGTGAGTGTAAATAAACCATGACTGGCTCCTGCAGCCCCGTGGGAATCCTGCTCCCTGTAGGGGACCCCGGGGCAGTTCTGCCCTGGAGTGTGGGAATCTCACTGTGGGACACCCTCTGCACGTGCCCAGCAGTGCAAACCCCTGCGAGGAGATTTTCGTGTTGGAATTTCTGGGTTTTTACACCCAAGAGCTCTCCCAAGAGACCACTTGGGGCACTTTTCTTTCAGCCCCATGGAGGTCACCTGGGGCTGTGGCTGAGGGATGTCCCCACTTTGCACCAAATGCCCAAAGGCTTTGCTTTTAAAGTGCTTCTTGGGCATCATCCTGGGCCATGCCTGGGTACCTTCTGAGTGACTGGAAGTTGATGTGGAAGCACAAATTTAATCACAGGAGCTGCTGGATTCATGTGGGCTGGGTCTTCTGAATAATTTTTTGCACGAAGTTGGTTCCTCAAGCTCTATAACAGCAGGGTGATCACAGTGTGAAGGGGTTGGGCATGTTGGCATCAGAGCTGGAGGAACCTGGCAGTCCATTGGGCATTGTCCTGTTCTCTGCTGGTTTAGGGACTAAAACCAAAGAGCAGCTAAAAGAAATGGTTAACTTCAGCTTCAGGAAAGCTTCACTTCCCAGCAAGTGTTTCCTGAGGAGCTTGAAGTGTGATGGGGAGACTTTCTTGAATCATCTTCGACTCAGGCACAAAGCAGTGCACAACTGGAGGTGTGGGACTGCTGCTGTCCCTGTGCTTCAGACAGGAATCAGCTCTCAAAGACACGGGGCAACTGCTGAGATTTTTGTCATATTTCATTCAGTTGTCTATGAAGAGTAACTAAACATTACAGCAAGGAAGCTGGGGAAGGGATTCTCCTGAAATCTGAGTTAATGGATTTAATGCCTTTTGGGTTACTTTGAGATGAGAATGAGATTTACTTTGAGATGAAATGAGAAATCTTTGAGATGAGATGAGAAATCTGCCCCTCACGTTCTGGGCACTGACTCAGGCAAAAACTTCTCCCTCAAAGCTTTCTCTTTTCCTGACAGTTCCACATTTAATGTTTTTTAATCTTTCCAGTAATGTTTTATGTTAATTTATTAATAAGCTGATAATTTAACTAATAATTTCTTATGCTGCCATTTTGAAGTTTGTTGAAGTTCAACCCAACGATGGATTTGGAATTATTCTTCCCCTGGAAAGCCTGACACTGGACATCATCTTTAAAGCCACCAAGGCAAAAGAGTACAGCTTTGAGCTCACCTGCAGGACAGAGATCAACAGGTGTGTTAATGGATCTGAAACCTGAGTCACACTGGGCTCCCCCTGTTAGCCCAGAGCAGAAATTAAATCCCTGCCTGCTCTGGGGGGTGAGGCTGGGATGAGCACCAGGCAGGTGGGAATTCTCCAGCTGCAGGAGTTGCTCAGAGCCTGTTGGTTTCACCCTTGATTTACATCTCTGTCTTTACTGACATGACTTTTCCCACCCCTCCTCAAGCTCATCCTTGTCCCACACCCATCTCCAACCCCTCAACCTGCAGTGCTCTGCTGCTTTTTCAGCACAACTACTGAAGGAATTCTTTTTTGTAAAAATGCTCCATGCATTAAGCCAATGCTGCTGCAGTAATGATGGCATAAAGTTTGATTTGACTGG
Organism: Orthonyx spaldingii; assembly: GCA_013397795.1. Classification (NCBI taxonomy): domain Eukaryota; kingdom Metazoa; phylum Chordata; class Aves; order Passeriformes; family Orthonychidae; genus Orthonyx; species Orthonyx spaldingii. The sequence goes on along the minus strand of VZTJ01001127.1, from coordinate 356,894 downwards.
ATGTATTTCCAGAAGTTCACAGAGGAAGAATTCAAGCAGGGACTCTGGCCAATTGTGCATTAAAAATAGATAGTATTATTGTTCATCTTTAGGCAAAATTCCCATTGCAAGCTTGAAATTCTGCTTAAATAGGGACTACAGGATTAGCTCCCTATTTTCCGGGCTGATTAAGACACTATTTTATGCTGAGACAATTTATCATGTGTTTATTTTTAGACAATTCAAGCTGTCATGCAAAGCAGTTGGAGTCCACCCACCTCTTGAATTGTCTCATTCCTTGGTTCAGTTTGCTGCTACAGCCCTGAACTCCGTGTCTTCAGCCACTCTGGATGTGCTCAATTCCCACGTGGATGGGAACCCCCTCACCCACCCTGTCCCACGGATTGGCAGTGGGGACCCTGCCCCAGTTGGCCCCACTTCCTTCGAATTCCATGTGCCCCAAGACTGCCCTGTGACCATCACCCCTTCTGTGGGAACTGTGCTGCCTGGGCAGGTAAATTCTCTTTAAATGTCAGGTGTTCTGCCAAATCTTTGATCTCCTGCATCCCTACAAAGGCTGTCGCTTGTAAACAAAGCTCAAAACATCAGTTGTTGTTAGAATAGCTGGAATATTTTGTATTGTTTGAAAGAATGGTTTAGATCAGACAGGAGAGTTAAGCACCAAATCTGGCTAATGCCTTGGGGGAGTGTTCTGTCCCCAGTGTTGTCACTGTGAGTTATTTGAAGAATGTTTAAATATCAGAAGTATTGGTCATGTGAAGCCAGCCCACTGTAACGTCCTGGACTTCCAAAAAAGCTGCTTTGAAGTGACCTTCTGCTGAAGCTGCTGCGATTCACTGGGAGCAGCAGTGTGAATTCTGTGCTCCTGGTGAGCTCTGTAGGTGTCACGGTGTCTGAGGGCTGAGCTCTGCCCTGACTCCTGTGTGTGCTCTCCCATTCCCAGAAAAGCTCCATCCGAGTGTCCTTCAGCCCGGCGCTGGCGGATCAGCAGATCAGGGAGGAGGCAGCGCGGAGGCTCAGCACAGCAGCTGTGCCAGAGGCAGGAGCACAAGTAAGGAATGCTAAGAACAGCACATGCTGCTGGTCTGTCACTTCCAGATATTTGTTTCTCTGGATGGTATTTTTATCATAAAATTATTTGCATATTAATGAAGCCCAAGCTCATGGTCTGTGCAAGACCTCCCTTTAAATGATGAGAGTGTGACTGAATGTGTGGCCTGTTCACTGAGCAGTAATTTAATTTCATGCTCACAATTTCCAAAGTATTCCTAGAGGGTTTTATTGCAAATGCCAACTGCAATACTCTTTAAAAAAAAACAAAAAGCTTCTACACTTCCTGCAGATTTACAGCATCCATGGACTTTGTATGCAACCCTTGGGTCAGTTAATTTATGTGAGCACCTGTAGCTGTCTTAGATTAGGGGATAAACAGGTAAAATTGCCATGAGATACAGACTTTTACTCATCTGCTCCAAGAGGAGACCTCTTCTTCTAAGAAGGGGTAAAATATGTCCATTTCAACAATTTTTTAAATTTTACATTATTGGAAATTTGTCTGTAGTAGCTGCTATGTCTGTGGGGCATCACCACAATCCTGCTGTCCCTTGTCCCCTGCTCTGTGTCACCTCCTTGGGCCAGGGCTGTGCCTTTGCTCACTCCTGTCTTGCTCAGATTCCCAGTGGTGCCCCTCAGTCCCTGACGGGCAAAACGAAGAAAGATGCAAAGAAAGAGCGAAGGAAATCGAGCTTTTCCATCCCCAGAGGAAGGGCTGGAAGCAGGAAAAGCCTGGCTGCTGTGGAGAGCCCTAAAGAGCCAAAACCCCAAGAGTTAAATCCTGAGTAAGTCAACAGAAGCATCTTGTACTACACAGACAACATTCTCTTTAGAAGTAGTTTAATAAATCTACTAAAGCTGTAGGTAGACAAGAAAGCAAACTGGAGAGGGAACAGCTTCAGCTGTGTTGCAGAGGCTGTTTCCAAAATTAGTGCTGCTTGTGAGCCACACAGCTGTACCCTCTCATGTGAGGCAAAGAATCCCTTTATGCATCAGAAGGATTGAAGACTTCAAAGAATCTGTCAGGGAGCAGGAGCTGGGGCTGTGCGGGCGGATGGGGCTGAGCCAACACGGGGTTTATGGAAAGGGCAGCTGAAAACTCAACCTGGGCACCAACAGAAACTACTCACATAAACCCTCTCTGAACAGATCTACCAGAACCAGCTGATGGCCCAAATCCACGGCAGGGAGTGATTTCTGGTTTTAATTTGAGGGTTTACACAGTCCAGCACATTAGTCATGGTCAGCATCAGTGCTGGCAGTGAAATGCTGCTGGAAAATGTGCATTTGAAGCATTCCCCGTGCAGTGTGAGCACCTCAGGGACAGTTAACAGCAACAGCATTGCTGGCTGGAGACACCTGCAAAATCTGATACTCAAGGGCCTTGGTACAGCAGGTAATTCAACTTCTCAGAGCCACACTTCTGCCCAGTGTGAGGAATTTGGAAGTATTTGGAAGTAAATGCATACTTGAGGACCAGGCATTTGGCTGTACTGGATGTTTTGACATCTCTTACTGAAATCCCATGTTCATTGCAATCCACCAATTATAATTTTTAAATACTTTCAGCAGAGATCATAAAAATTAAATCCCTATTTTAGAAGTATTGCCTACATGTTGCATTAGAGGAATGTGATCCTGTGTGTTTACATGTCACTGAAATGATGCAGAAGTACTGGAAGACACTGGGATACTGGATGTATTCAACCAAAGGAAATTTTTATTGTGGTTTTTGCAATCTTTAGGGTAACATCTGATATCTGGGTTCTTCGTTTTTATTCTCTTTTGGCAACAAAAGCCAACCACTTTGTAGGGTGGGTCCATTACTGACTGTCATTTAATTTCACTGCTACATTCAATTTTGAACGTGTGACTAAGAAACAACAATCACAAATTGCTCAGCAGATATTTATTTGATGTTTTTCTTGCTCTCTCACTCACTGAGATAATTCTTATTCCTGGATTCTCTAGGTTTGAAGCTTATAGGGCAGCCCAGGCTTCCCTGACGAGGAGTTTCAGAGGGAGCTTTAACAAATACATCATTCCATGCTCTGTTGCAAGTGGCCAAGCCACTGGAGAGGAGGGCTCTGGGAACTTAACCTGCAGGTGGGTGCAGTTGGATAACCCAGAAATGTGAGGGGGAAACGCTGGGCTTGTTAATTTATTCGTTTGGGGGAGAAATTTGTTTTCTGATCTTAATTACTTCATAGCTCAGTGGTAGAAACTCATGCTCCCAGCCCACCAGTTGGATAAGAATCAAACACATGAATATCAAAGCAGCTGAAGGAATAATTGTGTGAAAACTTTGAGGCAGCTGGAGCTCATCTCTGCTCAGGCACAGACACGGTCACCGAGCCCTGAGCTGTCACCAAGGCAGTGACACCCCCTGACAGGAGCAATGGTTGTTATCTCTGGATGATCCCAGAGCTTTCTTTCACTCCCCAGCTCCCTTTGCTCTCTCTGCAGCCCTCACAACACCTTGTACCTGGAGCTGCACTGCCCTGCTGTAGCCCCTCCTGTCCTGATCACTTCCGACACCGGGATCAACACGGCGGATTTTGGGGACGTTGCTGTGGGTATGGAATTGGAATTCTGGTCTGGAGTGGTTTCTCTCTGACATTTTCAAAAGTCAGGATAGAAATTAGCCCTAAGTGGGTATTCAGGTGAAAAACAAGGAGCCTCTGGCCAGCTGAGGCCCATGAAAGAGCAGACCTGATCCCCAAATATGGACCTGGAAGCTCCAGAAGTGACTGTCCCAATCTGAGAGCATTTTGGTGAGCTTTGAGCAGGGCCTTAGCCACAGACTCAGGATGAGTGTATGGCCCAGGCAGGAGCAGCAGGAAAGGGGAGGAATGGGAGGGCAGGGATGAGCATCCTCACTTTGGGAAGTGTTGTCATTCCTTGCAGGCCACAGAATGATGAAGAGAATTACAATAGAAAACATCTCCCCAGGGAAGCTGGAAGTATCCTTGTCTGGAGCACCTGAGCTCAGCCTTCAGCCTCTGCTTGATCAGACTCTGTCTCTGCAGGAGCAACTGCTGGACACTAAAGCACCAGCTCATCTTTCCTCTGAGTTATTGATGTCTCCAAAGCTTACAGATGATTAGTTCAGTCCACAGACATGTCAACAATATGTAGAATCTGTTCTCATCTCTTTTTTCTCAATCTTTATGAACTTTTTTTCCTTGAGTTGCACTGCTCTAGCTGGGATTCTCAGTTCTGAATCCCAACGGCCCCTTCCTGTTGGTCAGAGCAGTTGGGATGCTTGAGCCAGGTGCAAGTCAACCCCTCATCATCTCTTTTTGTCCAAGGGAGGATAAATGGGTGAGTAAAAGACACAACAGCAGTGGGGGAAAGAGGAGAGAGGTGAGGGGTGTGTAACACACACGAGTGACCAACAGGGGCTCTGTAATAATGACAAAACCTTTGTTCTGTCCCAACATTTGGGTTTTGTCTGTGCCCCAAACCCAGCAGTTCTGTGATGGATTTTGGGAGGGGTCAGCTGGAGGGGTGGGGGTTCCCTCAGCAGCTGGACTAATCCAGGCACCTTCTGGGCAGTTCTTGGAAACTCTGGACATCCAGGTGGCAAAAACCAAGCTCAGCCTGCGGCTGTCCGGGCACGGGGTGGTGCCAAGCACTGTGTGCTCCGTGGGAGAGGTGCTGGACATGGGCTATGCCATGGCTGGGGACACGGTGACTTCCACAGTCAAGGTAAGGCCCTGGGTGCAGAAGATTTTGTAAGGAGGAAGACAAACATAAAGTGTCCCCTCCCAGAATTGGTGCAAGCGTGTCAGTAACCACAGTCTGGTGTTTGATGGGGAGCAGGGGTTGGTGTGACACGTTATGGAATTGTGCCTTTGGTGGCATCTGGGGACACAGAGCTGCACTAATGCAGCAAAATAAATTCAGCCACTTTGCAAACCATGGATCCCACAGGGCTGAGAATCAATTTCCTTAATGCAAATGCTGTTGTGTGAATGAATGTCAGCAGATTGAGAACACTTCCAGCCTGACCCTGCCTTTCTCCGTGCAACTGGAGTCACTGTCACCAACACGGGACAGGGACCGGCAGAGAATCCCATCCTTTCTCACATCCTCTGTGCAGAGAGCAGAGATTGTTGGTAAACTTCCTTTCATTCTGTCCTCTTTTTCCTTTGCTAATGACTCAGAGGGTGCAAGGCAGCACTGCTGTGTCCTCTTAGATCCACACAACTGTCAGACCCAGAGCACCACAGCCCTGGAATTAAAGACTTCATTTGCTCCCCAGTAGGAGCTGTGGTAATTCTTTCAATGTGGGGAGCTGTGCATTTATGCAGCCTGAGCAAATACCCACAAGTCAGGAGATATCAGTGTTAAAATCTAAATAAACCCACACAGTAATTGTGTATTAAAGATTACAGAGATGTCCATCTCTAAAAACACGTCAGAACATGGGAAGGGTTTGGTGATGCTGCTTCAGTCCCTCTGGAGGTGAATGCATCAAACTGATGGATGGATTTATCTGCTGTTCCTAACACCCTGTTTTGCTGCAAAGCCATGTATCAGCTCTTATTTATTTGCTGTTCCAACAAAAATTGAATGGGTTTAAAATTTATGAAGACGTAAAGCGGAGCTGTCCTCCTCTCTTATCTGTATTCTCATTTTCATTTACCAGGAACACAGAACTACAGTGGCTTCAGTGTGTTCAGTGTCTCTCCAACAGAAGGAACAATTGAGGCTGGGGAGAGCCAGGATTTTGTTGTTAATTTCAGTCCTGACCATGAAAGCCTCTACTACTCCGACTGTCTCAGGGTTCTGCTCTTTGGCAAGGTGAGACAATCAGGATTCTGAAAACAGTCAAAATACTGGATGAACTGATGTAGGGAGGAGAGGGCAGGCTTGGGGCCCACTGACTTTTTTCAGGTTTAGACATTCAGTTATTAATTGCTAACAGTGATGGCTTGGGGTGCCTCCCTGTCGGGAGGTGACGGGAGCTGAGCACAGCTCCAAGGGGTCCTGCAGGGGCATCTCAGGGCGGAGCAGAGGGGAGAGGGGAGCTCCACGTGCCCGGCACGGCCTGGCAGGAGCAGCAGCCCCGGGGAGCCGCTCCTGCCCCGCGCAGGGCCGGCTCCCATCTGCGGAGCTGCCCCGGGATGCTCGGGCCGGATGCGCAGATGGCCGCGCCGCGGGCAGCGCCGGGCACGGCCAGGACACCAAAAGCTGGTGCAGAGTGACCACTAATGCCCAGCAGCAGCGCTGCAGACGGGGCTGGGCTGAGCCAGAGCTGCTCCTCTGCTTGCAGGCGCTGCGACTGCAGTCAGGAATGCACCTCGGGAACAGAGACTGCTCCTGGGCCACAAACTTTTCCCGAATTTGGCAAGAGAAAAGTTTTGCCTCTTTTAGTGCCTTTTGTGCAAACAGTTTGTCCAGTCCCCTCCCGAGGCACTTTTCCCAGGCTGTTTGAAACAGCAGGGCCAGAGTGGGCAAGGCTAGGGGCAGGGGCAGAACTGCGGCACTGGAGCCCAGCATCGTTGGGATCATTCCCACCCGAGGCCATGCCAGGACTTCCCGCTGCCGCTGCCTCAGGTGCCAGTGTCCTTCGGGTGACCTGAGCTGTCACCTGCATCCGGAACTTTCTGTCCCACCCAGCAAACAGCCCACGAGATGCAGCTGAAGGGTGCAGCCCGGGACCACCCCATGTTCGTGGAGGGGGGAGAGCCCCTGGACGTGCCCGTGGAGTCCTTGGCTGTGACCTCACCTGTGGCAGCACGGGAAGGAGGTAAAGTGCCACCACTGTTTGTTATGGAACAGGGAGGGGTAAGACATGGGAGTGTTCCTCTTCCTTTAAGAAAAAGGAAATTTAAGACAGTTTTTCCAGAATCAGAAAAAATAAGCATTATGATGCAGCCTATATTCATAATACACAAAAAACCCAAACTTTCTCCTAAGGAAGGTTTTTCTCTTCATTTTAATGCAGTTTTGTCTCAATGATGATCTTCCACCTCTACAACGTCCCTGCAAAATTATTATCATGTAATACTACTATGAAGAATTAAGATGCATTTGCCTTCTGCCACTTCTCTGAGGTGTATTAAATGTTTAGGGAATTATTTCCTATATAATCACACATCCTGGATGCTCCTGTTTGTCCTGTTACAAAACTTTCAGGGGTTTGCAGTTACTGTTCCTTAATTTCTTGGGACAGGACCTGTGTTCAGAGACAGGATGCAAACAGCTCCAACTCCTGAGCTGTAAAGAAACCCAAGCACACACACAAGCAGGACTAAAGCACACAGAGGTGTGTGCCATGGCTGCAAAACGAGCCTGGAACTTGATAAACAAGTAACAACTGCAGTTTGCAATTGCAAATTATGCAAACCCTCCTTTTCCTTCATTCCTCACTAACTCTGTAAAAGGATCTCTCTGTCTGAGCCAGCTCCTGAGTTTGCCACATCACTTTGTTTTGAACCATCCTGGTGCAATTTCTGTTGGTTCCAAACTGCCAAAGGCTCGGTTTTGGCTGTCTCAAGGTTGACCTGGTTGTGTGTTTAGGGGCACGAGAAGCAGTGAGGTCCCTTCTCCTGCTGCTGGAGTACGTGGAGGGCTCAGCAGAGCCAGCCAGGGCAGAGATCACGGTCGGGGCCATGCAAAGACCTCTGCAGGCAGCCAAGAAGGTGAGGGAAACAAAACCTGCAGGTTTGAGCCAGCTGCTGTCCAGGATCCTGACAGTGTGCAAAGGGCTGCTTGCTCCTCCTGTCCAACATTCACCCATTCATAAATTAAAAAACACAGCTTTCAGGGTTTCTGCTCAATTTTACATTGCAAGTGTGTTTGTAAAGGTTATTTTTCAGGGGCTAATATAAGGAACTAGCAACGAAATTGAGCAGTTTGCTTCCCCAATCCTGAAACAGAAGTTTGAGCCCCGATCCTGTTATTTCAATGGAGTGTTTTGTGCCAAGGTGACCCAGTGAATGTGACAGTGGGTAGCTGGAGTGTCAAGGGGCAGTTTGGGCAGGGGCAGAGCAGCCCCCGAGGCCCGGCTGTGACTGTGCCGTGTCCGTGGCAGGCCGTGGCGTTCAGGCTGGACTGCGGCCCGGAGCTGGAGCGGGCGGGGTTCGCGCTGCACGGCCCGAGCGGAGCCCTGGAGCGGGGGCAGCGGCAGCGCATCGGCGTGGCGTGGCTGCCACCTGCCGACCTGCAGGTGAGCACGGCCCGCGAGGGTGGCACCGAAACGGCCTGGAGGGTGCGACACAAAATTCCTGTCGGGCCGTGACACAAACGTCCTGGCGGGGTGTGACACTGGGCTCCTGGGGGGGTGTGACACAAACGTCCTGGCGGGGTGTGACACTGGGCTCCTGTCGGGGCGTGACACAAAGGTCCTGTCGGGTGTACAAAGGGCTCCTGGTGGGGTGTGAGACAAACGTCCTGTCGGGTGTCACACAGGGCTCCTGTCGGGGTGTCACACAAAGGTCCTGTCGGGGGGTGACCCACACTCCTATTGGGGTGTCACCCACAGCTGGGATGTCACCCAGAGTTCCTGTTGGATTGTCACACAAAGCTCCTGTTGGGGTGTCACCCACAGCTGGGATGTCACCCAGAGCTCCTGTTGGATTGTCACACAAAGCTCCTGTTGGGGTGTCACCCACAGCTGGGATGTCACCCAGAGCTCCTGTTGGATTGTCACACAAAGCTCCTGTTGGGGTGTCACCCACAGCTGGGATGTCACCCAGAGCTCCTGTTGGATTGTCACACAAAGCTCCTGTTGGGGTGTCACCCACAGCTGGGATGTCACCCAGAGCTCCTGTTGGATTGTCACACAAAGCTCCTGTTGGGGTGTCACCCACAGCTGGGATGTCACCCACAGCTCCTGTTGGGTGTGACCCACAGCTCCTGTTGGGGTGTCACACAGAGTTCCTGTTGGATTGTCACCCACAGCTCCTGTTGGATTGTCACCCAAAGCTCCTGCTGGGTGTGACCCACAGCTCCTGCAGGGTGTGGGCAGCAGAGGTGGCTCGGACCCAGCCAGGTCCCAGCTCGTGTGCGGTCCCTGAAGGAGCAGGGCTGGCACAAACACCCCGATGGGAACAGGAGCTGGGGACAGTGGGATGATCTGGAGCCTTCCTGCCCCCCAGGGCTGCTCTGGGCTGTGTGGTGACAAGGACAGGGGTGAGCACTTGTGTCCCAGAGAAGCTGGGATCCCTTCCTGCAGGGCGCTGTACGGAGCCCAGAGTGCTGCTGCTGTTGGCTGAGGCTCGGATGCCCTGAGTGGGACTGAACTGCTGCACACACACCACTCTGCAACACATTTTGGCCGTGGGCTGCCTTCCCTTTGGCACATTCCTGGAAGTCAGTGGGACCTTTGGATTTTCCACTTTAGGATCCCCACTGTCCTGCCTTTCTCTATCAGAGGTTGGGTATGATGTCCCAACAGCTCCGGGGGGCTGTGATTGCCCTTCCTGACACTGGTGGAGGCTGGAGGAATTGACTCCCCGTGTGTGGGATGGCAGAATGAGTGGCTGGTTCCAAAATTAAAAGATTTCTGCCATCACATGCAGGAAGAGGCAGCAGAGTTCCTGGCAGCATGTGTCCAGTGGTAACCCCTGGTTCTTACACAAGGCTGAGCACTCACTGGGGGCTGACAGGATCCGTTTCCTTCCACCTTCCCTGGAGCTGTGCTGTGCCCAGCTGCCGTGGCTGTGACGTGGGGACAGTGTCTGTGCACTCTGGGGACACAGTGCTGAGTCACTGTCATACCTCACTGCCTGCAGCATCAGCATCACTGGGGACAGAGAGGACCAGCACAGCGGGCTGCAACCTGTACCTGCAGCTCTAACTGGTGCCTTGTACACCACAATGTGACATACAGAGTTTGGAAGGTGATCAGCTCGTGTCCCCTGTGCCCAAAACACCAGGCTGGGTTTGTTTGTGGTTCTTTTTGCAGACCAGTGAGCCCCCGCTTGTGTCAGCCCTGCTGACTGTGAAAGGCGACATCACAGAGTCCTACCGGCTCCTCCTCATGGCCAGAGTCGTGTCTGCATCTGCTCCCACCCACAGGGATCCAGGCCAGATGGAAAGCAAGAGGGATGCTCACAATACTGGGAAGTCCCTGGATCTCTGGTGAAACGTGGGAAGATTTTTGGATGGTTGCAGATACGTGAGGGGAGCAGGGACCCGGGAAGGAAGGGCCGTGTAACATTTCTGCTGTTTCCCCCCAAGTCCTCTGTGAACTTGTGCCAGTAGCTTCCTTTTCCAGCTGATTCTGTGACAATAACCTTGTGGTGGAAGAAAAAATTACTGAGGGGCCCACTGCTGTTAACCCCATGTCTCCCAAAGGTGGGCATTCCATCAGGAGCAGTATCTGGTTTGCATCCACATAGGTGAGTTTCTACCTTTTTCCAATTTCAGATGCTTTTTATAGGACTTGGAAAATCCTTGACTTTTCATCTTTTAAGACATGAATAAAGTTTCTTATTCAAGCCTCCTCCAAATCATTTGGGCAGTCACTTTTACAATGTACAGTCAAATCTGCCTGATACCACCTGGTGAAGGGGGAAATTCCTGTGCTGTTCCCTGGATATGGTCAGGCACTTGCCAGAGATCCTGGCTGTCCAGGAACTTTGTATTTCTGTATTTGCCTTCTGCTGAGTTCTGTCTGAGAGCAGAGTCCTGCTGTTCTGGGGAAGGCAGAGTGCCCTGCAGGTGTTAAGTTGTGTCAGGAAGCAGCAGCTGGTTCAGGGGAAGTGCAGAGATGGAGAATGGAGGGAGCAGGAAGGCAGCAGCCATGGGAAGCAGGATAATCCTGAACATCTCGTGTCACACTTTCCTGAGTCACAGCCAGTCTGTGGCAAAGTTCCCTCCCCAGCACCCCGAGGGCGTGTTGCCCTTTGGCCCCTGGAGCTGTTAAATCACTGATTCAGATGATACAATCAGAAAATAGAAAGGTTATTTGTAAATATCCCTGTGGTAACGAGCTGGGGACTGCAGGGAAAAGCAGGGAAGCACTTGGCACAAGGAACATTTAACCAGGCTGCCCCTTTGACAGAGGAGGCTTGGAGGAGTGAAGAGGGGGTTCCTTGTTTTCCCAGCCAGTGTGTTTGATCCAGTGAGATGTGACCTCATTTAATAACAGCTCGAGTGCCTGCAGAGTCACTTAACTCTTGAGCCTAAAGACTGCAGAGGCTGAGGCCATCCCAGTGTCCCGGGCTGGGGAGGGGCTGGGGGTGGCAGTGCCAGCCAGAGACAGCTCTGCCTTCCTTGGGGGCCCTGGGTGCTGCTGCTGGCACAGCTGGGCGGGCGCCTGGAGCTGGGCACAATGGACTTTGTGTGCCCCAAAGGGTGAGAAAATACCTCTACATCCAACAGAAGCATTGCACTGAGCACTGCTCACTCAACAGTGACCTCAGCACAGGGAAGGTGTCAGAAGGCAAGGGAGGGCACAGCGTGTGGGAGTGGAGGAGCTATTTCAGGCCCTTTATTTGTGGGCATCCCTTGGGTGAGGAGCCTTCAGATTTCACTCTTGGAGACCAAAAAGTGATGGTTGGCAGTAAATCAGTGTCCAGACTCTGGTTATGATAACCAGAGTGCTGAAAATAAGTGTAGTGTTATCCACCAGGAAACAACCCCTGCCTTGGGAATCTTCCACTTCACAGAGGTACTGAGAAAAAGCATCCAGAGGATGAAAAGAAGTAAAAAATTAAAGAATGAACATAAAGAAAGTGCCATTGGTGCCCTCACAGGGTCAGGATGGGTAAGGAGCAGCTGAAGGCACCGCTGGCACCCAACAGCTCAGGGTGAGCAGAGGTGCCACCCGCTGTACCTGCATTCCTGGACAGCTTGGATCAATATTGTCACAGGACTGAAGTGAACATAAGGTTCTGGGTTTCACTGGTCAGAGTTTCCATATTTAAAACTCAATGTGTGTTTGTTGTCTCAGAGGGAGGGTTGGACCGGGATAACAGGAATAGGTGGTTATTTCTGGAGGACTGAAAATAGAGTAAACTCTCCCTGTAAAACTCCAGCTGACGTTCTGTAAAGCACTTATGGAAATCTGAACAAGTTTTATTCCCTTTCAGAAGGGAAAAGCCTGGTATTTCAGCTGGGGCCTCAAAAGTGATTGCATTTGGCTTGTTGGGGGCACCGTGGCTGCTCAGGCAGGATTGGGTTTCTCTTTCTTGGGTTGCTTTGTTTCTTTGGGACACAGAGTGTGGAGTGGCAGCTCTCACTGGGGCAGCACTGGGGCACTGACAGACACAGGCTGACCTGGAAGGGAAAACAAACCCATGTGGGAAAGCAGATCCATTGGGAAGTGTGCAGACTGTGCTGCTTCACCCGGGACACTGCAACAGCTTCAGAAGCAAAAGCACAGTGACTGTGTGTGCAGAATGTCACCCTGGAGGTTCCACTGCCCCTCCATCCAGAGTCACCACAGGTAGAATCTTCGTGATGCAAACTTGCAGTGATCAGAGATGCACCCCTTCAGTCCACTGGAGATGCAGGGATTCTGTGAGGGTGCTCCTACCCACACAGTTCTCGTGTACAATGTGGGTTATGTGCCACAGCTCCTGGATATTTCTCCAGAAAACTGACTGGGACAACTGAAGACTGGGAACAATTCCCTGGTAACTCAGACACACGGAGCTGATCCAGTGGTGGGTTTGTGGCGATTCCCTGAGCCCAGAGCTGAGGGTGCTGGGGTGTTCTCCTGGCAGGGATCAGTGCCAAGTGCCAGCAGGATCTCAGCTCAGCTCCTGCAGGTTCACCTCTTGGAAAGGCACAAAATCCTGTTCAGTTCTGTGCTTCCCGAGTGGGTTATCCACAGCACAGTGGGCATTAAACCTGCCAGTGACTCTAAACATGGAACGTGGTGTTTCTGTTTCCATGTTACAGGACTCCAGCAGGGATGGAGCCCTTATTGTGAGGACAATGTGGAAAATGTGACCTCAGAAATATTTCTGCATTTCCTAGAAGTTGAAGTTTCCTGCTCCTCTAACTGCACTTGTGGCCCTTTTGCTTTCAAACTGAGTTTGCAACTGTGACTGCTCTTGGGTTCCTGGACACAAACTTGTGCTTTCAGATCTGGATCTAAAGCAAACACGAACTTCGTGGTGCTGATGCAGTTCCAGTTTAATGAGAAATTCACACCCATGTGTGATCTTTACAATCCTTAAAAGCAAACCCAGCTCATCTGTAAAGCAGAGGGAGCAAGCACTAGGGTCACACACATTGATTAATTCATGTTCTGCTTCTCCAGAAGTGACTTCAGCGATTGCCTCACGCGTGTGAGCGCAGGTTTCCCTCAGTGAGCAACGGCCCCATGAGCCTGAGCAGTGCTGCAGGAGAACACTGCAGTCACTCCATCACATGTCACGGCTGAGCCTGGAAACGCTGCGTTTCCGTTCTGTGGAGCAAAAGTAGGGAATCTCACCCGGTACTTCCCAGGCTTTGTGCCCAGTGGTGCTTCCCACGGAGTGGCTGCCCTGGGACTGTGCTGGGCTGGCTCTGGCTGGACAGGAGGTGCCACCAAAGCCACTCCATCACTGCCCTCCTCAGCTGGACAGGGAGGAGAACACAACAACGGGCTCATGGGTGGAGATGAGGAGTTTCTACATTTGGAATGTTCGACGTAGCTAAAGAGCCTGGGGCAACCCCATCCTAAAGCACCGTCAATACCTCCTCAGTCACGTTTCATGGGTTCTAACGAGACTATTGTTTAAAAGGGAAATTATCTGTTCTTCTAAACATTTGTTTCTGACTCATACGTTTCATAACAGGCTTCTCATTCCTTTCTTTGTCCTTCGAGTCCCTGTGGCCCAGCAGAGGCGCGGGGGTGTGTCCGGCTGCCGCACACCTCATGGGTTCTGCTCTGCTCAGAGCCGCTCCGGGGCAACC
>VZTJ01001127.1:322177-342434 GCA_013397795.1 Orthonyx spaldingii | reverse complement strand
GCCCGGCAGCTCTGCCCAGCCCGGCCCCGGCCCCGACCCCTCCCGCCGGGCGGGCGGGCGGAGGCACCGGCCCTGCCCTGCCCCGCCGGGCGCTGCCCCGCCCGGGGATGCTCAGGTTATTTATTCCGCTGCCCAGCACGGGCTGTCCCCGCGGGCTCGGTGTCCCCTTTCAGCGTGTCCTTGGAGCCGCGGCCGGCGCGGCTCCCGCGGGCTCGGCGCTCACGGACACCGCCCGCAGCCGGGAGCGCCCCGGCACACGCAGCAGAGGGACACGAGGCGCTTCTGCTTCGGCCGCCGCTGATCCCAGCCCGGGCTCCCCCTGTCCTGGGCACCGCTCTGCTCCGGGAGCACCTGTGAGAGCCCTGCCCGGTGAGTAACCAAGCCCTGCTGCCCCCGCACCTCTCCCGCCGGGCCGAGTGACACTCCCGCTCCCCGCGGTGACTGCTGACGGCCATCCCTCACCAATTCTCCTCTGATCTCTAAGAAAGAGTCAGCAGCGTTTAAATTTCACTTGGCTGCCCTTGCTCTGTGCACTGAGGTGAGTGTTCCTCTCCCAAGACGGCTCTGAGGTGTCACTTCTGAGCAGTTTGCAGATCCCCTCCCGGGGTCAGAACCATTGTTCCGGTACACGAAATCCACGGCAGGAGGTTCAGTACAACCCTGCTGTGGCAGCTGCACTCCCGAAATGTTACCGGAGCTGTTCTCCTCCTTTTGTACTGCACCTGAGCTGAAAAAAGCCATTTCTGGCTGCACTGGAGCTATGGAAAAATAGCTTTAAAATACCTGGGGGAAGCAGGCAGTTGCCTAGGCTGGCATTTTCAGACAGGCCTATGGTAAGAGGCACCTCATCTCTGCTACCTTTAAATAACACTGATTTTGTTTTTTGGGAATCCTGCACGAGCAGGATTCCTCTTGGAATCCTGCAAGAAAAAGCACCACTCAATAAACACATTTATTGATCCAGAAGCAACTTTTACAGTGGGATTATTTGTTATGTTCTCATCTGGAGTAAAGGCACAACTACGAACAACACTCCAAAGTGGTTTTGCTCCATGCTGTGACTGACTGCTTTCCCTTTTGCACCCCAGGGAAGTGCATTCCCTGTCATCCATGAGTTATTTAAATCAGTGAATCATCTGCCTTCCTCCACAGATGCCCTCGGAACATGTCTGATTGGACAAGCCTGTGGTATGTCTGGTAAGTTGGCTTTTAACCTTACTAACCCAGAACCATTTGGAAGTTTTTATGTGCAGAAATTGGAGCAAGGCAATGGAAACCCTTCGGTGGGGCGGGACCAGGGCAGGGTTTCTGTGCTTTCTGAGAGCTGCCAGAGGAATGGGCTGAACGAGGCCAGGGCAGATTGGGTGTCAGGTGGGGACCAGCATTCGTCCAGGGCTGTGTCATCTTTCCCTTCTGAGTGCACCAGGGTTCAACTGCAGGGTCTGTTTGCTCTTCCTAAACAGCCAGAGCCTCGCTGGCCGTTGGCTCTTTGCACAGGGCACTTCCAGCAGGGATTTGTTGGGAGCTGGCACTGCCCATCTTCGGCTGGGACAGGGACTGTCACCCCCTGTGCCTTCCCTGCGAGCTCCACGAGCACAGACCTGAGCACGGCCTGCTGGAGTGCTGGGAAGGGGAAACTGGGGTGAGACAGAGAGAGAGGATTCACAACAGGATTCACCTTGTATCTAACACGTGTTAGAGGTGCCCTGACACTGGTTTTGTCCTTTGCATTCTGCCTATGCACTGACTTTGGTGGCAGCACACAGAGGGAGTTGGTTACTTTTACCCCACCCAGTCTGCACCAAGTTTGGGTTTGGTTTATTCTTTGCTTTCTTAACATGAGCTGAGACACAGAACTGTTTTAAAAGACACAGTTACCAAAACCAGATTTTTAAAGCCTCCATGAGAAGAATGAGTTAGTTTGAGAAACTGAGTGGAAGGTGGAGTTTCAGTGGAGAGGAGAACCTGAAATACCAGCCTAGGTACATTGTGAATTGTTAAATGATGAACTTCCTTAAATAATAGGTAAAGGTAGAATTGTGTTTGCAAGGAATAAATATAACTGAATGCAATATAATTTCCATGCTCCTTTATAAGAGAGGCCCTGGACTTGTGGAAGTTCATGCTTGTATTTCCCTCCAAGTACAAACCCTCTCTTGCTGTGGAAAGCGGAGCCATTCTCCCTGCACAGAAGTTGCAAATAACCCAAGAGAGTGAATGTCAGAGCACCTGTGAGCCAGAAGGGATTGCATTGATGAGCAGTAGTTCTTCAGCTTGTGATGAGTGTTTGTGATCCAACTTTCTAACCCAGGATCCAGCACCCATTCGGAACTAAATCAAGGAGGCTTGGCCTGTCTTCCAGCCATTCAGAGTGCAATTATATTCTGGTCAGGAAGAAGTAAAACAAGCAGTGGGATGATGTTGTTTTCCCTCCCTGTTTCAGGCTGATCTTGCTGATGGTGTTCCTGCTCCTGCTCTGTGGGGTCTCAGCCAGCTGCATCAAATTCTGCTGCAGGAAGAAGAGGCTGCCAGTGGAGACCTTCCCTCGGCACCCCTGTGACCTGGCCGTGATCGGCATCGACAGCGACAGCACTGCCCACAGCACCGTGACCTGTGAGTGTCCCTGTGAGCCACTGGGCAGCGCAGCATTGCTGCTGGGATTCTGTGTCCAGCCCCTGCAGGAACGGGAACTTCCCAGAGCGCTCCCAGAACAACTTCCAGCCCCACAGGGTGAAGGGAGGGCACCAGGGTGACACAGGGGGTGGCACTGAAGACCAGGAGTGATTCTATACGGACAGCTTTAGTGCATGTGTTGTGACGCCACAAAAGTCAGTAATTTCCTGGAAAAAAAGCAGGAAATTTAGCCCTTTATGTCTCAGTGTTCCATGCAGGTGTTTAATTTTCATTTCTAATTCTTTTCCTTCACAGCATACAGCTCATGGCAGTACCCTCCAAGTGTCCAGATCCCTTCAGTATTTGTGGATATGGATAAGAACACCGTGTCCCCTCCAGCTTACAGCCCCTATGCCATGGACCTGCCACCTTCCTATGACGAAGCTGTTCAAATGGGAAAGCAAATGGCACAGATAAACCAGAAACTGAATGACATCCCCGAGCAGGTGACACCGGGCGGGCTGAATCCCAGCCAGTCCCCAGCTGACACAACCAACACAGATCCAGCAACACAGGCACATCCAGGAGGTTCAGAGGATGCCACAAAAGAACAGCCACAGGTCTGACTCGGTTCAGAGGGGGAGTAAAGGAAGGGAAGGACTGTGAGAGTTAAAGAAGACATGAAGAGTTTGGGTTTGTAAGTAGGTTTTGATGGAAAGATGTTTCTTCTCATGCCCTTGTAATGATGTGTCAGAAGAAATGTTTTCTGTGACTGCTGTAATCCCCTGGTAAAGCTTCTTCAAGGATATGAAATGAGGGAAAAGGGCAGCAGTTTAAAAATGCCTGTAAAAGTGGGACGTGAATGCTTGTTCATCTTCTGATAAAAACATTGTTCCTTGTGTCCAGCAATAAAAAAGGTCAGGAGAATTTTGCCACCTTGGGAATACACACTCAGAGCAGCACAAACAGGAAGCTGTTGTTCTAGAACAGAAGCTTCCCAAGCTGAAGGGGGAATCCCAGCAAGTGCCACTGAACAGCCTCTGTAGTTTCTCTTCTTTTGAGAACATCACAAAACTGCTGAGGACAAAGTGCTGCACAAAGGCTTACGTTCCTCAAGGAGCAGGAAGATGCCAGGACAGGAGAGCGTGGAGGGAAAGGCTTTGTGTTGTTTCACAGGGAAGGAGACAGATGAGACAGGACACTGCTGTGGTGGTGGTGGTGGTCATGAGACCTGAAGGGATTGTGTTTGAGGTTTTGTAAATCTTTCAATTTCTATTTTTGACATGAGTTGCCTTGTGGGTGGGTTCTTTTTGCTATTTATTTTTTGCAGATAAAGTACACACTAATTCCAAAGAGACACTTGCACACATGGTTTGGTATCACTGTGTTTCAAATATCTATCAAATATTTCAAAGATGCTTTTGTGTTTTGTTATCTGCTCAGGTGTCAGGGTGTCAGGCAGCACAGGAAAGAAAAATCACAGGTTCCTGGCAGCTTTTACCAGTTCAGAACATGGACGAGCTCAGGAATGAGCAGGGGGACACACAACATGCTCGTGCTGAGCCATCCACAATAAGTTAGAGATACAAATACCACAGTACAGGCTGGGCAAAAGTCCAGTGAAATTACTCTGAGGGATGACTCTTCGTGAAGAACTGCTAGGGGGATAACTGCTGAGCACCATTATAAACTGGGAGCTTGGAGCTGATTACAGCAGTCACAGCCCAGACAAAATCCGGGCTACACAGGCAGGGTTTTAATGCCAGCTCTTGCCCTTGTCCCTCGATATTCCAAATGGCACGAATTTTGTCCACTCCTGAGCGGTGATTTTCTTTGAATCCACTTCAGCAAGGTGCTAATCTGGCTGCCTTTAAGGACATGAGCAATCTCCAGGGTGGCTCATTGCTCTGGGTGAGAGCAGCAGCCACAGCCTGAGCTCGGTGCTGTTAGTGACTGCAGCATAAATTCGGGTGTCTGTCATTAACGGGCAGCAGAAGAGGTGGGCACAAAAGCCTGCACAGCTCTTAGAAGACTGTTATTCTCTGACAACCACTGCTGCAAGAACTGCCCTGGAAATGAGCACTAATGATTTAAAAATGAAGATCTGTGCCAGCCACAGGCCCGAGCTGCTGCTGCAGAGTGGTGTGTGTGAGCTGTCCCTGAGCCCAGCTCCCCAGGGAAGGGTCACTGCTATATTTAACTCGCATGTAACTTACTAGGAGGGCTGACTGGTGTAACAAACCTGCTTCTCTCGGGTCTCCTCTCCGTCATCCTGCATTACATTTCTCCTGTTTTATCCTTTCCTCTGCCTTCCTTATCTGTGTCAAGATGGAGACTGGGCCTAACCCAGGGTAACTGTTTGGATGTCTCTGGCTGGAAGGGCATTAAATGCCCAGTCCTGCATGTCACCCAGTCACAAATACAGGAGATGTGTTTTTATTTATTGAACTTTTCCACAGTACTCAGAACAAAGCCTCTGCCCTTCCAAAGAAGGAATCTGTGCTGGAGGGAAATGGCTGAGGGCACACTCACTCACAGAGACGGGAATTCAAACCCAAGTGAAACAACCGTGACTGACACAAGAGGGCAGTCCCTCCCTTCTCGCTGTGTGCACGGGATCCTCGCCGGCAGCGGCTCGGGAAGGGGCTGCGCTGCCCGGAGGAGGATGGGGAACAATCAATGCCCAGGGTCCAGGTCCCTGCCCTGGAGGAGGATGGGGAACAATCAATCCCCAGGGTCCAGATCCCTGCCCTGGAGGAGGACAGGGAACAATCCATCCCCAGGGTCCAGGTCCCTGCTCTGGAGGAGGATGGGGAACAATCAATCCCCAGGGTCCAGATCCCTGCTCTGGAGGAGGACAGGGAACAATCCATCCCCAGGGTCCAGGTCCCTGCCCTGGAGGAGGATGGGGAACAATCAATCCCCAGGGTCCAGGTCCCTGCCCTGGAGGAGGACAGGGAACAATCCCCAGGTTCCAGGTCCCTGCCCTGCCCTCCGTGCCGCGGTTCCCACAAGGCCTCGGCAGCGCCTGACACGTCTCCTGCCAAGCTGCAAACTCCCTCTGGTCACAGGAGAGGCAACACCCCGAGAAAATCCCAAATGCCTGTGCCTTCCTAGGAATAAGGGCACCATCTGGTGTTTCCTTCCTAACACCTCTGGAAAAGCCTTGTGTTTTGCCCAGGCTCTTGCCTTCTGACGTGGTCCCTTAACTCAAACAGAAACTGTTAACAGCAACCCCGGCCCCAAGCAGCCCTCAGGAACATGGACTGTCCTCTGCACACCGAAAGCAGCTCAGTTTGCTCTGTAACCTCCATAGGTAGGAAATTATTAAAGTCTTTCTTGTGACCTGCCTTCTCCAGGGCCTGGGAAGGGTGACCCCATGCCATGGAGGGATGAAGAGACCCCTCGTCTCTGCACAGCTCCTGTTTCCATGAAACAGTCAGAACTTCACATTTGGAAACCTACAGCTCTCTGTCTCTTTAGTTGAAGTTGGTCGGTGGATTCAGAAGTTATTAGCTGGGTGTGCAGAGTGGAAGGAGGGGAAGCAGGACATGGGTTTGACTGTGATTCCAAAGCCTCACTTCCAGGAAAAACCAGGTTTAAAAGGAACACCAGGAGGGAGGTTGGTCCCACAGCAGGTTACAGGCTTGGCCTGATGGAGGATCCAAGAATTCTGCTTTGAGGCTGCTGGTTTTCACCACCACCAGACCTATCCAAGTCTGATGATACCCACACCAGCTCTGTGACATCTCCAAGGGAAAAGCCCCTCTCTGTAATTACCCAAAGTGCATTTTTAATTGTGATTTATATTTGGTCCTCAGTTTGGCACCGTTCAGCATGCAATTTTTCTTCTCTCATTTGTTCAAAATGATCCTTTTGCCAGTTATTTTCTGCTGTTCTTTGCTGGCTGTGTGGAAGAGCCTGTGCTGGGGAGATGGAGGCTGGAGCCTCCATCAGTCTCTCCTCTCACACACATGCACTCAGCACGAGCTCCTGTGCTCAGAAAGAAAACGCAGCCCTGGAAGTAAATTTCCTCAATAATTCATGGGCTTTATAGCCCAGAGCAAATTATACCTTGGCTCTGTCATGAAATTCAGGTTGCAAATCCCTTTACAGCCAAGCTCGTTAACAGTATAAGTAAAGTGGTACCTCTAGGATGGCTCTGATAATTGCTGCATTATAATCTTTGGAGAGTATTTAGTGGTAAACCTGCAGCACCCAGACTGAGGCATCAGCAGGGTCTGGATACAGGAAAAGTCAGAGAAAAAACCATTTCTTTGTTTGCCTTGCAGCTGCCTTTGTCTGCCTCACTGTCCTCAAACAGCTCCGAAGGTTTGCTTGGTTTGTTTTCTAACTGCATTTTGTCTTTATCAGCTGCACTTTCTGAGGGAAAAGGATCTCTGCTGCTGCCAGGAGAGATGAGTGGGACCCTTGGACACGAGCAAAACCTGCTCCTTTGTGAACAAAATATCTCTGCCACAACCACTTCCCATACCCTTGGCTGTCTCCTGGTTCTGATCCTCATCCTCTTTACCTGGTAGAACTCTTTTTGCTTAGGGAGGCTCTGACTAATTTTGCTGCAAGTAGCAGAGGTTCTTTCCTTCACCCACAATTAAAATTCAAACTGCGAGAGAAGCCTTGGAATCCTTTTCAGAGCAGATGATGAAAACAAAGTATCACAGGGGAATTGTGCTCTAAAAACTGGAGAAGACAATAAATGTTTTATGAAATTCTACATCCTAAGGTCAAACTCAATGCACAGAAAAAGGCTTAGGTGCAAATCCACGTTGCTGGGAAAACATTTTGTTCTGGTCAGTCAAAATTTAGAATATAAAATGCCAGAGCTCTTTTTATCTTACTGGGAGAGAAAAGGGGCCTGTAGAACAGAAGGCAGACTTTCAAAGATATTTCACTTTTTCTTTTTTTTTTATTTTTAATAACAAAGCTCACCTTGGGCACTCAGAGAAAGGAGAAAATCAATTTCTATTTCAAACCTAGAAATGCCTGAATTGGCACTAAAGTGCTTAATTTTTACTGACTTTTTTACCCTGCTTTCCCAAGTAGCTAAAAAAGGGAATAAAAAAGAAGATCCTGATGTCGAGCTCTTATTTGTGCATTGTTTTTTGTCTTTCCATGCTAGGAGTTTATGGCATAAGCTACTTCCTTCCACAAGTAAGGAAGAGAAGTCCTGAGGTCCAACGCTGACCTGGGAGACCCAGTTTTGGTGACTTTTCTGCCACAGACCTCCCAGCTGGCTCTGGTCTGTAGAGCAGGGGCTGTAGCACTGCCTTTTCTTGCACAGGACTGGGAGGATGAATTCACTGAGCGTGGGCTGCGCTGTCACATTGAAATACAGGTACAGTCAGAGCATGATGAACTTTGTGTGGGACACGAAGCGCAGGGAAAAACCTCCCCACTCCCTCCCCCTCTTAAGGGGCGAATCTGGAGAAAAAACTTGGGCAAAGTGTGGGATTTAGAAACAGCCCCGGGACTTCAGGTGCCTCATCCAGTCATCATCACAACATTCCTAACGAGGGGAGAGAGGCACGAAGGTTTGTTCTTGCTGGAAATGCTTCTTTTCCCCCCAAATCGCTGCCAGGCAGCTGTCAGAGAGCCGGGGCTGCCGTGCCGAAGGCAGGAGAAGCCGCTCTGCCCCGCACAGAAGGTCACTGCAGCTGGCTCTGCAGGCAAGCGAGCTGTGATCAGCCGGCAAAGCAGACGGCCATAAAAATAAACACCCCGAGTGTGTTTGGAGAGCGTTTCCTCCGCCCTCGGCGGAGCCGGCGGCTCCCAGCAGATGGGGCGGTGAGCCGGGGTGGCCCCGCCGGAGGTGGCTGGGCGCCCGCAGGGCCAGCGCACGCAGCTGCAGCCACGCTGGGGGCGAGCGCTGGCAGGGAAAACGCGGTGTGCGTGTATTCCTGACTTATCCCGCACATAGGCTTCTCCCTCTTGATGGAAGCCCACCGTACCTGCTGTAAAATACTGGAATTCAAGCGACTTGGGCCATCTGGGAAATAAAAATGCGCGTGTTTGGTTATTTTGCACTGTAATAACGAGGGAAAATTGGGTGATAATGAGTAGGGTTATCTTTCAATCACGACACATCCCAGAGTGTGACAGGCTCCAGCTCTATCACAGACATCCTGGGCATCCAGGTAGGCACCAATTTCAATGTCTCTGCCTCTGTTTTCCAGTGGTAAACAATTCCAGGATCCAGAGGTTGGAAAGCACCTTTGGACATCCCCCAGTCCAGCTCCCCTGCTCACTGGGGCAGCCGGAGCAGCTTGCTCTGCCCTCTCTGGCTCTGCATTCTCCAAGGATGCAGATCTCACTGCCCCTCTAGGCAACCTGTTCTTCTGTCTGACCCCTCCTTGCAGTGAAAATAGGTTTTTGGAACGTTTGAGTGGAATTTCCTGTATTTTGGGCTGTTCCCACTGCTCCTTACCTGGTGCCCAGTGAGAAAAGTCTGCCTCTATCTTCTTTATCCTTTCCCCCCCCAGGTATTTCCACATTTATAGATCCCTCCTGCACCACCTCATCCTGAGGCCAAAGACTCCCAGCTTGCTCATCCTTCCCTCATACGTCAGAAGCTTCGAAGCCTTAATCATCCGAATATTTAACTCCATCTTTTCTCCAGCTTGCCTCAATTGCCCAGGAATCTCCCCTGAACAGCAGCGTGCTGTTTAATGGATTTCTCCCGCGGAAAGCAGAGCGTGAAGTCCCCGGGGTGAGCTGGATGCCGCTGCTGGTGTTGCATCACCTCACACCAGAGAGCAGCGAGTGTGTGACAGAGGCCACCTCAGCCTGGCCCCACGGGAAGGAAATTGCCAAGGTGAAATCAGACAGAGCATCATCTCCCCTCTCTCTCCTCTGTTTAATCAGAATTGGAAAAGCTGCTGGAAAGCAGGAAAAATAAATGCAACCTTCATCCTGCTTTGCATGAGGCTTTGGGGTGGAAAGGTGCTACAGAAATACCCCTCCTTTGGCAGACCATGCTTGAGGAGCACAGGAAATTGCCTGGATTAAAAAAAGAACATAAGGAATAATGCTTTTCCAAGCCAGGAAAGGAAGAGAGACTTCCCTTCCTTTCTCTGGTTTATGTCATTGTCACCAACAAGAAAACTGTATTTCATCAGAGCATGGCCTTGCTCCCCCAGGTTTCAATCAAAATGGTTATTGATGAAAAATCTGATGTGAATTGCAGCTGGAGATACTGCAAACCCACTGCTCAGTGCTAGGCCAGAGTAACAATAACAAAAATTCAAAGTTTCTCATTGATTCCTACCTCTTGATTTCCTAACATATCCCACCATTTTAGGGACAAAACCTACACTCCAAAATCTCCAAGCTTTAATCAATGTGCAAGATGATAGGTAGCACATTAATTAGCACAACAAAATCAGGATAATTTGAGCATCTATGGAATTAGTTTGGTAACTTCTTCATCCATTTATAATTATAAATCATAAAAGAGCAAGTGTGTGTCTAATCAGTTGATGTGTGTTACACACAGCCCTTCTTCCTTGTCCCCTCCCATTCGTGTGCTCGGGTCTGGGCCTTTCTGGTGGTGTCTGTTCCCTTTGTATCCCTGTGCAGCCACTTACCCATGGACCTGAGGTTAATCCTGATACCCAAACTGGCTCCTTTGAGTCTGAAACAACATTCAGAGAAATGAAACTGAAAAAAAAAAGAGAGTTTTGATCCGTCTGGAGGTGGGGTGGGGGAGGGAGGAGGCAACTGCTAGGTCCAAAAATCAGTCAGATTGTTCTTTATGACACGAACTGTGAGCCACAGGTGTGGATGTGGAAGGGTCTTTCTTCAAATCTGCATGTCTGAGTTCCACTGATTCATAGCTAAAGCTGTGGCTGCATTGTCTTGAATCCAGGGAAGGTTCCAGTATAAAATCTCTGGCACAGGAAGTTCAGCTTCCTCTCCAGATTTCCTTCCTCCACCTCCTTGTACGCAGAAGAGCAGGGACCTCACTCCAGCCTTGCCAGTGCGAGTGAGACTCTCAGCACCGCACAGCACTTGGAGTTTATGGCCAACACCTTCAGCTCAAGTGCTCCAGGGAGGCAGCACAGACCAGTGGCTCTTGGTGACAACACCTGATCCCAAAATATCCTCAGCTGCTGAGCTGTGTTCTGTACCTGCACCCAGTCCCTCAGCAAATATCAACGAGGGTGACACAGACACTGCAGGGACATCATCCCACCCCACACCCAAACCCTGAGTGATGACAGCTTGCATCATGCAAAGGCAGAAAATTTGGCCATCGTGTAACTTTGTTACAATGACAAATTAAAAAAACTGGTGGAAAACCAGGTTGGGATCCAGTCAATGCCTAAGCTATCATTAATTATAACAGACTCATTTCACTTCCTAGATTTCTATCTTGCTAGATTTTTATCTAAGCTTTAAAAACAACCTGCTAGACTCCGGGCCAAGGGCCAGGCAGTCCAGTTGTCCAGCTGGAGCCTCAAACTAAAACAGGTAGGAAAAATGTGGCCAGCATTCCAGCTGGAAGTTGCTGTGAAGTTTGCTGGGAGAATGGCAATGTCTGAGTGTGGCACAACGTTAGAGACCTCTGAGCTACGTCTGGAGGAACAGGATCTGTGATCTGTGTGCAGAGATCCTCACCAGGCTCCCAGGAGCAAAATGCCACGGAGTGGGGCACTCACCAGGGCTAAACTGAACTGTGGCAAGGCACGGATGCAGCTCATGGTGCCTCCAGCTCTGGAATCTGCCCGTGGGGCTGTCTCTGGGATGTGTGGCTCTGCTCCCAGTGCACAGGGCATGGATTCCCTACAGGAATTCTCTCCTGGCGTAGCAGAGCCAGCAGGCTGTGCTTGCAGAGTGTGACTAAGCTCCAGCAGGCAGAGGTTATTCCATCACCAGCCCTCTCCTGAACAGAACGTGCTATGCTGGGGAAGAGAACAGAGGCAGCACCTGCTCCAGCACCTTTCCCAGCAGAGCTGCAGTGAGAGGGGACAGCCCTGCACGGCTCAGCCCCTCCAGGACAGCCCCAGCACAGGGAACAAGACAGGCAGGGAGCTCTGGTCCCCCCGTCCAGTCTGCTCCCAAATCCCCCCTCAGCTGTCAGTGGCACACAGAAACACACAGACCTGGCCGTGGCTGCAGCACAGGCTCTGCAAGGGCAGCAAACAAGCCAAGGCAGCCCGTGCAGACAGAGCAGAGCGCTGCCCTCGGCTCCCCCGGGCCAGCTCTCCCGGCAGACACGCGTCCCCAAAGTCCAGGCTGGGGAAATGCCACAGTCCCAGAGCACTCCCAGGGGAGTCAGCTCCGTGCCAAACGCACCGCGCTGGGCTGGGCTGGGCTGGGCAGCAGGGAGGGCTCAAATCCACCAGTCACCTGCTGTTCCAGACCAGAGAATAGAAGAGCAAAAGAGTCGTTGAGTTTCAGTCACATCCAGATGCTCAAGGGAAGAGATTAATAAATAATAAATAGGAGTAGCATCAATTACAAATGCCAAAGGGGGATGATGTCTCTGGATGCATTTCTGCTGACTGGTGCATATCAGGAAACCACAGAGTGCTTTTAGCTTTGACTCCAACATTAATTTTGGCAGTGGAAAGAGGTTTTATTAAAAGTACTGAAAATGTCATTCATCTTTATTCGTATTGCATTTGTTACAAGGATTTAAACCCTGCTATGGAACTATGGGGAGATGAAAAAATGGAAATTGACTCATCTGATCATAAAAATAAATGAAACTCTAAACATGTTTCAAATAGTAAGAAGTACATTTGGGTGTTATATTTCTAATACTGTAAGGTGGTACTGATATTATCTGCTTTTCAAGGCTTGTTTTTTCTCTAAGGTGCTCTTTTTGAATCCCTTATGTTATGATGGTCACCCATAATCCACTGGGGGAAAAAATAAATAAAAGGGAGGAATGTGAAGAATTGAAACAATTCAATTACTTCTTAAAAATATTAAATCAAAAGGAAATAAAACCATTCTTTGAAGTACTACCCAGTGATCTAAGATGTTCAAAACCCTGCTCTAAGTCCATTTATTCAAAATTGTCACCATGTTTTTAGTTAAGTGCTGAATTGAATACTGATAATGCTGGATCTTTTCTAGGATGTGCCAAAGCTGAAGTTAGTGGGGAATTTGAGTTACTTGCAGCCTAGGACCCCTAACTTGAAACCCATATTTTTCTGGATTTCTGGATTTTCTGGATTCTGCAAATGCAAAATCTGCAAAATGCAAAAAAAAAAAAAAAATTATAAATTTTTGCTGATGCAAATCCCTACTGGTACCACTGTGGCAGAAATCAGTAAAGCCCAATGGCCTGTATGTTTTATTGGATTGGCACAGCACACACCAGAAATGGAACAGCTCCCCCTCAACACACGTTGGCAGCACTGGGGCTCTGCTGCTGAGCTTTTGAGGTGAGAAATGGGCATTTTGTGCTGCTGACGGTGTAACAGAAAAGCTGGCTTCCAGCTGTTACAGTTCTTGAGTAAAAATGTCTTTAATAAGTAAAGACGTCTTTAATTAGCATCAAAACTCAACACACAATAATCACCTACAAGTAGATTTTCTTCTCAGGTCTGAAACTAATTTAAGTGAGTGAAAACTAAAAGAATTTTAGAGAATACTGGATTTTTATGGGTTTTCTTCCTAGTTTTGTGTTTGTTCATGGTAATGTTATCATTGAGGAAAGGAGGTGGTTTAAGTTACTTTGAGTATCTATTTTTTAATGTATTTCTTGACTCTTTAGAACTTCTTTGTCCAAACTTGTTTGTGTTTTAAGGTTTATAAAAATGTCTCCCATCAAAATTATTTCTTCAATAAATATTTTGGCTTGACTAAGCAAGAATACACATGTAGAGGGGCTTATTTTTTTTCCACTATATGTAATTGTATAAAAACTCAATTTCACGTGCTGTTTATTTACTAAAACATTGATTCAGCCTCTGAAAATCAGCCTGTGTTGGCTGTTGGTCAGTTCTCTGGGGCAGTGGCTTGAGAGATGTTCCACTTTATTTATGTTTTGCTTTGCTGCTTGGACAGATGAATTTTCTAGGCACGTTCTTTGCACCAGGTCCTCCCAAGGAAGGGTTCTGCAGAATGGGATCTCTGCTCACAAGTGGTTTGAGATTTGGGATATTTCCTGTAACAGATCCCAGAGGTCACAAGAAAGTTCTGTTTTTATAAATGTAGAACCCAGCCCACCCCTTGCTCAAAGGACATGAACTTTCAGAGACAGACGTGTAGAGCTTGGCTGCCAGTTCTTTCGTTCTGAGCAGCAACTGAGCTGTCTTTTGCTTGGTCCCAGTACATTTTCCCAAATAAATACTTATTTTTGGACTACAAGATGTAACCATCACTGAACCTACTCATTTTATTACCTACTGCAATTAAATTAATGACTGCTGAACTTTCTAAGCACACCCCATCCCTTTTCTCTGTGGCAATCAGGCTTTGTTTGACCTCACACAGATTCTCCAAGGACAGTGGTACGAGTGCCCTGACCAGGAATATTTTGGGTTTATGGCTGCAATTTTTGCTTTCTGGATTCTGGACTCTTGCAGCAGCACTGAAGTTCTCCTTCAGCTGCAGGTCAGGCTGTTTGAGAGAACAGAAATGGTTGGCAGCAGCTTCCCTGTACCCACTTTCCCAAAGTGCCACGTCAAGGATGGAAGAATGGGATGGAAGCTCTGCTGGAATCTGACACACAGCAAGGTAAGCAAATTCTCTCTTGTCTTTGAAGGTATTTCAAGCTTCTCCACAGATCTGCTGTGTCTGACATCATGGAAAGTTTGGTAGCTAGGCTGAATTCTCAATGTGGGTTCTAAACTGCCAGCATCTCCTGGGTCCCTCTTGTTTTTCTGTTAGTTTGCTCAATGAACCCCTTGAGGAAAGTCCCCCTAAATGGGGAAACATCAGGCTATAAATGGGGAAATGTGAGGCTTTAAGCTTTTACTCAAACTGCTTGATCAGCATTCATACAACCCAAATGTTCCTTACTTAAGGGAAGACCTACATGTGTGCAGTTGTGTGTGTTTAAAGATGTGTGTAAACACTGCAGAATCTGATTCCTAAGGTGATTATAACAATTCCCTTTGTTGCTATTGTATTGTTTTCCAGGAGCACCAAAGGATTCTCAAAAGCCAAGCTACAGCTTGCAAGTTAAAAGCTACCAAAAAAATGTAAAGGTACAAAAATGTAAAGGTACAAAAAACATAAACTCACAACAGATACCTGAGCACAAAGGAAAACCAGAATAATCCCCAGCACATGGGAAAGAGCCCTGATACAATTCTGATTGCAGGAGAAAAGCACTCAGAGCTATCCTTCTGGCTCTCTCAATATGGATTTGTATCAAGAGAATGAAAAAAAAGGAGAATTGGTGTTTGTTAAGTGCATAAGCATGCTCAGACCAACCTTAAGGAACCTGTTTATGTTTCAAGGTTGGAAGATGAAAAAACAGAAAAGTTCAGAACAGAGCTCACTCCCAGCACAGTTCTGCATTTTGTTGAACATGTATCCATATAGATGACAGAACTCTGTACTTGTGTCACACTGCAGGATTGTATCACAGTATAAAATCATGTGTTCACTGCGAGCATCCAGGTTCAAGCAACCCCAGTGTTTCACCTCCCTTCTTTCCATAAGGTCCTGGCTGTTGGTGGCTAAATAATTTCACATCATTCTACACCAGCTTCCTACATCTAAGACAACAGTATTGAGATTTTTTTGGCTTTGGAAGAGGCTTCAAGTTCTGCTAAACAGAGGAACTAGGAATAAATTTGTATTATTGTTGAACTCCTGTGGCATTGATTTTTTTAACTGGGTCACAAGGCAATAGGAGCAAGGTTTTTTTCCTGGAAATAAAAGCACTTCCAGCCACAATTTGTGAGAAAACAAGACCAGAATGTGTGAGAAAACAGGACTAGAGATGAAGCCTTTTAGCAGCCCAGTGTGTCCTGTTCCAATGGAGCTTGTTGTGCCTCTGCTGAGGACGAGATATTCACACAGTCATGCAGCAGACATGGTTATAACATTCCCAGGAAAGCTCTGGGCTTTCACAACTGTTCCACTTCACTTACACAGCAATGGAGTTTCCCAAAGGATTTCGGAGTGACTTGCAAAGTCTCTCAACAGTTCTGAATTAGCTGTCCTTGAACCCATTTCACCATCACCCATCCTGATCCTCACCAAGGCAGGAGCTCGGGATCATCTTCCACAACCGGATTAGTTTAAAACTCAGGACCTTCCTAACTGACATGGAGACTCTCAGAAGCAGCTCCCCTTACCTTAAAACCCTGTCAATTATATTCTCTGCAGACTAACACAGTTTTGCTAATTTTATGCAATGTTCTCAGAAGTCGTTTAAAATAACTCTTTTGTTCCATAATAATAGGGAAACTGAAAGAAACTGTGAGAATGCAGAATGTAACTAAGGAGACTGAGCTACTCCTACTTTTTGCTCTGCCTGGCCTCACTGAGGATTTCTGTTCAGTTTGCTTTTACTTATTTATTTTCTCTAATGAATGATCTTGATATTCTGCTACCTGGGTCCTTCCTCAGAAGGCAGCAGTGATGATTGTCATCCAATTGTTCAAGAAGTGGCAAATAACAGCAGGTTGGAAGAGCTCTGAATAAGGTTTTAAAAAATAAAACAATAGTCCAAAAAAAGAGTTCTGAATAGACTCAGGGTTGAAGCACAGCTGAAATTTAGACATTGTATAAGCTTCCTTTAATTTTGGTGCAGTGTCAGGAGAAACGAGAGTTCTGCTTTGCTTTAGGGACCAATGGAGAACTTCAAACTAATTCAAAATCATGTGAGTGTCTCCTTGGAGCTCTCCAGGGCTCACAGAATGCACTCTACAGCCATCAAAGGATACAGAGGCAGACAGAACGTTATGGAAAGGGAAATGGTGCCGGTGTGATTCTGGAATATGAGGTGCAGTTTTGAGTCAGTCTATTACAAACACTTACCTGAGGTTACAAAGAAAGGAGGCAAAACAGAATTATTTATTATTTCAGCAGTATTCTTACACCATCTGAGGAGCTATGCAATTGTGAGAAGTGCTGGTTTTTTCACCCTTTTTTAGAAAGAATAATTTTTACCTGTTTTATACCATTTATTCTTCTGGAGACCAGGAGCATCTCGACTGACCACAAGAATCATGCAATATTTTCACTCAGAGAACAGCATGTAGATTTTGATTATAACAACGTTTTTTTATGCAAAAATTAGTTACTTTAAGAAGGGAATCAGGATGCTCCCTACAAAGGGGTTAAAGTCAGGAGATTGAGAAAAAAGTGCAAGAAATTTTGCAACGGAGAACTGTGGAGTAACCTTTTCACAGAGAGGTTTTCTGTAGCTCTAAACCCAGGAGCAAAACTTCAAAGTGGACTAACAAAAGCCATAAAAATTGGTTTTGTTAATTATCTATACAAGATCTTCAGATATTCACAGGTATTTTCAGCTAAATTTTTAGTTACAAACAGTATTTTTGCAGTGTATAGAAACAGATAAATTTAGTTCTGGTAAGTCCATGTAAATTTGGTGATTTGCACACTCATCCACTGAACACTGCAAACTAGGGCAGTTTATGGATCTGTGTGCCCATACAAAAAAAAATAAAGATTAAAAATGAAAAGGGAATTTAAAAAATAAAGATAATGCCTGTGCAGTAGCTTCCAGCACGGGATTATATGAGGACAGCAGAACAAACCACCTTGCTGCACTGTGAGATTCTTCTGACAGGTTTCAAAATGCAGCAAAAAAACTGATTATTTAGTGAGATTTACAAACCAAACCTCACCCACCCCACCTGGAACAACCTCCCCTCTGTAAAGAACCATTTCCAACCTTCAGGATCCCTCCCCACAGCAGCAGTGGAACTGTGCATCAATCACATTTCTCACTGCAGAATGAGATGTAATGAAGTCACTGGATCAGAAACAGGAACTGTTGCAACAGTTGTATTTTTGCAAAAGAATAGGTGTGGTGAAAGCACGAGCTGTGTGCATATGTGCTGTAAACACTTGGAAATGATCCAGTTTCCTTACCCAAATTCCATGGATCTGAAGACATGGCAGAGCACAGGCCTGTGGACAGAAATTCCCTTTAGCTCTCATGAAGCAGAGAATGCATAAAAATTAGAATGCAAGGAAAAAATAGAGATTCCTAGCAGAGGATAAGATCTGAATGTGTATTTTATTTAAAAAAAAATTAAACAAACCATGTTTAGCTATTAGAATTGCACCACTGGCAAAAGCATGTAAGAGAAATGTAAGGAAGAAAAGCAGTATCTGTATAAGAATGTGCAATGGGAAAAAAAGCATTACATTAGTTTATAATGGTATCATTTATAATTATGTAATTTATGATATAATTAATTCAAACTACAATTCTTCTAGTCCAATAACAAAATCCCAATGCAGGCGTTTTCTCAAAGAAGCAAACTGTGATTTACTATTTGTTATCAACCTCAGAACGTTATTTTTGTTCACTACACAGTTTTTTTCTGTATGATCCAGTGCTAACTGAAAATTTTCCACAAAATCTCTTAAGAATTAGAAATTTTCCCTTGTAAAACAAGGATTTTTCTTCCTTTTTTAAAAAATCCTTTATCTATAGTGCCTTTTTTTTATCTGATGTAGTAAGTGGTCATTTTTCCCTCACAAATGGTGTATTCCCAAAAGGATATTTTAATCTCTGCTAAGCCTAAAAGCAATCTCTAACTAGAAAAATTAATTAATTTTTTTTTTTTTTTTTAAATCGTGCATATAAACCTCCCTGAGATTTAATGACTAAAATATTGTGTGTAACTGCTTTGGAAATCTGTAGGCAACTTTGCAAATATCTAATAAACTTGTGGTGTTTCTTAAGCACTTAGATTTAATCAGTATTTTCCAGGTGGGGATGCTGGATGAATCTCCAGCCTCAAGAACACTGACATCCCCATCTGCACGCAACGTGGTTGCACAGGTTTTAATAGGATAATTCCTGTCCACACTTCAGGGGTGGAACAGAAACTTCCCCATGGTTACTGCAAAGAATATAAACAACTTGGGACAGTAATTCGAGAATAATTTATTCCAATTTCAGTAAATTTCTTATTTTGCTATTTGTAAATCTCAGGGTGATGAATTAAAAGCTTTAGTGCATCGTAAAGGTTATTTCAAAACAAACATTTGATTATTATAAATCAAAGGCTTAACCACACCAGGATCTAATAGTTTTTCATAACAGACAACCTGAATAATAGCCAACCCACTTTGCTACAGTTTAATTGGCAAACCTGCTCTTTCTCTTACTAATTAAAGGTAACCACACCTCCCTTCAGAAAGCATGACAGAAGGAACACTTTGGTTTAAATTTTAGGGAAGCAAGAATCTACTGGGGAAGAGTTTGGCTCTTTAACCTTTTTTTTTTTTGGTTGTTTTTTGTTGTGTTTTGTGGGGTTTTTTGTTTATTTTATTACAGTGTATTCGTGCTGGATAGGTTTTAATTGAAAATTGGCTATAATGCTGTAAGTTGTTTTATTTCTTACTACAAATCTATTTCAGTTGCCAAGTAATCTCACCTTTTAACAAGGTATGAACAAATATTGGGAAAAAACCCCAGATTTAGACCTGTGACAGGAGGAAAATGATGTAATACTATATCTATACTTACTTTTCACTATTAATTAGGGTTTCAGCACGAGTTCTGGTGTGAAATGGTTCCATTTTGGTAACATCTCTCCTGCCTGGTCTACATGAGGCCCTGCCTGTAAGACAGAAATTGCAATTTTTATGCTTCCTTATTATTTTTTTCCTACTTTCTCTTCCATACAAACCCTTCCAGAGCAGTGATGGATGCTGTGAGGAGAACATGAAAAGAATGCTCTGCAAACTTTGGCTGTGTGAGCACCTTTATAAGCAAAGTTGGAAAAACCGAAGCTCTAAGCTACAGAATCGCTACTTGTCAAGTTCCTGAGGGGGAAAATCACAGAATCAAGAGATTTGCTAGGGTTGGAAGGGCCCTCTGGAGATCGCCCTGGCCGAGGCAGGGTCACCTGGAGCAGATGGAACAGGAAGGTGTCGAGGTGGGTTTGGAATATCTCCAGAAAGGGAGACTCCACACCCTCCCTGCACAGCTGCTCCCCGCCACCCTCACGGAAACAAGCTTTTCCTCATATCGAGGCGGAACTTCTGGTTCAGTTTACAGTCACTGCTCCTCGTCCTGTCGCCGGGCACCGCCGAGGCGTCTGGCACCATCCTCTGACACCCCTCGGAGATATTTTTATTCATTAACGAGATCCCCCTCAGCCTTCCCTTCGCAGACTAACCAGGCCCAGCTCCGGCAGTCTCTCCTCACACGACGCTATGAAGGTATTTACAGCTTGCCAGCCTCTTGCGAGCAGCATTTTAAGGCCTGCGGCCTCTCTCCCGCCCTTTCGCGCTCGGCAGCCCACAGCGCTGCCATCTAACGCGGCGCCGGGGCTCCGCCTCTCCCAGCCCTGAGCTCAAACACCATCTCTGCCTTCACTTTCGCCTCTTTTTGTTCCCAGCCGGCTCCTCCGGACTTGTTTTCGGCCTTCAGGGCCGGCGGGCCGGCGGCACTCCCGCCGCCCTCGCCCTTTGTTCGCTGAGGGGAGGGAGGGAGGGCGGGAGC
>VZTJ01001127.1:275042-320480 GCA_013397795.1 Orthonyx spaldingii | reverse complement strand
TTTTTTTTTTTAATCCATGCAAGGGGTATTGAAGGTGTAGGATTTTTAATCCTGCATCTTTGTGGGGAATGAAGATGTGTAAAGCCTTGCATGTAAACACGAAAGAGATGAGGCGTTTTATTAACAAAAAAACCTTGTCCAGAAGCAAATCAGAATGATATAGAGGTTGTTGTAAGACGTCGATTAATCATTCCTGAAGATGAACTGAAATTTTAACGAATGTGATATTTCATTATTCTCTAACAAAGTCGTGGCTTGGGACTCGTTTTAAAGCAGGCATCCTTTCTAGGATGTGCCGACTGCCACGTTATTATGTATTGTCTCCACAGGAGGAAATAGGAGGAAAGGACTGTAAATGTAAGGCTTAAGTGATTATTGAAACAGCTTTTGAGAATAGTTGGGGCTCAACTTGGGGAGGTGATTTAAGACTGAAAAATTAAACGTTTTGCTGCTGTAGGATATTTGCACCTAATCGTGAGAGATTTATCCCATATTTTAAGCTGGTCTGGACACAGGGATGTGAACCCAGACAAAATGCTGTCGGCGTGTGTGTGTGTGTGAAATACGTGTGAGGAAACGAAAATGATATGTTAATACCTGAAACGTGATAGATCAGAGCTTATTCCTTTCCCTTGTGTGCTTGAGGAGAGGAGAAGGAGAAGGGGTGATAATAGTGTGGTTGTTTTGGTGGCTGCAGATTAGCCAGGGTGTGTGTTTGATTTTCTTTTTGCTGTGAATGAATGGATCTCTCTGTGCCTGGGCCCAGTAGCTGCAACAAGATGGCGTTTGCAGCAAGGCAGCTCTCATTTTTCAACTCCTCCTCACCCCAGCTTTGCCAAACTAGATCTTATTTCGTAATTGTCTTTTAGATTTACTTTCTCGTTCCCTTTGCTTTCCTCTGTTCTGGGGTGAGGGTAGGAGGAGCTTTTGGAAGATTGCTGCGAGAAATCTGTGGGGGTTTTTTTTTTGGTTTTTTTTTTTTCTTAATTTTTGTGAGCTCCTCCAGATAGGAACTAGGTGGGAGGAGTAAATAGTTTTATTGAAATGTTCACATAGTCTCTTAGCTGAATAAAAGGGGTGACACAATTTTCATTTTTACCTTGCAGCGCCTGCTTAACACCACCAAAATGTTCCTGGCTTTTTTTTAAGCCTGTTGCTAAAAACCAGATTTTAAACGTAGAGCACACAAAGGCTGCTGGGCCGTGGGTCTCAGGTGATCATCAGATCAGAGCCCGTGCAGACAGGTGTCTTTCTGTGACACAAAAGAGTCTCCTGTCTGCTTCAGAACACTCACAATTTTTAAGACTGCTGCTGACCCAGAATTACTGCCATCCTCTAGATAACTGTTCTTTTAGTGGGCAAGGATAAGAAAGGCTTGGGGGATGTTAAAGCAGCTCTGTGTCTGAGTAGTCTGTTTCATGAAACAACATTGCAAATTTCTGAAGCCTTTTACGTGTGCTTTTTAGTATCTTTTGAGAAAAATGGACTTTTGATTTGTATATTCTGTGATATTTCACTATAGTGCCAAACTGCTTAACTTTGGTAGCCTAAATAAAATAGCTTGGTCAATATTTGATATACTGGACTCAGCCTTAAAACAATACACTTCCCAAGCAAGAAAAATAATAAATGCTTATTATGTCTCCTGTATTGAAATGACCTCCAAACCTTTGATAATATTGAACATTTTAGTACTGTTTATCTATGACTTAATGCATGATCAGTTGTTTGTTAGTTTATTGTAGTAACCCAGCTGTAGCTCATGCAGAAGGAAGCTGGGAAGCAGCAGAACTGATTTTCAGTTCAGGCTTGTGGTGCTGGTATTTTTTTTTTTTAATTTAAAAAAAGCTGAAATTAGATAAGTGTGTTTTACTCCTCTGGTGTTTCAAGAACAGATTTTTTTTTTTTTTTTTTTTAATTAAGAATACTATCCAATGAACTGTTCCATTTGATGTTAATGTCCTGTTAAACCTGAAATTACTTGTGCAATTTTTTTGTTACTACTCCTTTGGCCTTTTAGTACAGGATCAGAAAGGAGCAGAGTGAAGTGAGGTTCTGTTTTGGGTGAGATAAATTACATTTATCCTTGTTGAGTCCTTGCAGCTGCTAAGTCAGTACGTAGCAGGCATCCTAGCATGAAATCTTTGACAACATGGTAAATTAAAATTCCACAGGAAATCTTAGCAGAGCAGTTTTTAAAATCACCTCCATGCCTCATGGAAATGTGGAGATGCTGTATTTGGACTTAATGAGAATTCTTGTGTAAGTAATCAATGAAGTTTTGTATAATCAGAGAGTACATAGAATTTTGTGTAGAATTATTCTTGATATCATCCCAGAAGAAACACTCCACAGCCATTAACATTTTTAAAACTAGAACAATTAGTTTACTTAGAATAAGAAAACCCTTCAACTATTGCAATTTCAAGGTCCTGTAATTATAACAGAAATACATATTGTGCTTGTAGGATGCCTTTTCCTGAAATTAAGCAAGATGTTGGCTGCCCTGTGTAACTTCCTGGTGCTTTGGAGGCTTCGGATTTGCTCATGTGGAAAACAACTAAACTGTTTCTTTCTTAAATAGTAACTTAGTTATGATTTCTCAATCCCTGTGAAACCAGATGCCAATTCATCTGAAACTTTTGTTGTTTTTGTAGATTCCTAGCAGGCCTGGAGCCGTGGTTGGGGACGTTAGGCAAGTGTTGGGTTGAGCTGGTTTTGTAGTTCCTGCAATAAAAGATGGGAGTCGTTTGCGCCTGGTGAAAGCAGCGGTAGATTTGTCTCCTCGACGTCGGGCTCAGCTCATGTTCTAGGCACTGAATTGGATTAAATTCTTACTGTCCATGGATTTTGGCTCTCAGCATTAGTGGATTGGTAATTGATATTCTCAATTTTCATATCCACTTTTGGCCATATGGCACACCGTATTGTCTGAGCAATTGCATTTAGTGCTGCTTTGTTACGAACAACTTGGAATGGGAACTTGGGCATTCCGGTGCTTGAATTACACTTGGGTGAGTTGTCTTTGGAGTCTCTGATGCCCATGGTCGTGCCAGAATTTTAGATGACTTTTTTTTTTTTTTAAACAGGATTTCACTGGTTATGTAGCAAAAAAAAAAAAAGTATAACCTTGAAAGCAGCTTGCTTGCATTAATGAAATGTTTCTTGAGCATGTGACTGAAGATAAAGTGGACATTTTTTGAAGGGAATCTCTTGGTTGCTTCAAGTGCAGACTGAAAATGAAAAGAATACATACTCCATTCAAAATGTTTCTTTTCTCCCCACTGATAAAGTTGGAACTCGTGTTAGCCAAGGTCATGATAAAAAACAAAAATACCCCCAAGCCCCTATGTTTCTATTTAACATAGTGTCTCAATTTATTATTTCTTCACAGGGTGTCCAGTGTGCTGGGGATTTTGTGAGTGTGGATTTGTTTTTCACCAAACAGAAATATATGCAGAATCCATAGATGCTTGAGCCAACTGGTAGTTGAGCAGAACATTAAGAGGTTTTTAAAAGCTTGGAGCTGGCTATGAGCAGTACCTTTCCTTTAGATGCCAAAATAATCAGCGTAAATTACTGTGGAAAGCTTCCTAGTACAAAAATATGGAAACTCCAAGGTAGGTTTTGAGGCAGAATCCTGCGTTTTTATTAAAGTAGTAGAGGATTTCCAAGTAGAGAGAAAGGAGATGGTTAGCCTTGGAATAGAAATACACACTTAAAAATGATTTTGTGAACATAAAACCCAGATCTTCTTGACCTCTTTTTTTAACAGCTGACCCCCTAAAATGAGTTCTTTGCAACTAATATCTTGTAAGAATATTAACTTGCATTAAGCACTTGTCCATTGCATTTATTAGAGCGGTGTCGAATTATGATTTGTTAGCTCTTTAAATGTAATGGAATCTTTGTGCCAGTCTGGAGGGTTTGAGTGTGCTGGTTACAGGGGGTGATGTTTGCCTTGCCCGGTGTATTCTTAGAAATGCAGGAATTTTCTGCCTTGATCCCAGCCAGGGAGTAATGACAATATTCATGGGTGCCATCTGGAAGCAGCCAAGATGTGGTGTCGCCTGCTATGTATATCTTACTCTCAGTTTTAGTGGGGGTGCTGGAATTAGATGCCTACATGGGGATTTTTATTTTTTTTTATGTGTTAGCCAAAAAAAAATGCTTTCTTGGGGACGTTATGGAAGTGTAATTTGTAAGGAGGCTCGGAAATAATAACTTCTAAATTCTCTCCAGGATTTTCAGAAGTGGCAGAAGATAAGGATACATCCAGATGTGACACGTGGAGCTGGTTATTGATATTTGGGGGTGGAGGGGAGTGTGAAGGATGCAGGAATAAGGGCTTGAGAAAGCACTTAAAAAGCAAATGTTGAGATACTGCTGCATTTAAGTCTTGTTAAAACCCAATACAAATAACTCCAGCAGGTTTGAAATGGGAATGCTTTTTAGGAGGTGCTGGAGATGTTTTGGAGACCTGGCTTTGGAATAATGAATATATTCCCTCTGTCAGATAGTCCATAGTAATTAAGAATTGTAGAAAACAAGGTATTTTTATCATGAAGGGAAGAGCTGTAGTTATTTCTGTGTTAGGTGGGACTGAAGGGTTAAAATTTGATCTTGCTGTGTCTATTTTGGAATCCTAATAATGGATAAGTGAAAATGAGGCTGAAGACCTGAGGAAGGTGATCTGAGGGAGCTTAAAGGAGACGAGCTCTAAGGTAGCTCTGCAGTTGAAGGTGGCAAAGACAGGCTAAATCTTGGAGTTATTTTCATAGATTGTGCCTACAACTTGATGAGGTAAAAATTAGTAGCAGATAAGACATTGAAGGGAAAGAGGCTGATTAAAATTCTAGTTGCCATTTTAATGTGAAATGTAATTCATTTCTGGAAGCAGTTTGCCTGAAACAGCTTCAGTAAAAATAAGTATATTAATTTGATGGGGTAGCATATCAGCTTGTCAAATCACTGCAATTTCTAGAGGTTCTCTGTTTAGAAGAGAAATACCTTCTAGATGTTCTAAGGATTAATTGAATTGTGGGTAGTTAAATATTTTTTTCTGTGTGTTTCCACCTTGATCTGAAGAAGGTTTGCCTACAATTTCATGCCAGTTATGTTTATCATGTTTTTTTCAGATGAGAATATTTTTGATGTCTTCTTGAAAACTGCAGTAATGCCTGCCAGCACTCCCCAAAAAAAGAAAATATTAATTATCTGTAATTAGATAGATTAGATAATTTTTTGTAGCTTTATGTAACATGGTCCTATATTCAAAGCTATGTATAGATTTTTGTCACTATTTTAAGCTTGTTCTTTTTTTTTCCCCCAGCAAAGGGGAGAGGAAAAAAAAAAAGTAAAACCAAAATACTTCTCTCTGGAAACTCAGAGCTCCATCTAAACTCTTGCATGCTGTGTATCAGAGTAGGTATAGGGAATATTTTACCAGTTCAGATAGCAGTGCTGATTTGGCTCATCCTCATTACAAAATCAAACTGTGTTGGGGATAAATAAGAAATCTCAAGGCTTTCTGTATGACTTTGAGCAAGGCAGCTGTGGGTGTTGGCCTTCACTGACAGGAAAGCCATGCCTTGTTTTGTCTTCTGTTACAGTAACCTTAATCACAGCAGCTGATGCCAGTTATTTTCTTTCTTAAAGAAAAAGAGTTTCTGCTCAACTGTTCCAGGTGAGCTGTTCCTTCTGTGCATCTCAGTTCTCTTCCTGCATTTCTGGCTTGTTTGCCTGGCTTGGGTTCGATTTAGGGAACCATCTTAAAAGTCTCCTCAGGCACATGTGCTTTGTGTTTATCCTGCCATTTCAGGATTTACTAGAATCTGTCAATAAATAGAGGTTGTCTAAAATTACTTGCAAAACCATGAAGTTATTTGACAAGCTGAGTGGGTTTTGTTTTATTCTTGTGAAATGGTGAAATTTCCAGTGCTGATCTGACGGAAGAATTTTGAATTGTGTGCCTTAAAATTGGAGTTTGACTTCCATGGAGACAGAAATACCCATGCCCAGCATTAATGGGGTGTTCCTTACTGTAAGGACTCTCTCACTGGCACATCTGTGCTAACATGGGATGTTTTCCCAGATTTCTTTTCCTGAGGGTGACTGTGCAGGATGTTGAGCTGACAGATGTGGTTGGAGATCACATCTCCTGTTTGTATCTGTCCAGATGTGCCTTGCAGGCTTGGGGTGGTGCTTCCCTTCTGGAATCTGTGCCTTTCTCCTGGAATTGGAGAAATTGGATCTCTTCAATCACAGCACTTTGTGTTCAGTCCAAGTGTTTGGAGTTTTGTAGGTATTTGAGGGATTTACCAAAACAAATGAGGGATAGGAGGTGGGTCAAAGCTCCAAGGTTAAAATCATACAGAAGATGGTATAAATATGCATTTTTTGTTGATGCAGAGACCTTAAAATTAATGCTTGGTTATCATCAGTAGTGAAATTTGTAAGGGCAGGCAGAAATGTTCAGTCTGTCAACAGCACTGATCAGAAGTCCCTGAACTTCTTACTTTGATGTGTGTGCAATACTGATATTTTCTAGTAAGATCTTGGTGATGAAATCCAGTGCAGAAAGTCTGGTTTAGTCATACGTGTGAAGTTCTGTTCTCTTTAACTTCATTTAAGTAATATTTGAGCTGGCACATCTTGGTGAACAGCAAGTGCTTCAAGGTATGTGTTGAACATAACGATGCTTGAATCTCGAAGTAAAAAAGTAAACTTAGGTTTCAGTATCTAAAATACCTCGAGTTATAACTGCATAATACAAAACTTACTACGTTTTGTTTCCAGTGAATGAAGTAACAGAGCTAAACAGAGCAGGCCTACGCCTGCCTCAGGGTGCTGAGAAGAAATCTGTTTGTGGTCTTTGTGTCTTTTATCATTTTGGTTCCCAAAACTCTGGGAGTTTTGTTGTTTTCCTGATAGCCTAACAAATGTGTCGGGAGGGTGGCGTGGTAATTTTTTCTCTGTTTGTCTAGAAAAACAAAGTGGATGTGATAGTCTGCTGAAACCTTTGGTGCTGGAAATAAGCTGATGCTGTACTAATTAAGGAGCTGTCTTTGTTGGAACATATGTTTGATATTCCTGTTGCACGTTGTGTGTGAAGTGGCAGAGCTCTGAGGATCAGCTGCTGTCTGTGTGACAAAGGTGGTGTCTGTACAGAGATCAGCAGCTCGCTGCTGGTGGCAGTTTGATGGTGCTGCAGGTTCCCAAGTCCTGGATTTCTCTGCAGCTGTCAGATGTTATCTGGCCAGCACCTGAAAACTCACCGTGCCAGTTCCTGCCTGCAGATGCCACGTGGTGCTCAAAGAAAATAAGATTGAACAGGAACAGTTTAACAAATTTAAATCCTGACAAAGCAGTGGGGTCTTCAATAGGTGCCTGAGCTGCTGGGGAAGTGGGTTTTGTGTGTGGAAACTCAAATATCACAGACACTCTGGACAGTGAGGTCGAATTGGTTGGTTTGACTTAAAATTCTTCCTTTCTTCAACGAAGGCCAGATGAAGTTTGAGCGTTTCAGGAAGCACTGAAGTTGAGCATTCCAGGAAGTGCCATGGTTTATCCCACTGAGAGCTCTCTGCTGATGCAGGGTGGGGGAGCTTGTGCAGAACTTTCCCCTGGGGCTGGGATGTCTGGGCACAGCAGCTACAGCTGGGAGCCCTTGGAGCTCCAAACCAGCACCTGGTGCTGGAGCTTGGCCACAGGGGCTGTGCTGAGGCTCCAGGATCAGGGCAGAACCTGAAGAGCTCCAGGGCTCCACCAGTCTTCCTGGCTGCTGGTTTGGCACCGCATTGCAGGTATTTTCTTCCATAAAATGGGTGGGATTGTCTCCTGATGTTTTCAGTTTTGTCTTTCCCACTTAATTCCCTGGTGTTACTTTATTTTTTTCTGTTTATCGTGTTTTCCTCTATATTTTGATCACCTAACGAGATGGATACCATCACTAGGAATGATCCTTAAAGGTGAATGCCAGAAGTTTTCAGAGGGTTAATGCAGCTCCTTTGGGAAGAGGAATGTCCAAGGGTGAGAGCCAGTATTTCCTGCTGTACCTTTGTGCTCTCTGCTGTGATCCTGGCCCTGGGCTGTACTTCCATATCAGCACTGAGCATTGTTGCCTTGTCTGTGCCCAAACACCACTTCTCAGTCTAATGGACTCAAGGTCTCCTGTGTTACTCCACTTTTCAGGCTCAGCCTTGCTTTTCTTGTTCTCCTGTACCTTATTTTGTACAAACAGTACATATCAAAACACAACAATTGGGAGAAATCAATGAGCTACTCAGGGCATAAATCATGGCTATCAAAACTAATGGAGCTGCTTGCACGTTGATTAAAGATGGGGCATGTTGATTTTGGGGCTAGAGAACAAAGTAATGCTCAGTCTATTTTGGGTGAAAAGCTTGCAGAAGTCATGCCATACTTTAATCTCTGCTGAGTATCTTTTATCTGCTATATGCATATAATATATTTTGTTGATTTTTAAGGTCCACCGAAATACTTCTTATCTTCAGCCTGGTGCTGGAAAGCAGCTGTTTTTCGTGGTGTAGCTAAACTTATTCTGACATTGCTCTGTTAACCTCTCACTGAAGATCAGTGTGCTGTTTGAACACTAAAGTCTTATTTCAGTGAATTAAATGTATTCTGCTTTTTAGCTGGGGCTTGGATAAAGATCTTTTACACGGTTGTAAAGAGTGAATATTTTGCTTTTAGCTGATCTCTGAGGCTTTGTACGGTCTGTGAAGCAGAGGCACAAAGGAGCAGATGGTTTGTTCCAATGTCTTAACTCCCCTATTTTTGTTGGGGCAGATGTGGCAGCAGCTGTGGTGAGAAGGTAGTTATCAACTCAGGTCCAGCCTGCCTCTGAGATGGGCTTACTTTTGTTGCTTCTGTTGGATTTTTCTTCTGATTATTTTTACTTTATGAAAGCTTAATACAGTGAAAGCTTGCTTGCTTTCTCTGAGTCGTTCTGAGGCAGAGCAGAAAGAAGAACCCCTGGTTTCTGAAGTGCTCTCTCAGGATTTGATCCTGCCAGTGCAAGGCATTTTGGGTGGAACTCTTGATCCGTGTGGGGAAGCACAGTTGAGATTTGATGGAATATGGGCTGTCTTGCTGCTGCTGGAAACACAATGTGTTTCTCATTAGTGTTTCTCATTAGTGTTCTGAGGGCCTTGGTGCAGTGAGACATGGCAGCAGTGAGCTTCTCAGCCTGTGCTGCTGCTCAGATAAGGGAAAAGCTTCTCAGAAGAAGCAAAGCTGTCCCTAAAATCACTTTAGATCTGTAAATGTCTCTAGATAAAGACTAGAGAGATGCCCATTTGATTGGCTGTTCATCCCTGGTTTTTTTTAATGGTTTTACTTTTAAGGATGTAAAAAATGGTGTTGCTAAGGGTGGCTTTGTGGAAGTTGGTTGTATTTTTCAAAAGGGTGTAGACAGGAAGCAGCTGATTCTCCTTTGACTCAGTTGACTCTTTACTAGCTGGCATATGTAGAACGAAATGGATGATTCAGCTCCTGTTGATAAAACAGTGGAGCTAAAATTTACGGAAATGCAAAATACAATAATGGGGATTTCTGCTGATTTTCTGTGCTTATGCAGGCACAGACTCTTACTGATTTGGTTTTTTTATTAGTATTTTTCTTGTCTATTCCACTATTTTTGTTTCTGGGGGGTTTTTTTTGCGTTGTAAATAAGTGATCACATAGCCCATTTCCTCCTCTAATATAATAAACATTGTGGTGAAGATCTTAATGTACCTTCTGATGTCACTGTGATGGTAATATCTGCACCAGCACGTGGTTTTTAACAAGGTGAACATCATTCCAAGACAGATGTGTCA
This sequence comes from Orthonyx spaldingii, assembly GCA_013397795.1. NCBI lineage: Eukaryota > Metazoa > Chordata > Aves > Passeriformes > Orthonychidae > Orthonyx > Orthonyx spaldingii. Next base: position 310,638 of record VZTJ01001127.1, on the reverse strand, counting down.
GCAGGCAGAGCTGAGAGAAATCCCATCCAGGCTTTTGGAACCTCCTTGTTCTCTCACACTTTAATCCCTGGCAGGGCAGCTGATCCACTTGATGGATTTCATTGTAATCTTCAGGATTTTGGTGACAGGGGAGGTGCCTCTGCCAGGTTCTGCATCTCCCCATTCATTTATTTGCCTGTGAGTTCAGTGCAGTGTGATCCAGTCACACGCTGGGCTCTGCTCAGCCCCCACTGGGAAATACCTGGGGAGAGCTTGAGATAGAGAAATACATCAGTCTTTGTGAGGACCTCTGAGCATATTTTAAATCACAGAAAATGAACTGCAGACTACTTGAAAATTGACTTACCCAGAAGTGACTTCTAAAAGACAATATTTGGATACTTAATGGGAATTCTCAAGAATTATGTTTCTTAATAGGATTGCAATTTACTCTAAGGATGTGGATTAAAAACTTGTTTTGATACCTTAATAAAAATCATTTAAATGTTGACTTCTACTAAAAAGAAACAGACTATTTAGGTGTGAAAAGTGTTTTCATTTGCTGTGTAATGGTTCTGTGACTGATTTGTCACACTGGGACACTGTGAGCTGCTCCTACAGCTGTGTGCTTCCATTTCTGGCTTCTAGGAGAAAATGTTCTCTGTGTAGCTTGGATTGTGAACTGCCCCAAACCTATAGATTCAGCTGACAGACACGAGAGACCACACATTTTCTGAAAAGATCATGCCCTGGTAGCGTGGCATTACTTGGTAATATCACAGGAATATTGCAGCCTTACTTCACTGATTAATTATTAAAGCAACACTGCAATATTGCTGTGGTGCCTGTGCTCTGCCCTGCTTTGGTAAACACAGATTCTGGAAACGAAGTGAAAATATCAGTTAAAACTGGAGGTTCTTGATAAAAAAAGGTTCATGAAAAAAGAGGGTCATGATAAAAGAGTTGAAGGAAGCAGTGAAAAATGACAGTTGAAGTAAGAAACAACTGTTCAGTTACTGTGAGGCTCTGCAGATAGAAGCATCTAGTAATAAGTGCTTAGTCATTTCTCTGTTGGTTAATTAATAGTGATACATTCTCCTTCAGTGCTGCCTGTGTTCTGTTTGTCAGTCTGAAGGGACATGTCCTGTAGTGTGTGACAGCAAAATCGCTTGGGTTTGGATGAGGGGATACTTTAGGAAGTGACAATTCTTGGTGACTTTTTTTGGTAAATATAGTTAGAAATTTACGCACAAGCAGATTCTAAGTTTTTATGACTTACTCTGGTTGTTTTGTTTTTTGGTTTTTTTTTTTTTTTAACTTTGTTTTTCTTTAAATTGTGAGATCAGGAAAGAAGACAGCCAAAACCATCACTGGCCAGTTGGATAAAATTGATGAGGCTATCTGTAAATGTGCTGCTCTTCTAAAGAACTAAGTGCATAGAGATAAATTTGAATAAAACCTAGAATATTGGCTTCTTGTGATTTAATAAATACAAGTTTGTTGAAGACTTACATTAAATATCAGTAATTTTTGTTCTTAAAATAAGTTAACTTTCCATGCCTGCTTCTTATCAGGAAGTGTAGAAATACTCTTAAATGGGAATTTCTTTTGAGAGGAAGACAGAAAAGAAGAGATGTACTGGGCAAATCTTTGGGCTTGGGTCACTAAAGTACCAAGAGTTATTAATATTCGTGAACTACTTCAAAGTTCTCTTAAGAGCCTTCTTTTAAAAAGTGTTATTTTAAGCATTTGCCTTTAGGCATCTGTTAAACTTGGAATATCAGTTCTTTTATTTTTTTTACAGAAATTCTCTGCTGTACCTAGAATATTAAAATGATTTTTTTTTTTTTTTTAATAATGCACATGGCTTCCAGATGCATTTAGAAAGGATTAATGAAGTGACCTGTTACAGTCCAGATTTTTATGCTTAAATATTGCATCAGTACGATTCTTTTTTTAAATGTAGGTCATGGGATTAGCATCAGGAAATGTGAGTGTTTTGGCAACATGGGGACTCTGCCTTTCACGAAGACAGCTGGAGTTGGGGCAGTGTTGGTGGCAGAAGCAGGCACGGACCACTTCACATCAGAGCTGTTCATTGCAGTCATGTGTCCTGCCATGATCTGAGCATTGCTGTCTGCTCCTTAGGCTGCTGTTTTGAGAAAGTGGAAAACTCTCCAAAAGGTTTCTTTTCAAGCACTCATTAAGTTAAACAGAGGGAGGGGTGACTCCTTGGAAAATCCAGAGCGGGTGGGTTATGCATGATTAGCATTTTGGTGGCTTTCTGTAGGTGTTGTGTTGTGTTACTGTGTGGTAACAACCTCTGGCATATTGAGGGATTTGAACATGGAAGTTGAACTTTTGTGGTGAATTATTCATATTCTGGAGCAGTTTTGGAAGAGACAAAAATGCACCGTTCCTCTGAGACAGTAGTTCCAATTTGGGACTTTGAATGTGAAAAAAGCCTTGCTGAATTTGGGTTTTGCAAGGTCTTTCAAGGTTTTCAGATTTGTTAATGTTTTGTTTCTTCCCTGCATTTTCTGAAATAAAAGCTTAACTTCCTTTTTTTCTTTTTTCTTTGTTTTCTTTTCTGAATAGTAGCAGCTATTTATGGTGGATGGGTTTGATCTGGGATTTTTTGGTTTTTAGTGGGGGTTTTGGATTCTGAAGTGCCAGATGGAAGCAGTGAGACACTTGTGAATTGCCTCAGTGCCTCACTGAGGGCAGTTTGGCTGATGAGAAGCTGTTCCATGTGGGTCTGTTGTGCCTGGTTTTTCCTGTTGTGTGTGCTGTGCTGTGTGGATGAGGTTACAGGATGAAGGAACGTGGCCAGAACTTTGGAAGGACCCTAAACTTGACCTTTGTTCTTTAGCCAGCAATTTTCCTGTGTTCTGTGCAGCAAGGAGATTTTTTTTTATTATTCCTAATGTAGTCTTGCAGAGTAGAAAAAGTGCCCAAGTTTCTTCAGGAGGAAAGCATTTCTAGAGTTCTTCTACTTGAACAAAACACCCAAAAACTGTAAAACTCTCAACATGAGTGACCCTAGAAGTGGGACCATATTGAGCTATAGGTAATAGTGAAGCATTTGTGAAACCAGGTAGTTGAGTTGCAGCTATTTTTAGCTTGTGTAATTATCATTTTACTCTCACACTGTGCTGAAAATGGAAATTCATGAGCTCTCCAGCCCAGCCAATGTGGCTGCTGCAAGATGAGCATTAACACTGCTCGACCTGATGCTTGTTTTGTGTGTACTTCCCACTAATATATGGAAAAACGTCTACTGAGCACAGCAACTGCTTCAGCTGGGAACTTGGCAATTCTTCAGCACAAGAAGCAGCCAATACCTCCCACAGAAACATTCAGCTGTGCTGGCCTTGCACGACTCGAGTGCTTTCAGGAAGTTTTCGAAGGAGTTGTACAATCTCCTGGTGTCCCTAGCAGGACAGTGAGCTCTCTGGCAAACCTGTTAGGAAGGTATTGCTTGCTTTTTCACAGCTTGTGTGCTTGGGAATTACAGACGTGGCAGATGGTTCTGCCAGAAAGGAGACTTCAGATAAAGGAGGAGTTGGATCCTTTTCACTCCAGCATGTTTAGATTTATGAATTTGTAATTATTGTTTTATACTTCTCTAGGTTGTGCTTCAAAGCTGCCCTTGGAGGAGGTGACAATAAAGGCTTGGCTTTGTGGGCTCCAGCTCTGCACTCTCCAAGGAAAGTCTGAGCTGGAATTAACTCTTGGAGGTACCAAGAGTTAATTCTGCACATGCAGATACCAAAACATCCCTCAAGCTTCCAGCTGTCTGCCAGAGTTCTTAATGTTGAGAGTTAGCATCAAATCTTTAAACTGAGGGTAGGGTTTGGTTGGGAGCTTGTTCTATGCAGAATAATCCCGAAACTTTAAATTTGAGACTTATAATCAGTGTTGCCTGGTGACACATTGGCATTTTGTGATGTTGGCAGTGATTTGGCAAGGTGCTGTAATCTCTTGGGCACCTAGGTACTGTTCTGTGATAATAATTAGCTAGGTAGACTGTAAGAAATGATTTTAATAAACTAACCTGCAATTGTTGGTTTCACAGACATTATCTCTGCCTTGTAGGTGATTTATTACAGAGGTGATGGTGTTGGGTACCTGAACAGGAGCATTGCAGGCTAAATTAGGAACTGCCTGCCTCCATCCAGCCATCCCTGCAGAGCAGCAAAGTGACTTCACTTGGAATTGCTGGTTTATCTTAATAGTAATACTGAGGTTTTCTAGCAGGTTGAGGCTATTTGTTGGTTGTTTGGGACTTTTTTTCCCCTCCAGTGAAGTTATTTTCGTTTGAGTGCCTTGAATGAAGCAGCCCTGTGTGCAGCTCTTGCAGGAGGATGTGTTATGCAAGACATTTTTAAGATTCAAGTGGGGCAGTGGTCATGAAAACCAGTTTTTACTAGTGTTGGTTGAGATCCATGTTAAACTATGTTGATAAAGCCACTAAAATACCTGTCTATACAGGAATTCCTTAAATCTGAACACATCTCTCAGCCTCTCCATGTTCTTCCAGCAGGGAGAGCTGCTTGGGAAGCCTGGGCTTGAGGCAGATCCTCAGTGTCCTGTCTGGAGCCTGGCCCCACATCAGGCTGTGCATGAATTGCTGGTGTGTTTTAAATACTAGAATGCCTTTGCAGCAATTCAGATATTAGCCTTGGCATCTGCTCAGTGTGTGTGTGAAGCAGTCTTATTAATATCCAGAATATTTTGGGGTTTAAGTCTCTCGTTGAATCCATAGGTCAAGAGAAAAACCTGTTCATGTGGTTGATGGCCTTGGAGAGGGTACAGTGAGTGTTTAATCTGCTTAGGAAGCTGCTTCATTTTGGAGGGTTGCTCAGATTTCCTGTGATAAAATAATTCAAAATACTTTCCACACTCTTCCAAGTCCTTTTTCTTCCTTTTCCTCCCTGCTTTCCCCAGCCTCATGAAAAAAAGCTGTGGTGTCTTCAGAAGTGTCTTCTTCATGTGGAGACTTGTACCTGGAATATGCTGGAGTTGAGATCAGTTCTTAGGCTGGGTTGTCAGCTCAGTATCTGTAAAGAAAAAGGGATTTTGGGCTGGCAGCAGTTAGTCAGTACCTGTTCTAGAGAAGCTTTACCCAGAAATGACAAAGCTTTTGACTTCTGGAGTTACTTTAATCCTTTTTTTAAGTCCAAATGTCTGTGCTGGTTCTTCCCTTGGCCGTGGGCATGTGGGGACACCGGGAACACCAACCATGTGCAGGGCTGGCTCCCCTCCAGGAGCTTTGGTGTGGTGGTTTAACCACTTGAACCCTGCTCCAAGTGTTCTGTGGAACTTTTTGTTCTCTGCTGCTTTTGAAGCCCCAGTTTTTGGTGTCAAGGAGCTGCAGCTCTGGGCTCAGCAGGGCTGCTCAGGGCTCCTCACAAGAACTCTTTGCTGAGCCAGTTCTGCCGTGCACGCAATGAACTGGCCTCTAATTTTCATGTTGCTTTTACCAGGCTACATTTTAGCTAAAAATGGAAGCTTGTGGCAATGCAGATCTTTTTTTCATGAGTAGCTTGTCTGCTTTTGTCCTTAAATGAGCTCCATCTTTAAGGTAGAATTGAAAATATCCCCGTTGCCAGGACTGCGTTCTGCGAGGTGCTTTCAGCATCCTCAAGTGGAAACTTAACCCTTTGAAAAATAAACTCAACTTTTGTGGAAAAGTTTGCTCTTATGCTTCCTTCCTCTTCTTGCAGTGATTTTAAAGTGGCCTTTTTTTTTGTTTTGTTTTGTTTTGTTGTTGTTTTTCTTTTTTGCAGAAGGCAAATGAAATCTGCAACACCTCTCCTGCATTAATGAGGGTGCAGCACAGGACAATAATGGTGTGTGTTTTGGCCTTTGCTGTTGTGTATTCTGTGTGCTGTTAGTGTGCCAGCATAAATTTACTTGTTTACATTTCAGGTAATTCTTTCAGAATTTCATTATCTCTGTAGTGGGGGCAACATTTTTTTCCTGTCAAGCCTTCTGAGAGTTGACTGGAGTTGCTGTATTTTCAGAATTTTAAATGGTCATGTCATGTATTTGTGTCTGGGGGGGGTGGATTCAGCCTCTAAGTGCCAGTTGCTGTTTTATGTCCCAAAGTGTGTTGTTCTGGCAGCAACAAACAAAACTGCTTACACTGTGATGGTTTCATAATCACAGTATTAAACTGTTCATCTATAAATGAGCTTGGGTGAGGATGATCCATATCCTAAGTAGCTTAACCTCCATACCAGACACTGCAGTGGTTCGTAAATTCTCCAGCTGGTAGTGAACTGGAAAGTCAGAAATGTGCATTTTGTGTGAGAATTCAGTTGGAAGTGTGTGGAGTTTTAGGCTGGCTTTCTGATTCGAGGTCTTTTTGCTTCAGTTCCTTCTTGCTTTGTGCTCAGAGTGATCTCCCCCTGTCCTGACACAGTGGCTTTGGACACTCAGGTGTCCCCTGGCATCACCCTGGTGTGTGACAGAGCCAGATCCAGATGTTTGGGGTGTAGAAGTGGTTTCAGTGTTTCACATCTTGGGGTGAACTAAAATACTGCTTTGTGCTGCCAAGGGTTAAAAACTTCCCCAGTTTCTTACATTTTTTTCCCCTGGCTGAAAGCAGTGCAGTCCAGCCTGCGAGTGTGTGAGTTACTTAATGTGCCAATTCTTTCTGTGCTTTCTAATAGCATCAGTGGTTTGAAGTTGTAACTCTGCTACAAGAGCGGTGTGCTCTCACTTGAGCTCGTTAGTAGGAGGTTTATGTAACTTCTTCTGATAAAATAGATATCATGGTATTTAACTGTGCTTAGAAGGCAAATGTACCTCAGGGACAGGACTGAGCAGAAATAATCCCAGTGTGCTGAAAATGCTGATTTTTGGGGGGGGGGGACACTTTGTAGCACAGCAAAAATTGTATGAGTGAGACTATATTTCATTGTATCCTAAATTCCCTAATAGCGTGGACTTCTCTAGGGCAGGAGAATTATTGCAGGAGTTTTTTGGGAAATTATTGAGGATTGCAGGAATTTTCTTGGGAAAAGAAAGTCAAAATGAGCTCCTTGACACGAGCCCATCTCTCAGTTGTGTAACTAAAACTGTGCCCATTTCCTTCATGAAGGCAGGCCAGCTGTTCAAGTTAGCCACCAGAAATAGTCTGCACTTTGGTAGTATTTTAATTTCTGTTGGATTTGTTAAGAAATGGGTGCTCTTTCTGGTAATTACATTAATTGTGGTTTTGGTGTCTTTTTTTCCAGAATTTACATGTTTGACAGCAGAAGTTGCCTTTCTACTGTAGTGAGAGAAAATGTAAGTAGAGAAAAAAGATGATTTTTTTTTTTTTTTTCCTAGTCCTTGAGAAACATCCTAATTTTAAAAAGTGCTTAATTCAGATTTTTGGCTGTCAATCTGTGCAAGCCTAAAGTACCTGTTTTCTGCTTTAGCATGTGTGTTCTTGTGTCAACAGGAAGGATTTTAAAATGGCCAGGAAACCTGCTAAATAATAGATGTTAGTGCCTGCCTTCTGTCAGAGAGGGAGCTGGCAAAGCAGAGGGAGACCACAGATGAAACTGTTTCATCTCAGTGGGGCAGGGAGCTGCAATAAATAAAATGATGAGAATAGTCATTCTCTCATGAATGAAAAATTACTTCTCCACCACGTTTGACAAAAGAAGGCCAAATTTCTTTTGAGCAAAGTGGCTCTTGTCAGAATGTTCTTTTCAATGTGTCAGTGTTATTTAAACAGAACCTGAAAGTTTCAGGGTTTATATTCTGTGTAATTGTAATTATTACTAGTGTTCTTGGAGCAGTGGAATCTTCATTACCTTCCAGGCTTTAACTTGAATTTCTGTGCAGCTCCTTAGCCTGTGAGGCACATTGCTAATTGGCCAAGTACTTGCTCAGTTAAATCTGTTACTTTCAACTGCTAAATATTTACCTGTTTTTCAGAAAGCAGGAGCAGACTTTATTTCTCCACCCATATCTCCCTCTGGATCCAAAGGGATTTTTCTTTTATTTTAGTTTATATAAATGGCAGAGAGCACACCTCAAATTTTGTTCCACAAGCAGTTCTGATCTCACTGAATAAAAGTGAGAAATATTCTCCCGTTGAACAAAAGTGAGACAAGAAATCAATCTCCACTCCTGAAAACAAAAAGAACCCTCAGCTTTTCAAAGCCAGAGCGACGTCAGCTCACTGTAACTAACAGGGAGTTGTGGATAATTCCTTTGTCATTGTGGAAATGTCCAAGCTGCTGTGCCTGTTGCTAATAGGATTTGTGGTATCTGATAGATTAGCACAGCTTCATTTAATCAGATGACCTGCCCTGGGACTGTCTGCTGGCCATGCTGGGAGCTCGTTGTTAAGGCTGTAAAGTTTGGCCTCTGTTTTTGCAAATATTTTGCTTTTCATCCATGCTGGAGTGATGTGTGTTGGCAGCAAAGAGGTTGAGGGAACAAATGTCAGGCAGCCTGTTCATGGGAGAAAAGGGATTTGTTAAACCTCCTTAGGAAATTACTCTGCTTGGGTAAAATATGAACAATTTAGCTCTAAACCCTCTGTGTTACCAGACTTTGCATCCACAGTGGCTTGGTGGGATTATGTTAGGCTTTGGTTGTAGAAATGTGTGCTAAAAATACCTTGTGGCAAGCAAAGTTTGACCAGCAAGGGAAAGAAATTCTAAATATTTGACTTAATGATAGCTGTGATTTCAAATGTGGGGTTTTTTCCTTTTAATCTGTAGAGATTATTCACAGGACAGAGAGAGGGTGGAAGACTCCATCCTTTTTAAATTTTTTTTTAACAGGAACGGTGTAAGAAAATGAAATGAAAGTTTTTAGTAAACATTGCTTCATTGCTGTTACCAGCAGAGGAATTTGAGAGAGGAACAATATTTAGCAGAGGAATATATCTTTGGGTGGGTTGTGTTCAGCTCTCAAGCATCAGGCTACAAATCAATGTGAGGGAATTAATGACACCTTGGTTTCTGGAACTGGACTTAATTGGATAAACAGCTTGTGTGTGGAAAGGACACTGCAGTTGTTACAAAGAAATGAGTGAATTTGAGTTCTTTTTGGCCTCTGAATGTTTCTGCCACTGTTTCTGAGCAGTGAGTGAATAATTCTTGTTCTTTAAGTAAGAATTAGTCCAGTGGGATCCTGAGCATATCTCCATTTGCAGGAAGCACTGTAAGGCTTGCTGCAGGTTAAAAATTCAGTGCAAAGCTGTTGGACACACAACTGACTGCCTGGACATGCAAAACTCTTCTCTTACATTGAAATACAGCTCATGTCAGGAAAAAGCAAACCCTGAGCTCTTCCTTTGACCTAAATTATAGGATAATTCCTTTTGATATAAATTGTGATGTTTTATCACATATGGAAGGTAACAAATCAAACAAAGTCATTTTCCCGTGTGAGAAACATTGGAACAAAACGACTTTTCTACCTTGGCAGATGGGATTAGAGACCTGGGTCATCTGGAGGAGTGGGCAGTGGTGAAGTGCCCTGAGGGGCACAGATTGTTGTCCCCAGCAAGAAGAGAATTACCCACAGGGTGCACTGGTCAACAGGATTAGGGGAAATAAGCTTAGAGCAGAGACACTTAAGCACTTCAGCCCCTGGGAAGGTCTTGAGGGAGTTGAGGAAAGTGAATGTGTTATTGCTGAGGAGCTGCCTTCAGGGACACACTCACGTATCCCAGAGAAAGTGAGGTAAGCATCAGTTTGGCTCCTGCCTATCCTGCACAACTCTGGGGATAATTTGGGGAAAAAGGAGTGTGGAACTGGAGGAGGGACTTTTTTCCTGAAGTTTGCTTGATTTAGAAATGCAGTAACTTCTTTCAAAAGCCCAGAAATAGAATCATCATCCACATCAAGCTTACAGATTCTTCTAGAAACCTTCTTGTAAAATGGGGTTAAATGCCTTTAGAACATGCCAAGAAATAAAAACCTGTTACTTCCTGATACTCAGTGGTGCTCGTTTGTGATGAGCAGACTGTTCAATATATGATCCATGTCTGTAACGTGAATAAATCTGGATAAAAATTTCCCATGTATCAAGAGTGAGAATAGATAAAAGCATTTTTCCCCCATACATTCTTCTGACCTTACCTGATGTCCTTAGTGTTTTAAAAATTATTTTTTTTTTTTTAATACAAGACTAGTAAGCTCTGATTTACAGCACAGCTAAAAAGGACACGGGAGGTTGGAACCATTTTTTCCTCCCATTGATCTCATATTTCTACCATAAATTTAATTGTCTAAAACTTAGCATGAAAGAAGTAGAGGCACAGCCCAGCTGGCTTGCTGTTTGTCCCATAAATTTTACAGTTTGCTTCAGAGAACTCCTGTATTTTAATGCCCTTGGCTGCAGTAGGGTTGTCATTTCCTGAGTGAGTGAGTTCAGTCGTGTTGGCAGGAATTAGCACTTCCTGTTGATGTTGAAACAACAAAGGCTACAAAGAGAATGTGGAAATGTGCTTTAAACAATTCCTATGGATGCTGACAGAAAGGAGTTCAGAGTTTGGAGTTGGTTGGAATGCAGAGGGGCTGAGTTGGAATTCTCAGAGTGGATCTACCTTCAAGATAGGAACTTAGATGGATGCAAGATGTTGCAGATGGGAAAATGAACTTTCTTAATGTGACTTTTTTCCTAGGATGAGGGTGTTCATCTCCTTAGGCCTCTCCCTGTTCCATGCAGAGAAGCTTTGTTTCATTTAAATGCAAGAGAATTCTCTCTCCTAGTGCACAAACTCTGCAGAAAGAAATGGGTGCTATTTTAAGGAGAGCATATCTGCTCTGACTGAGTGAGATTATTCCTCCTATTGTATTTTTAAATAAAGCTGCATGTAAAATCTTCAGTGTGGTTCCTTGTACCTGCAGCTGGAATTCTGGTGTGTCCTGAGCCTTTCTTGCAATTCCATCAGTGAATTGTTGTGACCTTGAGCAGAACGTGAAAGTTTTGGAATTTCTTGCTCTGAAATAGGAACGATACCATCTCTGAATTCTTTGTCTGGAGTGGCCAGTATTTGCTTAGTAGGAAATGGGCTTATATATTAACTTAGAGAATGGCAGAACTGGATGTGAAAAAGCTGAAAGATCTGAAAAATTGCTTTTTTTTTCTTAAAAAACAGTCTGCAGGGTTTAATTCCTTGCTGACAAGAGCAGTGCACTGATGTTTCAGCAGCTGTGTGAGCTGCCCAGGAGCTGCAGACACGCTCAGAATTCTGACAGGTATCCAGCCCACAGTGTTTGCCTGAGATGCAGAATGAACAAAACATCTTGAGAAACTAAAGAGCATTCAAAAGAACAGCAGGGTAATAAAACACTCAGGATGGGTTTTGTCTTAACTGGATTTTGGGCTGAGCTGAACAAGCAATCCTAAAGGGGCTTAGAGATGACCCTGGAAGCAGAAGAGAGAAAGAGGAGCCCCAGTTTCACAATGAAGTGAAAGGGCCTTGAAGTTGTCGTGTGAGTGGAGGTTTTGGGAGAGAAGCCAATTTAAATTCCTCTTCTAAGATACTGTGGGTTTCAGAGAAGAGGAGAAATTTGTAAATGATGCTATGACAAGATCTGGCATCTGTTCCTGGAGGTTTTCAGTTTGGAATAACTACTATGGAGAGAGCTTCAACCTAAGTCTGGTTATGGGGGTAGAAATATTTAGGCAATATTGGAGTCTAAACTATTTTGAAACTTCTTTTAACAGTGGTGTTTGTTCTGCTGCTCCAGTTTACCTTGACAGTGTGTTCTCTGTTAATGTGACTGGATAAAAATTTGGAAGTTATCCTCATCTTTCTCCTTGGGAAGGGCTTTAAGAGAGAGGAAAACAAACCCCACATGCTTGCAAAGATAAATAAGCTGATTAAATCTTAACAGAATAATACGTAAAGCTGCTAGCCAAGCATTTCCTTTGTTTAATAGTAAAGGGTCAATTCTGCCTAATAAAATGCTCTAAAATCACACTATCAGTGTTAATTTACAAACTCCAGGTGTTCTTTGTAGTATTTGAAATTGGAACCAATTATCTTGTTCTGCGATAAAAGATAAAATTCATCAGCATGTTCCTTCAGCATCTTGCATTGCTGTCAAGCTGCAGAGATTCTAAAACAAAAAGTTTAGGAACAGCTGAGTTGGGGATGTGGAATGCTAAGGAAAATGCCAACAGTATCTTTCTGGAACAGAGACTTTTAAAGAACTTGTGCATTTAATGGGAAATATCCATATGATTATAATACTGGGAAACAGCCCAACAGTTGAGCAACTCTATAGGCAAAAGTTGAGGTGGTTTCAGTGGTTGTGATGTTTTACAGAGCCTCTGTCTTGCTGGATCTGTAAAATAGATGTGATTTGGTGCCTGTGGATTGTGGGGAAAACAGAGGCTTAGGGGGGAAAGTGTCTGTTGGCTGTGGATTATCAAACTCCTCCCCTCAAAACCAGCAAAAAAATCAGGAAAAAATCACTGGTTTTACCCTGACAACATGTTCATGTTACAGTCTGCTCTGCTATCTCAGCCCTTTGAGCAGTTCCCATGTAAAACCCTGAACATTTGTGGGTGATCTCCTTTTCTGCTCTGGCATCTCAGCCATTCCAGCAGTTATCCTGTAAAAGCCTGAACATTTTGTGAGTGATCTCCTTTCCTCCAGAGATCAGGACAATATTTTTCACAACCACAATGTTGCAGGCAGCTCTAACAGCATTTTGCAGGTGCTTGTGTCAGTGTAAATCCTTGTTCTTTGCTGGGAGGATTCCTTCCTCTGGTCTGAAGAGCTGCAGGGAGGTTCTGACTTCCATGTCTAAAATTGGTGTTACCTGCTCAGTCACTCTTGGGCGACTGGAATTTATACAAATGAATTTATACAAAAATGAATCAGAAACGCTCTAATGACAAAAAGAAATAAACAAAAGAGGCCTGGAGGAGAGAAATCAGTCCAAATTTTACTTCTTGGAAGCAAAGCACATCCATTTGTGGCAACACCTTATGCTGAGGAGATTTCAGACCCACCTTTTCACCTGTTTTCAGTGTTTATAAACCAATCTGCCATTTTTTTTCAAGTGCTGTTTGAAGTGATTGAAAGGATTTGTCATTTCTAACTCCAACTTCTCCTAATTCTCCTGCTTCTGCCCTGCCTTTCAGATTTCTGGTTGTTTCAGAGGTGGCAGTGGAGCACACCTTTAGCACAGGAAAATGAGTGAGCTGGACCAGTTACGCCAGGAGGCCGAGCAACTGAAAAACCAAATCAGAGTAAGTTTGGTGCTTCAGCACAAATGGATGTGGCTTGAGGAGGACAGAAATGATACCCTGAATATTTCCCCAATGTCAGAGTTAATGGAGAAAGGGCAAGCACATGTGACTGCTTTAGAAAATTACATTTTGGTCTTTCATATTGCTTAGAAAATAATAGTTACGTAAGCAAGGCATGAAATTGCTGATCAAAATGAATGTTTACTGAAGTTTTTCTGAGCTGGAGCATAACTAAAGTTTTAAAAACCGCTTAAAATAAGGTCAGTAATAAGGTTAGTCAGGGCTTTGTCCAGTAAGGTCTTAAAAACCTCAGAGACTGGAGGCTGCACAGCCTGTCTGGACAAGCAGTTCCATTGCTGGAGTATCTTTGTGGTGAAAGTCATGTTACCTTTCTCCCAAAAGAAGAAGGAATTTCAAAGTTAAGTGCACAATGTGTTTTGACAGCAGGCAGTGCATTATGTTAATGCTGCAGTTAGGATGGGTCCTCTCTGGGTGACAGCAGAGATGTTCTCTGAACCTTGGGTTGACAAAACAGAGAGAAAGAAACGCACAGAACTCCATCCAATTTCTCTCATTTCCTTCTCTTGCAGGATGCTAGGAAAGCATGTGCAGATGCCACCCTGGCTCAGGTGAGAATTTCAGAGTTTACCAGGAATTAGGAAAATTTTTCTTCTTTATAACAAGAAAATTCTGTGTGAGAAGGTGAATGCAAGTGAATCTGATTTTGCCTCCTGTAGAATTTTTTTTTTGTTTGTTTTGCCTTTGGGTGTTTTCTTCCAGAAATAAGTACATGTTTGTCCAGTTTCTGAGAGCAGTGGCCTTGAGCAGTGGTTTCCTTGAGTGACTCAGGGCACATTTCTGCTGCTTAATGGAAAATAATGCTCTGCTCTGGAGCTGGGAGCAGTGCTGCTGTTACCCTGATAATCTGAACCATAAGGTTAAACTACTTCCATGTCTGCCACATTTATCTGTGCAGGAGGACAAAACCCAGATCAAAGGTCTGAAATCCTAGAAGTCTAAGAAGATATGACCTAAAGAAAACAAATTTCTGGGAGGGTTTATAAATGCAATAGGCTGCTTGCAGCATGCCATAAAGACGTGCTGCTTAAAATGACATCACTAAAAAAAAATCAGTCAATATTGAGAAGATGGGACTTTGGGCTGCACTGGAAGTATGTGTGAGGTGTTACTTGTGGCCAGTGAAGGGGAGAACTCAGAGTGGGACATTTCCCTGTTGCAGATCACAGCCAATATCGACCCAGTGGGGAGAATCCAGATGCGCACCAGGAGAACACTCCGGGGACACCTGGCCAAAATTTATGCAATGCACTGGGGGACTGATTCCAGGTGGGTACAAAGCTGGGTCACTGCTTCACTGCTCTCTAGAAAGCTGAGTGCACAGGCCTTGGGACCACAGGGAATTAATGGTTCTGGGAGAACTTGGACAACCAAGAGGATTCAGAAACACTGAAACACAGAAACCTGCCACAATTTTCCTCCATGTTTTTATAACCCAAATCTACATTTAATGCCCAAATCCCAGTCCATGTCTACTTGCCTGAAAAACAGTAGTGGTACCACATGAATTCTGACTGTGGAAATAGAGCAGATATCATTATCAGTTGTCTTTTTTCCTTAAATGCTCCCTGTTGACTACTGATTCACTTGAAGACAAACTAAATGCCACTGGTGTGGCAGCTGCTTTCATTCTCTTTCCTTCACAACGTCCATCACAAAGGTGCTCCTCCTTGTCTGCCCACAGTGATTGTGTTTCCCTCCTGTTTCCTCTCTAGGCTTTTAGTTAGTGCCTCCCAGGATGGCAAACTCATAATTTGGGACAGCTATACTACAAACAAGGTAAGGCCAGCTGATACTTCGCTGTGTGATTCAATTGTGAATGCATCAGAAGGAAGGGTTGCCCATCATCATTTGGGCTCTATTGCTTTCCCAGTCCTAAATCCAAATTTTGAATTCTCCAAAACAATCAAGTTGCACGTAAAGAACACAGCAGTGTGTGAAAATGTGCACCACACATGGATAACAAGGCAAGAGTTAATTCCAAAAAACGTTTTGATTTGTTTTGATACTGCAGAAAAGTGATGAGCAGAGAGCAGGCAGTGATCAGCGTGTTGCTCCAGAAGGGGCAGAGATTTAGGCAGAGCCATGTGAATTTCTTGTCTGCAGTGAAGTCCTGGAAGACCTGACATGTTTAATGAGTCACCACTTCGTGGCTGCAGTCACATGAGGCAGCTCAGGACTACTTTTACTTTCATTTGACAGTGCTTGGTAATTTCTGATTATGGCCACTGTTACAGGGCTGGCAACAATTCCCCTGTAGCCCCTCTTTGGTTGACAGGGCTGCATGGAACTGGCTTAATTTCAAATAAATTTTCCTAACTTAGCTCATCATAGCATTAAAACCAATGCTCCCAGTGCACTGGAGCAAATGGCATAACTTTACTAAAAAGTTCATATAATGTGATTTGCAAATTAAAAATCCTCTCCTTTTTACCTTCATCCTCCCCCTTTGACTCCAGCCTGCAGGTAAATGTCATCTAAATTACGGTGACTGCTGTAGGATGGTAAAACCATCACTGCATGCCATGATTTCTACATTGGTATCTTCAATTCTTTCATCAATGCTAATTAATCCATGCAATCTCCTTTTGGCAGTTCCAGCACACACTGGAAGTTACACAGTGTTGTCATCAATTTGATCTTTTCCTAGTGATAAAATAAAATGGCTACAAGTGAATATTCCAAATAGTTCCTTGGTAGAAGACTTCCAAAAATGAGCTGGTTGTGGTTTTAGGACAGGGTTGAGGTTTTTTAACAGCTGATTACTGCTGTTCCTCTCTTGTAATGAATTTTTTACTTAAGGAATTCAGGAAGATTGTTAATATTGCATTAAATATGTCCAAGGGTACCAGCCCTTTCCTGAAGACTTTATAGACAAATTTAAGGGATGAACACAACGAGTTAACAGGACAGAACAGGTTTAGCTTCTATAATTATCTAAAAAAAGTTCTTTGAGCACAGAATGACAAGGAAACATGGGGTAGTTATTTAAATGTGAAGCTTGATTGCTTGCAGTGGGTTTCCAAAGAAGGATTTAAATGGCAGTGGAAGCAGTGATTTCCTTACTTGCTCATTCACAGTATCTAAGCCTGGAACTGGCAGTTTTGCTGACTGTGCTTGGAAGTCAATATTTTCCTGAACCTATAATAAACCAATAGTAATCAGAGCCCTGAAATGAAATAATCCACTTTTTACCAAAATTGCTGATGAAAAGTGGATTCAGGAAAAGCAAATCTGAGGTTTCGTTACGTCATTGCTTGTTCTGACGAGCTTCGTGTGCAAGTTACCCTCAAAATAGTTTGATACTCAAACAGCTGTTTTCTTCTTGCTTCTCTGCCCAAAAGATGCTGTTTGTCTTGAGAGACAGGTGACAACCTCCTGGTGGTGCAGCATTTGATCCAGTTTTTGAGGTGAAATCCATGGCTGTGTCTGTTCCAGGTGCATGCGATTCCCCTGCGCTCCTCCTGGGTCATGACTTGTGCATATGCCCCTTCTGGGAACTACGTGGCTTGTGGTGGGCTCGACAACATCTGCTCCATTTATAACTTGAAAACTCGTGAAGGGAATGTCCGTGTCAGCCGTGAGCTCGCTGGGCACACAGGTGAGTGAGTGGCTGCTCAGTTACCTCAGAACACGGCGAAGATTTTTTTTTTTTCTTAAAAATCCTTGAAATATAATTTCCTAATAAAGAAGATCTACTTCTTTCCTCAGGCAGGACCTTAGCTGCACACAGCCTGGTTTTAAACCATTTTTAAACAGTTGCTCTGCTGCAGAATTGAGCAAAACTAGAGCTGGAAGTTGATGTTGCAGGTTTTTCATATTTTGCTGTGGTTTGAATTCTGTGCTTTGTGAAATGGAGGTGGTTGGCAGGCAGACTGATTCTGTAATCAGAGCGCTTCCATTGATGCTTTGGCAGATGGGATTTCAGGAAAAAAGATGCTTCAGAGCATTCAGATGAAATTCTTTGATGCCACTGTTGGGAAACATCCAATGTCCATGCTCAGGTCTTTGTACTGACCAGGAATGCAGTTTATTTTTCCTCAGTGGTTGATACAGTTGAGGTCATCAGCATTTGTTGCTGCTGGGTGCAGCAACACTGAGATCCACTTTCTTAGAAAGCTGAGTGTGTGCAGTGCAGGCTCACCTGGACTGCTGCCCAGCTTGGCCAGTGGATTCCACACTTTTGTCCTCTGGTTGGGTTGGGTTGGGTTGGGGTGGTCTATAAAGAGCCAAACCCCACTTTGTCCAAAACATCACAGATTCCTTTACAAAAACCATCTGTTGCATTTTAGGCTTTTAGTGTTCCTCGCTGCAGCTCGAGGAGAGGAGGAAGCAGCTCGTTAGCAAAGCAGTATTGCCTTTGGAGGGTAATCTCTGGCCTCATTTGTGCACCTCTCCCTCTGTTTCCAGGCTACTTGTCCTGCTGTCGTTTCCTGGATGATAATCAGATCGTCACCAGCTCTGGCGACACCACTTGGTGAGCGGGGACAGCACTGGCAGGAGGGGCTTTGCAAACCCATCCTCTGTGGCTGACTCAGTGGTTGTCCTTCATAAACCTTACCATCACCACAAGGCTGTGGTGATCACTGCTCATATGTCACTTTTTGCTGGCAATTTCAGCTCTGTGAGCTTTGGCTGTTTTTCCTTGTGCCCATGTTCTGAAGAGCCTGACCTAATTCTGTGTGAAGATGTTCTGCAGATTTTTTGCTTAATTTTATTGGCTTTCAGAAATAACTGTATTAGGCTAATGATTTTCCTCAAAACTCTTTTTGTATTCAGTATTTATTACTTAAAGAGTCATGTTTGGATATTTCTAATACAGCATGTAGTTAATATTGTTATTCAGAAGAGCTCCTAGAAAATATTCTACAGTGACAATAGCTGGGTTTTTTGAGGAGAATGTAGGTGTATGTCTTCATAAATACTGGCTTCTGAACTAAAAAAGGCCTCCATCTTTTTTTCATAGGGTTTTTTTCCATTATACCTAATTCTTCGAAGCTTTGCAGTTCTCCCAAGCAGCAGCACTTAGAGCAAAGGTTGTCTAATAAATACCTCTCCTACACAATGTCATTCTCTTTGAATGCCTGTTTATCAGTCCACTGATTCTGAGTAGTTATTGAATATATATGGGATTAAAACCAAAAATGTCTCTAAAATATGTGTTGGTGTTTAGAAAACCCAAAAAACTGTAATAAAATGAGAGGGTTTTGTAGAAATGATGCTCTTTATAAGAGAATACAGCTGCTTCAGGAGTTCCTGGAGTAATTCTGCAGTTGTCCTTGACATCACCTCAGTTCAGCCAAGCTTCAAAGGACTTTATCAAAGTACAGGGATCTCCTGTTTGCCTGGTTTGAATCTGCTACTGATGGGTCTGGATTGCTGAGAAATTACAGAAATTAAAAATCCAACTTCCTAAAGCGTTCAGGCCTCTTACTAAGGAGGTGATAGTGTCCTGTCATCCTTTACACTCTTAATTACCACTGTAGTAGTGATTTGGCTGACTTGCAGCTTCAAGATCAGACATAATTCACAAAGTTACTCATCCTCTGTGAGTTTATAAAAACGAGAAATGCTGGCTCAGCTTTTGCTGCAGCCTTACCACTGCTGCTTCAAATGAAGCTGTGCTAGTACTGGATAACAGCCATGGCAGGAGGACTTGGTGGGTGAACAGCCCTCAGTGTCAGTCATCACTTTCTTGCACTCTTTTTCAAGGATATTAAGGATAATAAGGCTTAAAAAAAACCTAAGGATAGCTTTAAGGTCTTCTATTCAAAATAAATCTGCAACAGCCAAATGGTTCAACCAGAAATGTTTATTTCTGGTGTCGGTATCAATCTTGTTAATACTTTTTGGAGTTGTACTTCAGCAGCAATACAGAGACCTTAAAAAGGAGCACAAATATGTTGATTTTTGCCTCTTTTAATTATTCTTTCCAGTGCTCTCTGGGACATAGAAACTGGTCAGCAGACAACCACGTTTACTGGGCACACTGGAGACGTGATGAGCTTGTCCCTTGCTCCCGATGCCCGGTGTTTTGTTTCTGGTGCCTGCGATGCCTCTGCCAAACTGTGGGATGTGAGAGAAGGAATGTGCCGGCAAACCTTCACCGGCCACGAGTCAGACATCAACGCCATCTGTGTATGTGGCTGCTTCTTTATCATTCCATATTCCTCTGGGCTTTAGCATGATGAAGTGTTTTCAGGGGTTTTTTTTTTTCAATAAGTTGGTGGAGGTGAGGGAATTACCTGCAACTTGTGGTGAATGGTAACTGGGTGTTCGCTCATGAATTTCTTCAGCTGCGTGTTCGTCACGAATTTCTTCACCTGCATTAGTTTTTTCCCTGGCTCTGCCCACATCCCAGTGCGCAGAGGTTCATCCTCTCGTTTGCTGTGTGAGGCAGAGGGATCAAATCTAAAACCAGGTGTGGCTTTTTTTTTTCCCTCCCCCACTGCAGTTCTTCCCCAACGGCAACGCCTTTGCCACGGGCTCGGACGACGCCACGTGCCGGCTCTTCGACCTGCGGGCCGACCAGGAGCTGATGGTTTATTCCCACGACAACATCATCTGTGGCATCACCTCTGTAGCATTTTCCAAGAGTGGCCGCCTGCTCCTAGCTGGCTATGATGACTTCAACTGCAACGTGTGGGACACGCTGAAAGCTGATAGAGCAGGTAGGTGGCTCTGGGTTGGGATGTTGCAAGCTCAGGGTGGGTGTTTTAGTGGAGTGCCCACCCCTGGAGGTGTCCAGGGAAGGACTGGAGGTGGCACTCGGTGCTCTGGGTTGGTGACAAAGTGGGACTCGATGGCCTTGGTGGCCTTTTTCACCCTCTGGTTCTATGATACTGAATTTGTGAGTTGAGATTGCTGTCTCAACTTCAGAACTCCCTGAAAACCCCTTCGGGCTGCCCAGTGATGTTACAAATCCACTGGAATCCTGCTCAAGGATGGATGCTTGGGAACAGGAAGATTGCCATTAAAAACAAGGGCTTGGGGTGGAGGGGGATAGTCTTTTTTAGACTTTATGGCTTTGTTTATGCATTAACTATGCAAAGCAATTCAACATTAATGTTGCTATTTATACACAAGAATTTTTTTCCTGGTATTTGTAGCAGTAGTTGTAGAGACAACCAGCAAAACAAGAGAGACTGCGGAGTTTATCTTTTGAGGAAACAAACATGAAATTCATGGTCCAAAGATGAAGATAATTTAACGTCATTTCTTTAAAATGAAAACTTTTGTTGGAAAAAAAGGTATAAATTAGGCCACAAATGTTTCATTATTCTCATCAGAACAGGAGATGAGAGCAAATATTCTGCATATTGAAATGTTCCAAGGCTTCAGCTTGCCGGGCAGGTTTGGCACTTCTGATATGAAACACTTCTGCATTAAACACCTTTGTGGTTCTGTATTCAGTACAAGTATTTATTTAAGACTTCTTGGTGCTGATTTTGTTTTACCAAATTGCAGCACTTCCTGTTGCTGGTGGTAGAATGAGGAGAGTCCTCTGAGCACTCCAGTTCATGTAGAAAGATTAATTTCAAGTCCATCAAGAATATCTTGGCTCAGTGCTGTGGACTGCAAAGAGCTTGAACATAATTAGATTTTCTTTTTACCTCCTTGAAACTGTTAAATTAAAGGGGATAGGGGAAAATGTTGTCTCCCTTAATTTTTCTGTTTAGTGTCTCAATTCTTTTTTTTTTATAGTGCTATAATTGAATTGTATTAGATCTCCATATTGACAAATAGATTGTATGGAGAAGTCTGTCTTGTGAATGTAGTAAGAGAAAATTGGATGAAAAACGCTTTAGAGTTCATAACAATTCAGTTCAACTTCTGGCTTTAAAACAAAATTCTTTACAAATGTAGAAATTTGGTAAAATTTAACTGATCTTGATCAGTGTGGTGAGGAGCAGAAGTTGTGCAGTGCGTGGTTATATTGCTGTGACATTGCCAGAATCCTCAGGGCTGTCACTTCCCAACTCAGGGGACACCAGTAAAGGTCACAACATGGGGAATAAACAAGAAAAATTTTGGAGTTTGTGAACCCACCCAGCTCTACCCAAATCTGTGCTTGTAAAACCAACGACATTTAAAAATTCCAGCCACGTTTGTTCAGGATGTTTGACTGTAGAGGTTGGCTAATCCAAACGTGCCTTGGTGTTACTCTGAGCCAGGAAATCCCCAAAACAATGCAATTTTTTGTCCCATTTGTCACTCCAGGTGTCCTTGCTGGTCACGATAACCGTGTCAGTTGCTTAGGTGTGACTGATGATGGCATGGCAGTGGCAACAGGGTCATGGGACAGCTTCCTCAAGATCTGGAACTGAAGTAGGTGAGTACCCAGCTCCCTGAGGGTCTTTGGGGTCCAGAATGCTTTTTGTTGTTGTTGTTCCTTGGTGCTGCAGGCTGCTAATTCAAACCAGGGAATCACTGAGGGACAAACCCAGGCAGCTGGGTGGTTTAGAACACCATTAGTTTAATGCATGGCATGTTTTTGACATCCTGTCCTCTCCTGCGTGGGTTTTTGGGTAAATAAATGTCACTGGGAAAGGGGGAGGGATAATGCCTGGATGTGTCAGCGGTGGGCAGAGCAGAACTTGCCCCTTGTTTGCATTGTATCAAAGTGCAGCTCTCACCAGATGTTTCTGTGTGCCAGAAGAGCAGCGGACTCCACGACTGGAAGAAGTTTCCAACAGTTGAAAATTACAAACGATAGCATATCCAATCCAACCATACTAACTCGGACCCCCATCCTCCCCAACTTCAAAGGGCAAGATCTTCTCCGTCTCCTGTTGCTGAAATGAAGAGCACAATTACCTTTCCAAGAAGAATTTCTGTGTTGTAAGCAAAATGAAATTGTGCATTCCTTTTGGGACCATTTTTTTTTTTTTTTTTTTTTTTTTTTTTTTTTTTTTTAAAATTTAAAAAAAAAAAAAAAAACAAAAAAAAAAAAAAAAAAAAAAAGAAACACTATCATAAAAGCATGACCAGAAAATAAACTTGAGCATAATTGTGAAACAGTTAGCTTTCACTGTAGTTTCCAAGTTGAAGTTAAGGACTTTATCTCACACACTTGCAAATTTTAAAGTCATGTTTGTAGCAGGATTTTTTTCAAGTTTCCTTTTTAAATACATGTCCTTATGTATTTAATTGAGCAAAACCAAGGGAGTCCTAGCCCAGAGCACCTGGGGGTTGTTAACGCTGTAAATTTAGTCCCTAATTTTTTTTATTTTATTTTCTAGTATCACAGATAATTGTTGCACAAAACTTGGCATATATAGGATAATGTTAAGCAGTAAGGTAACCAAGCACATGCTGTAAAAGGTAATGAATGCTTGTTTAAAGAATCCTTTCACCTTTTATGGATAACAAATGCAATCCTTGGTCCCTCCTGCCCCCNCTTGGCCCCTCCTGCCCCCCCCCCCTTTTTTTTCACCACACTGATTTTTTTAATCTGTTTTGGTTTTGTCCACTTGGAAGGGCAGTTTATATATCCTAACACTATCCTATAAGTCTCAACAACCAGGAATCTCTGTTTTCAAAAGAGACCTATCCTACACTTGGGTATTGAGTCAATTCTTTGTGTATGAAATGATGTACAAATCAATGTTTTGAAAATAATGATCTTGAACTTTCTAAGTTAAACAGAAAAAAAAAAAACCTTTTTTTGATTGTTTGCCATATTGGGTGGGTTTACTCTTAGAATCGCATGCTGTAGAAATGCTAAAAAGTGCATATTGGACTAAGTCCTTAGATGTTTTTTCTTTGAAGAAATAACCTGTTTAAAAACTGTAACCATTGTCGCTGTATTCATTTATTGTTGCTACTCTGTGCATAAATCTATGAAGAACTCCAGTACAAAGCTATGCACGTTTTGGAGTAGCGTGATAAGTCACCTTTTTTTTTTTTTTTTTTTTTTTTTTTTTTTTTTTTTATAAAAAAAAAAAAAAAAANAAAAAAAAAAGAAAAAGAGAAACAGCCTGTTCAAACAATCGCTGTCAAAGATTCTGGGGTGTGGGAGGAGGGAACCTAGACCATCTTCTTTATAAATCAGTTCCTCACAGCCAGTTCCTCTTGCAGGATGAGTCCTTTGCATCTGATCAGAGTCATTTTTGTAATGAGCAGGTTTTCCTGGCTTTCTTTTCAAATAAAATGTTAAAAGCAGCAGTGTTTGGACAGCAGATTGTTCTGTTAAACTTTCCTATCTTCTCACTGTATCCAGAAATGCTCCTTCCTAGCAGCAGTAGTAGCTTTTCTCCATTATGTTTTTTCTGCAACATTCTGTACAAAAATGTGCTGTAATTGTGCGTTAGGCCTGGATTTGGCATAAAAGATGAGTTCCCTCTTACTCTCTTTCATGAAACTACTCTGTAGAGCTTTCTCCACGCCCTGTATCCCTCTTCACCTTTTGTATTTAATTTTAAAGTCAGTGTACTTCAAGAAAGCTGGATGCAAGATAGATACTATATTAAAATGTAATGTTATTTAAGATGTAATAAAGCAGTTTGACATGAGTTTTGACTGATCTGTTTTGCAGCTTATTGTTCAACACGCAGAAAACATCATCTGAGGTGTGAAATAAACACACGAGAGGAGGAAATGCTGTCCTCAGAGAAATGGTTTGATGTTTTTAAATGGTTTATTATTGGGCAGAGTATGCACTTAACTCCACATTCAGGGAGCCACTGTGATTCCTGTGATGCACATCACAAAAGTGCTTCGTGCAAGAGGAGTGGAGCACCTGAGATAGGAAATCAAAGCTGAGTAACTTCTTCTAAAACTTTTGTGTCCTTTAATAGGGAAAGAGTTGAGTGGAACAGCTTTGTGTTGCTGCCACGTGAGGATCTGGCCACAGCAGCTCTGTTGTCACTGTTAGATTGACAGGGTAAGAAGTCATTCTCATGCTCAGTAAGAACAAAGCCTCCACAAGGCAGAATTTTATCTAAAAAAAATGTTTTTACAAATGATTTTATACCCAGAGAAGCAGATTCCTGAAATGAGGTGTTAAAACAGCTTGGTATAGGTTGACTTGAGGGTTTTGTTTTGTATTTTGAGTGGGTGAAGTCCCATCTCTTGTTCTGACCTAAACAAAAGCGGATTTTCCCTCATTTCACATCAACCAGGAGAAATTCCAGTGCCATGACTTGGTCTCATACCAAACATGGAAATCCTCAGCCTCAATGGAGAGGTTTTTAAAAGCTGGGAGTATGGAAAATGTGATGGTGCCATTACCTAACTGGGAGCACTGGGGGTTTGGTGAGTGGCTCATGGCTGGAAATGCCTTAAATTGGGGAATTCAGATTTAGTGGTTTCCCATTCCAAAGGGTGTAGCTGGGGGGGCTTTCTACTCACGTGGAATATTTTTATCCCAGTTGATGTTTCAGATGTGACTCTGTCTAGTCTGTAATAAAACCAGTGATCTGTTTCACCTTCCCTAATCTCCATCCAAGTGTTAAATTTCTGTGTCCTGCCCGTGCTGGCAATAAAATGCTTGCCAAGACAGTGACTTCTCGTGTCAAGAGGCTGATGTGCAGCCCTTTGGGATTTATTTGAAATGCAAACAGTTGCCATTGCCTCGTATTACTCTTAGTTTTGTGTTAAATATGAAGTTTTATTTGATTTAAACATGTCAGTCTCTGTGTGCTTGGTTATTCAGGGAGCTGCAACTGGAGGAAAATGGGTGTGAGAGGGAGCAACTCTGAACTCTTGAGCCTGGGCCAAAACTCCCTGAGTTTTGAATGCCTTTAATTTTGGGATGTACCCAAATCAAAATTATTTCTGTGATCTTACCTACAAACTCCTCCTGTGGGCTTTGAAAAGATTCTGACTTGGAGATATTGGGGGATGTGGTTCCAAAGAGCAGCTTCCCCCAGCTGCTGGCAAATTTCTGGTGCTAATTCTGAATTTTTGGTCCAGATTCCATGAGCTGAGAACACAAATCCGTGAGAATGGGATTGGAATCCTCATGGAGTTTCAGGGAAGGAGTGAAGGAAGAGAGGGCAGATTTCTCAGTCCTGGGACCTTGAGTTTAAGACCCTTAGCATTTTCTGTGCCCCTCAAGGCCTTTAATTTCTTCATGAATTAAATAAAAGATCTGAAGTTCTACTACCAGCAGAAAAAAAATCGAGTTGGGCATTTCTACCTTCTGACCATTCAGTCCCCTGGAGTGTTTTAAATCAGCTGTGAAACACACTTAAAATGACTGATTGAATCATGCCCTATAGAAGCTAAAAATAGAATAATCTGGTTTCTGGGAAGTGGCAGAGTAAATAAAGGGTAATAAAACCTGTCACCCGTGCTGAGTTCTGTGCCTTGGTCTGCAGCAAGTCAGGATGCTGTGTGGTTTCGTGATTAACACTTCTCAGTGTAGGTGTAACCATGAACTCAGATTGGAGGGGAAGGAATAAAAGAAGTGGCAGATGAACAAGTTCTAACAGCAGCTGGCTATTTTTGCATGGTGATGTTCTCTTTTTCTTCCCTCCGTGTAGTTTCTGAGAACCTGCCTCTGCTTTAACCATCAGGCCACTCAATAACAATCTGAGCTGCTCTTTTTACATTCCAGTGGGTAAGAACTCTCCTGAAGAAGGTGAAAAGGTAAATTTGTTCTGTTGTGAGGAAGTTTGGAAGAATGAAAGCCCGGACTTGAGTTTCTCTGTGGCAGAACAGGGCTGTGCCTGGTGCATCCCCTGTCCCTGTCCCTGTCCCGTGGCAATTCCCAGGGTGGCAGCAGCCATCTGCTGTCCTGCACGGCAGATGTGCTTTCTCCTTCCACATTTAAACATCATTGCTTTGGTCTGCTGAACCTGATGAGTTAAAAAAATTCCTGCTCTGTCTCCTGGCCCCTCCTGGGTGCTGTCCTGTCCCCTGTGGGGTGGGAACCCCTCCCTCCCTCCCTGCCCGGGTTAAAGCCTCTCTCCAGGAACTGCTGCTGGGCCAACCTGCAGTTCCCATTTCCTGGCAGGAGATGGAACATGACTGGCACATTCCTGGCCTGGCCACAGGGCCACAGTTGGAGCTGGGCTTTGCCTGCTCAGGCTGTCACCTGCTAGTGCTTATGAAAGAAGAATTTCTCTGTAGCTCTCGCTCTGTGGGTTAAATCAATTCACTGGAAGCAGGAAAACTTCAAATATTGATCAATTTTGAGGTCCCAGGTCGGGAGTTGATGTTTTCTTTTGGTAATCTGGGCTATTCAAACTTAAGTTCATTAAAGGAAAGCCAAGTTGAATCATTCTGAGGCTGTCTGCTCAGCTTTTTCTCTTCTAATGTCAATACCACAAAGTCTCCAATGAGTATTTTTAAATAAGGGGTAGTAACTGCATTGGTAGAATTATCCAGTATTTCACTTAGCTGGGGAAAACAAGCCATAGAAATGTGAATAAAACCAGAGTGAACTTGCCATTGATGAGAGAGCTGGCTGCTCCAAACTCACCCTTTAGGAATACAAGCCCTGCACAATCCTCATTGAAGTAATTCCTGCCTTAACCCGAGACAATTTTGCCATAAAAACAGAACAAAGAGAATCTTCCTGCTTTAATTATTCATAAGCCATTTGCTCTGGCTGAGTGCAGTGAGATGTGATTGACCCTGAGAGGGGATCATCTGGAGGGCTGGGAGTGCAAAACGAAAAATTTATTTGATGTAAGAGATTCTTAAACGGCAAAACAGATAAGGGAGGGAAAAGTCTGTTAAAAAGGGTGGGAAAAAAGTTGCTAAAAAGGCACGGAAGGTGGGAAAATGCTGAGTTCCCAGGAAGCACAAACAGTGCAGCTCCATCTGGTGGTGCAGAACCCATGGAATGGGTGGGAAACGCCTGTGCCAGGGCAGCCCGGGCTGGGCTTGGCTGCAGTTCCTGCCCATGGAACCCTGCTCCTGCCTCTGCAGGCCCCACTGAACCTGTGGGGATTTTTCCATAAGGCCTTACAAACAAAACAAGCTTTTCCCCACTGTTCACTTTCAGAGGGATTTTCTTTTGCCGGTGTTTTATGTCAAAACCTCAGATGGTGAGGATGGAGAGGTGAAAAATGAGCCAGAGTTAACCAGAGCAAGGTCTCTTGGACAACTTTAAATCCCAGTTTTATTTAGAAAGGATTCCCTGCACTTCCCTGCAGCCCCTCTCCCCCAATATTCCTGAACTCCCTCTCACAATTTTTTGTGAAAACCTCAGATGGTGAGGATGGAGAGGTGAAAAATGAGCCAGAGTTAACCAGAGCAAGGTCTCTTGGACAACTTTAAATCCAAGTCTGATTTAGAAAGTATTCCCTGCACTTCTCTCCAGCCCCTCTCCCCCAATATTCCTGAACTCCCTCTCACAATTTTTTGTGAAAACCTCAGATGGTGAAGATGAAGAGGTGAAAAATTGACTGGAGCAGGGTCTCTTGGACAAATTTAAATCCAAGTCTTGTTAAGAAAGGATTCCCTGCACTTCTCCAGCCCCTCTCGCCCAATATTCTTGAACCCCCTCTCACAATTTTTGCCACGCTCTGTCACAGCCCTGATGAAAATCCCTGCTCTTTTCAGCCTCCCTGCTGTGCTTTAGATAGGAATGGGGATCTGGAGGTGCTAATGAAGATATTTTGATTGGCAAGGTGCTCGTGCTGTGGGACAGGGAAGTCCCTCTGCAGTGGAAATTTGGATTTTGCTGTCACACACACTCCTGTAACACCTGAGAGAACCATCACATACATCCCACACCCCTTGTTTATAAAAGCAAACATACTTTAAGGTGTATAGTGTTCTAATGTTTAGGGTTTTTTCCTCTTTTGCAAAACCAGGGTTGATGTGGAGCGAGGAGCAGCAGGCAGCAGCAGCAGCAGCTCCTTCCCTCCCCTGGCTGGTGCTTGGCAGGGTGAGTCATCCTGGAATAACACGTAACTGCGTATATTTATCTCAACTTCCATTGATTTCTCACCAGAGTTCCTTATCTTTGCTTTATTGATTTCTTTTCTGGGGTATTCTAAGCAAAACTGAACCAAGGTCCAATGGGAATAATCACGGCTGATCCTTGGTTCCCTGCTGCTGTTGCTCAATCCAATGGGAAGAAGAAGCAGACAGGATTTAGAGTGGATGGGAGACAACAGCTGACATTTCAAATTACCCCAGCTTCGTAACTGAGATATTTTGTTCTGTGTTCTCTTGCACACAGAAGGTGCTCTGGTAGTACCTGAGGGGCTTTCACTTCACCTTGGGAAGCCAAAGGTCATCCCACCTTCTGCCAATAGAAAAATAAAAATGGCAATGGGTGGTGCCAGCTGGAGCTGAAGGCCATCCCTCTCCTGGAATCACTGAAAATTCAGCTTTATTCTGGTTTTTGTTGTTCTTGTGTTTAAGAATTTAACAATTCCTTCCACCCTGAAAGCAACAAAAAGCAGGTGAGGAGTTGAAAGGTGAGACAGATTAAGAGCACCAGTTCCACCTTCCCTCTGGCCCTTCCAGGTTTTTTTTGCAGAGCCTGGGAGCTGTTCAAGTGATAAAATAGCTGCTGTTCTTTGCCTGGTGGGGAGCTGAGCCCTGGATGAACAATGAGCATTCAGGGAGTGACAGCTCTGGGAGTGATGGACACCAGTTTGCACTAATGAGAGATCTGGGAGCTGTGCCAAGGATGACTGCATCACTTAATTGAACAATTCTATATTTCATCTGCCTCTTGCATCAGACACGTCTTTAACCCACTGCAGCCCGAAATCTTGGCAAATCAGGTGACAGAGTTGCCCAGGGAATGAGCTCTGAGTGAACTCTGAAGGAAATCCAGAGAGCTGAGAGCTCCAAGCGTGGAGGAAAATGAACGAGATTGATTGGCCAGGCTGGTGTCTGTCAGTGGCAGCTCTAAAAGGTGATGTTGGAATTAAAAACTGCTCCTGTTGAGCTGTTCTGTCTCCCTCCTCCCAAGGCTTATTTCAATCAAGTGATAGCATCAGACGTGGTGGCAGGAAATGGAGCAATTACAGATAGACCTCAAGGAACAGCTTATCACAAGTGAAGGTTAAACTTTCATAAGCAAAAGGATCATTCCTGTTCTTTGAAGCCTGTCACTGCTGCCTCCACCAAGAGGAACTTAACCAGAAATACCAGATGGGAGCCAGGCAGCCTCTGACCTCAGCTCTGATCCTCAGAAAGTGGAAGTTCCTCAGCGAGCTGTAGAGCTTGAATTAGCAGGGTTGATTTCTCATTCTCCATTAAAAACAGTAAATCCAAACTCTTGGGCCTGCTCTGTGGTGTGTCAGCTGTTTTCTCCTCACCTTTAGAGTCCAAATTACCCTGCCAGGTCTTGGCACTTGCAATAGCCCCTCAGTTAAAACCTGTGGTGCATTCTGGATGGGAAACAGGCAGCTCAGGTCAGTGGCACCTCCGCCAAGAACTCCAAAACCCTGCTGTCCTCCTCCTGGTTCTGAATAGTTTAACTTATTTATTCACTATTTCCAGTGCCTCACTGTTTATATTTTGAATGGGAAGCAGCAGCACTGGCAATATTTGCTTTTGCAGGGTGAGGTTTACAAAGAAGTTCTTGTGCCTGAACCATTTTCTTTTTTTTTTTTTTAAGAAATCCAGTAAGAAATCCATTGTTAAAGCTGTGTGTGCCCATTTGAACCCCTTTGCCACCTTGACAAAGCAGCTAAAAAGGCAAAACCTCCCAAAGGATTTCATCACATTCCTGTAACTGTGATGCATTTGAGTGTGAGCAAAGCACAAATATTCTTAATTTTAGTTTATTCCAGCAGAGATCACCTCAGGAGTTGTGTCTGGCCGAGTTTTCACGGGACACCCTCTGCAGTTTCAGCACAGGGATTTCTAAGCCAGTTCCTCCTGCTCAGTGCTGGTTTTTTGGGGGTGGTTGAGAGGCTTTAACCCCGTGCAGAGTGGACACCCAGCTCTGTGGAGGGAGGCCAGACCATCAAATAAATGCCTGGGCTCTTAGAAAAATTACATAACTGGGCAACTGCATCACGGGGGAAAGAGCCTTGGATCCTTCCCCCTTCTCCCTCCTTTCCCTGTCACAAACCAGCAACTTCCATCATTAATCCAGAGCTATTTAGGTGAAAGAAGTGGATTTAATTTGTATCCCACCCTTGCTGGATCAAACCCAGGCTGGGGCTCCTGTGCATTAAGCACTCACTCCCTCACAGCAATCCCGTGCATTATTTAGGAGCTTTCCTTGCATGAGTGCTCAGGGCCAGGCTCTCCAGCTGCTGTGAGCATCAAATCCTGCTTTTCCTAGGCTTGTGTGACATTTGAGGGCTGACTTCCAGCCTCTGGTCATAACTAATTAACTGTCAGCTTAATTAGATCGAAATAATTTGATTTCTTATGTGGTGGCTTACGTTGAAACTTTGGGTTCAGTGGGATGTTTGAGAGATTGTGCTCGAATTTCCTGGGTTTATAGAAGGAAATAAATATGAGGTGTGGGGAACAAGACCCTAAAGTTCCTCAGAAGCTTTTCAGGTGTGGGTTTTACCCCGTGCTGGGACATTTGTGCTCACCCAGAACAGAGCAGGGCACGGCGCTGCCCATCGATAATCGATCAATAACTGCTGTGGTTGCCTCCTTTGCCAAGGTATCTGCCCATGAGGAGCGTGAAAACCTCACCAAATCCGCCTTGGGGCTGGAAAATGGGACAAAATCCGCTTTTTTTTTTTTTTTTTTCCTGGAGAACGTGGCCGTGAGGGAGAGATCCGGGACGCGGCTTCTGCTGCCACCTGGTGCTGGCGCCCAGTTTGGCCGGGGAACTGGTCCCAGTGATCCACAGCTCAAATGTAAGCGCCTTTCTCCACGTCTGGGCTGGGCCTGAGGGCAAAGGAGACAGCAAAATATAGGCTGGAAAAATACAGGAGAAATTATGAATATGTAAATATATATAATATTGGAATATATGGAATATTTGGAATATGTGGAAAATGTGGCACTGGTTCCAGTGGCCTTGTGGGGTGTGTAAAAAGCTTAAAGATGCCACTTAGGTGGAACACAGGGAGCAAACAGCATAATTTGCCCAAAACATTATTTATAGCAGAAAAGGTGCCCCCCAGAGCACCTTGGTTTGGGGATGTGCAGCTGCTCTTGTCAGGGAATAGTTAGAGACAATATTTCTGTAAAAGCTGCACAGCTCCTCCTGCCACGTCCTTCTGGCCCTCCTGGGTTTCACAGGGTGAAATGTGAATTTTTTGCATTCATTTACAGACATAAAGTGGGACGAGGAGGAATTATTTGTATTAATCAATCTTTACAGCCAACGTGTAAAGGGGCAGCAAACCCAACTTTTTGTGTGCTCCAACCTAAAAATGACCTGCAGGGAATTGTCTGGGAAGGACAGAACTGAGCTGACCTCAGGCTGTGCTCTCACAGAGGTGGTG
This sequence comes from Orthonyx spaldingii, assembly GCA_013397795.1. Lineage (NCBI taxonomy): Eukaryota > Metazoa > Chordata > Aves > Passeriformes > Orthonychidae > Orthonyx > Orthonyx spaldingii. The sequence continues at coordinate 279,010 of VZTJ01001127.1, read as the reverse complement.
GAGCTCAGGGGAAAAGTTCATCTCTGGTGTTTGAAAACCTTCTGAGCTTAATTAAAACCTTGTGATCTTAATCGAAGCGCTCGGTGAGGAGCTCTGGCTGATCCCAGCAGCAGCAGAGGGCACTGCTGCCGTTCTTACAGCAGCGCTTCCCTGGTTTCCAGGATTTCAGAGAAACACAGGATAAGCTCAGTGGGGAGGGGTCACCGAGTCCGAGCCCTGGCCCTGCTCAGGGCAGTGCCCAGCTCTGGGTGGGGTTTGCAGCAGGGTTTAGGGCTGCGATGAGGAGGAGACACTGAGGGGTCCCCAAGTCCTGGTTTCCTGTGGCTGGGAGCTGTTCAGGCACGGGTTTATGGACCTGAGCGTTTTCTTTCCCAACAGGGACAAGACAGGAAGGGCCAGCAGGATTCAGGATCAGCCACGGTGCCTGGGAATCACTGCCAGCGATGGAAAGTTTGTTCTCCAGCAGCACAGGGAGAAACTGGAAATTGCAGGAAGCTCAGAGGTGTCTGCTGGGTTCAGAAAAAGCAGGGTTTAAGGTAAAGGGGAATGAGGAGGAGGAAGGTCTGCTGGGAGAGGGCAGTGTGCGTAGATGTTACCTTGGGTGATACTTTAATGATTTTTTTTGTGGTTTTAAAATAGCTGCCTGGCCATAGAATTAGGAAAATCATCTGTGAATGAAGAGGGGAGGTAAATGGGTGTCTGAGTGCGGCTGGTCTTAACCACGAGCACAAATCAGCCCTACCAGAACAGACCGAGGCTTTTTTTCTGGTACTTTGTCTAATAAAATGTTTTGGGGAAAGGAGAGGCTTCACTGGGGGCCACAGTTACTCTCAGCCTTCAGTCTGAGGCAGCAGGACCAGTAATTTTACCCAGGCTATTGTCAGTGCAGGTGCAGAGCTCCTGAGTGTGTCATTCTTTTATCTGAAAAATTACCCTGCTCTTTGCCGTGAAGAAAAAGGATCATTTAACTACAGAGCAGGCTGTTCCTTTAATACTGGGGTGTTGGGAGGTGCATTTCCTTTTGTGCAGAGGCAAAGGATATCTGCATCACCTTTCTGGGAATTAGAACAAAGGGGGTGAATGGGAAGGCTTTCAAATGCATCTGTGATCTGAGCATCTGCAAAATACAAGGGAGTTGAATACATGAAAAGGAGAAGTTAATAATGCTGGGCTGTAGAGAATTCTGATGCAAATGAACCAGAAGTTGGCAGAGACCAGTCTCTTTTCATTTCTGGTTTTGACAGTCACAAGAGTGTGATGCAAGGTTTATATTCAGAATTAATCCTAGCTTGCACTGAAGCTTCTGGATTCCAGACTGATTTTTCCTCTGTGTTTGTGTTGTTCTGATCATATCAAGCGTTTTGATGTTTCTGGTTTCAGAATTAGATGTAATTTTTCCCTTTGCTGAGATTTTTTTTCCGAGCATGAATTCTGTCTCCTCAAGTTGTGTTGGCACTGGCCTTAGTTTGACTCTCCTCTTGGTGAAAAGCAAGGTTGCTGATGAGGATCAGACGGAGCTAATTGGATCCAGGCACTCACTTGTGAAGATCTTCCATCAAGATTTCAGGTCTTTCAATAAGAAAACTGAAATTAAAAAGATAATTAAAAAAAAAAGTGTCCTGGTAATGTCGAGTCACTCTCGTGACTTGGTCTTGGTCAGAATTCTCTCTTGTGCTACCAAGTAACTCACAGGGCAGCACAAACCTGAAGGTCAAAGGAATAAAGAGCCTCAATTACAAGAGGATGAGGAATTTTTTTAATCCCTGGACTGTTTTGTTGGGCGGTTTAACCAGGGTGGAGTGTTTGATAAGCCAAGGAGTGTTTGATAAGCTCCTTGCTCTGCAAGGGAGCAGAGCCACGCAGCGAGGTGATGGCAGTGACAAAGCTCTTGAACTCAGAACTGCAGCGTCTTAGGGCTGCAAGGAAAATTTTGGTAATGACCAAGCTGCAAATTGGCTCCCTGGTGGCTCTGAGAGCACAAATTTGCCTTCACTCCCGGTGAGCTGAGGAGGATCAGCCTCCCTGCAGGATGCTCTGTTTGCAGTGCTCCGAGGGCTCTGTGCCCACCGAGCTGCTCGGGGACCGAGGTTTTGCTGTGGCAAGAGAAAAGAATGAGCCCCCCATCCGCATTCCCTTTGGAACAAGAACATTTCACACCTGCACAGAGCCTGCAGGGATAATTCTTTCCCCTGCCCCTAACAAAAGCAGGCTCTGGCCCTTTTGCTTCTCCTGTCACCTGTCCAGCTTGTGCCTGCTGCTATTTCAGCCCTCCCACAGCTGACACTCGGTAACAAAGGGGAACCCAGTGCAGAGGACCCATCCCACTCCGGGTGCCACTCCTCGGGCTGTTTTCAAAGCCTGGGCAGTTTTGAAACCCAGCTTCCTCCGTTCTCACAGCACGGTGTTTATCTCTCTCGTCGTTCGGGTGACTTCTGGCAAGGAAAAGCCCCAGAACAACCAGTCCTCCCACTATCAAGGGCCAACTGGGAGCTGGAGTGGCAATTTCAGTATCTCTGAGCAGTTTGTGATGGCCCTGGGGTGTGTTCTGACCACAGTCCAGGTGATAGGAGTAACCTCATTTCCTTGAAATACTCAGAGCTGGAATTCTGTGGGGAACTCTGACCTCTCTTCTGCCATAAATGCTGGGAACTCTGGTGGCTTGTGGGCAGGAAGCAACTGCAATTCCCAGACCTCCCCGAGGCAAAGGTGTTTTCTAGAAAACCAAGAGGTTTTCCCTGCAGTTCCCTTCAGCCTCTCCACTCAGAATTGCAGACTTGGACTTTGCCAGTGTGAAAGTTTAGCCCAGTAAAGGTTTAAGGGGTGTTTGGCTTTACAGAAAACAGAATTAATTCCTCTGGGCTGCACATCTCACTGGTAACTTGGTTTGAAATTCAGTGCTTGCAGAAGCATCTGGGAAACTGAAGCAACCAGAAGCTTTTAAATTTTCCATTTCCTCAAGCTGCCTTCCTGAAAAGAATCGGGGTCTGCTGTGAACCTCAAAAGAATCACCAGTTTTCCTGGGAGCAGGTGGAAGTGGTGTGGTGAGCAAACCAGTTTTTGAATTATTTTTGTTTACATGTGGAAACCCATCCAGTTCAGAACTGGGGCGCGTGCAACGAGTGCATTTCCTGTGTCGGGGAGATTACAGGCCTGACAAGGTTGATAAAGAGGGAAGTAATGGTTTTTATCTGTTTTAAAGGCAGAAAAGCAGACTCCAGCAGTCACTCAGGGAGGCACAGACCCCACAGGTCTCTCCTCCACATCCTGCTTTGGGACAGGAGGTAAGTCCTGGCTGCATATTTTGAAACTCTTCATGTTAAATTTCTCCAACATCTCTCCACTTCTCTTACCTAACTTTCCTTTCCTGGCTGCTCTCAGCCCCACCCTGAAAGCATCAGAGATGATCTGGGGATGGAGTTTGGGTACCAGGCCAACATTCCCAATCGCTTATCTCAGATTTATTAACCCTTGTACACGTCAATTAATGTAGTTCAGCCTCAAAACTGGGACAGTGACATTTACGTAACGATGGGAGGTGTTGGTAATCAGCCTGAATAATGAAAAGCATTTCCCTGTGTTGGTGTCAGTGTGTGACCATTGAGAAATAATTCATTTGTCACATTCACGTGCCACCATCTCCACCAGAATTCAGGTTTTGTGGCACCTTTTTACTTCTCGTGATCCCTCAGGAACTCTGAGTCATCAGAGGCTGTGTGAAATTAAGGTTGAGAGGTAAGAACTATGCTCTTCCAGCCTGTTAGATGTTAATAGAGAGCAATTTGCTAATTGCTTCCTGCTCAGTGGAAATGCCTCCTGCTGGAGGTGGCTTTAGGGTGTAGGTGGAGGCTGAACAGAGCCTCTCTGTACCAGGCACATCAGTGCAAGTTGTCAAACAACAGCGTTTTTGTGAAATTATCTTTTTTTGTTCATCTAAACCCATATTTCTAGGAACTGAGGGGGGGGGGGGG
>VZTJ01001127.1:255207-270944 GCA_013397795.1 Orthonyx spaldingii | reverse complement strand
CCCCGGTGCCTGTCCCTGTGTCCCCCCCCGGTGCCCCTCGCCGGTGCCCGTCCCCGTTCTGAGTTCCCGGTCCGTGTCCCCGCCGGGGCCGCTGTCCCAGGTGCCCGCATCCCATCGCGGCCGCTCGGCGGTGTCTCCGGCAGCCCCGGCGGGATCCGTCCCCGGCGGGATCCATCCCCGGCGGGATCCCGGGCCGGGACGCTTTTCCCGCAGGGATAACGGGCTGTCCGGCAGCCCCGGCGGGATCCATCCCCGGCGGGATCCATCCCCGGCGGGATCCATCCCCGGCGGGATCCATCCCCGGCGGGATCCATCCCCGGCGGGATCCCCGGGCCGGGACGCTTTTCCCGCAGGGATAACGGGCTGTCCCCGCTGTCCGCCCGCCGAGGGTCCGCCCTGGGTTGGGGCTGTTCGTGCCCCGTCCGCGGGGGGTTCCCGAGGAGAAGGGTTAACAAAGGGGTTTGTTTTGCCTGGGCCGCGGGCACGTGATGGTCATACCGGCTGGGTTTTGGTGGAAATAGCGTTAGGGTGTGTAATCAAAAGCTGAAATTGCAGCAGCTGTCAGACTGCTGGGTTTTAATAGGGGTTTTGGTTTTCTTCAGGCGTGCTGGAATATGAAGTTCTAAACTAAACCGAGCTTTGTCTGATAGAGTTGTTCCTTCTTTTCTGTGTGTGTGACGGGGGGTTTAGTGCCTTAGGGATGGAATCATAGGCATGTCAGCTCTGCTGGAGTGCTTTCTTCAGCAAAATAGAACAAAAAAAAAGCTCCACAGAGCAGAGTGATCAAGCACACAGTGCTCTGTAGCAACGGGACAAGGGGTACCCGCTTTGGATAGAACATTGTCCTCTTTTGCCCCAAAAGAAAATTGATAATAAAGTACAAAATGAGCTTGGAATGACTGATACAATTTCTAAGAAATCAGTACAAATGCTGCAGCTTCGAGGTGGGTTAAAACACTGTGAGGAGCTTGTCAGGATGGACCCTGCAGTAATCCTTTAACCAGGATGATTTAGGGCAGGGCATTCGACAGGAAAAGTTTGTTACGAAAGAACAGCTTCCGAGCATGGTCGTTATAAAATGAAATTTAATCCCTTGGTGATTTGCAGCCTTGTGCTGCTCTTGGGAGATGTCCTGGTGTTGTATAAAGATGGTTTGGTGAAACCCTTGGGGAGTTCTGGTTCAGGGGAACATCCAGTGAAGCTGAAACCAGGAAACTGCAATAAAACCGGAGTTGGATACGTGTGAGGGGTGATTCACCTGGCTGCTCTGTCACCATCACAAATATTTAATATTAAATGTTGACACTTCCTCAGTCGTCCTTCACTCTGCAGCGTTGGACACTTCTGTTTCTCTTGTGTTGCTTTTATTTTGGACATGATTTAAAACAGAGCAGCCTTTTCATCAGTTTGTTACCGTGTGCTTCAGAGTTTTTTGGATGCAACCCTGGAAGCTGTTCAGTGGCAGTGTTGTCTTATGTCAAGTCTGCTTATTCAGTAAAGGTCTTGTGAGGGAATGTTAATTAAACAGCACATGGTGTAAGCTGTAGTTAAAACATCCTGAATTGGAAAGTATTACATGCAGGGAATACCAGGTTCTTAGGCTGTATTTAGTAGCTCTGTACACTTCTTGCTTCCAGTTTTGTGCTAATCTGATTTTCTTTACTGTCAGCATCTGTCGGATGAACATTCTTCAGTCAAAGTCACACGGAAACACATCTTGCTTATTACATAAATTATTGTCCTCTGCCTCCCTTACTCAGCTAACAGGCACAAAACTGATGTAGGAGCTCGAATTGTCTAAACATAGAGGTGCATTTTTCTAATCTTAGCTGGACAGGAGTGCAGCTCTGTTGCACTGGCTGTTCCCCAAGCCGTGGCCACAGGTGACAGACACAGCAATGAGTAACCCCCAGCTAAACACTGATACCTTCCCGAGGGCAGGATGCTATAAATTATTAATGGCTGGCACCAACTGCACCTCTTTGTAGTGGTGCTCTCCTCGGGTAAGAGGAGCAGAAGCTCTTTCTAATTTGATTAGGTGGTGGTTCTGTCTCATTTACTAACAAATCTAAAATTATAGCTGCGTTTGGTTGCTGGTTTTGTTGCCTGCAGGTTGGAACTGGGGGGTTTGCCATCCTTTGGGGACTTTCCCCCCCAGGTTTCCTCGTTGTGTGATGATTTCCTAGAGCCACACTCTGTTTTAAACAGCAATGTTTAGTTCCTCTCTCTGCAGGACAAGGTGGGAAGTTCATCCAAAGAGATGAAACCCTTGAAAAAAACAGCTGCACATTTTTACTGAACCAACTTTTTCCCCCTGTGTTGGAATCAACTGGCTTGAGGAATGTGCTGTTCCTCTGGACTGCACTCACTTGGATACTATTTGTTTATAGTTTAGTGTTTGTTCATACTCGGAAAGTTGGTTTCTATTTATGTTCTGATAAGGTTTCTTCTCTGCTTGCTTCAAGTAGTGGTGAGAACTTGCACACAAGATTTCTAGAACTTCTGCAGTTATTTCAAGTTTGGGGTTTGGTTTGGTTTGGTGTTTAGGAGCTTTTTTTTAACTTCTGTAAAGCTGTGCTCTAACCAGCTGTTTATCTTTCCTTTGTGCTGGTTGTTTGTGGAACTGAAATACTTCACATTTGTCCTTATTTTGTCCTATTTGTTTTGGACCATCTCCCCAGTTTGTCACAGATGAGTTAAGGACTTAGGTATTGTCCTCCAGCTTGTTTTTGTCTCTCCTCAGCTTGGTATTAACCTCTTTTTCTTTTTTTTTCAAAAGCTGAGTCTTATTACAGTTATTTCTCTTGCATTATTAGTCAGATTTTTTTCTTTTTGCTCTTAGAACATTCCAGTTTTATCTGTTCAATACATGTATCACCTAATAGGAGACTTCATAGTTTTTCCTGAGCCTGGGTTCCTTGGCACATATTTAAAGCTTTTCTTGCTTTTCAATATCTACAGGAAATTAATTTTAGCTCTTATGTAACTGAAGACATGAATCTTTGCTGGTCTTGAAACAACTTTTTAGTGAGCCTTTTCTCAGTGTGGGAACACACTGGTCATTTTTAATTTTTAATTCCAGGGTCTTCTGGTTACCTTGAAGAACTTCCCAGTTTCCCAGATTCTTTGGAGAGGCGTTTATCAGTGTGTGGGGACTCTGTTTTGTGTACCACACTCCTCCAGGTTTTCCTGCAGGGATTTTAAAGCACTTTAATTGCTGAAAAACAGTTATAGAAACCACAGTGGGGGCACTGGGAGAACTCAGCAGTGCTGACCACGGAGCAGGAGCTGCAGAAAGCACAGAAATGGCTCAGAACACCAGCTCCTCTCAGCAGCAGTGCTCATCTTCTGGGCAGTTCCAGGAATTTCTTCATGTTTAGCACAACTCCAGTGATTTTTTGATGTTCAGCACATAACCTACTGAGAGAAGAGGGATTGTGTTAGCAGAGCTTCAGTTTTTCTTTGAGCCAGCTGGAAACATAACTCGAATTTAAAGGAAAGCTCCGCTCCCTTTGCGAATACTGAGATTTCCCCTCTCTCTCTCTCCACCCCAGGGGTTGAATTCTGTCTGGCTGAGGTTCCTGCAGCTCCAGGATGGAGATGAGTCGGGAGAAGCTGTGTGCCAGCAAGGCTGATGGGAGCTCAGACTCTGCCTACCACTGCTCGGCGTGCCACGACGATGAGGAGTGGGGCAGCACCAGCCGGGGCCGAGCCAAGTCACGGAGTTTGTCTGCTTCACCAGCCCTTGGAAGCACCAAAGAATTCAGGTGAGGCCCCTGCTTCTTCCCCTTGTTGCTAAAATACACGAAGTTAACTAGATTTTAATTTTTTTTTTTTTTTTAATATGGCCACGAGGGTTCTTAAAGTGAACCTGGGAGGGGTCAGAGCGAAGGCAGGGAGTTGAAGATGAGGTGTTGATGAAGAGCAGACTCAATCAAAATCTCAGGGCTTGTCAAAACAGAGCTCAGGATCTCCAGAAAACAATCAGTCCACAGTAGAGTTGATTGATTTTAGACTTTTTAAAAAGGTTTTTAGGCTTTTACGAAAGCTCAAGCCAGAGCTTTGGCGCCGTGTGTTGAACACCTGCGTGTGAGGTTCCGTGTGAGGCAGCAGAGAGTGAGTTTGTGTTTCAGAGCAGTGAGAAACACCCGTTCTGGTGTTTTGAGCCAATTTTCTGATCTCATTGCAAGGCTCTTGTCATGTGGACAGGGTGGGTAGAACTTTTGGTTTGGTGATCTTTGGACCCGCTGTAAATATTGAACAGCGGGCAGGGGCAGCGCCGTGTCTTGATCTTGTGGGAGGCACGGCAGGACTTCACCTCCTTCCTTGTGTCCTTCCTTGGCCCCAAAGCACGGCAGAGCCACCAGGAGCTGCTCAGCTGCTGGAGTTCCTGCTCAGAGCTCCTGCTTGGCTGGTAGGAATGTTCTGGGGAGGAAAGAGCACCCACGGGTGAGGCTGAAGAGCACAGGGGGCGGCTTTGAGGTGAAGGGAGGCAAACTGAAAGCCTTGTCTGGAGAGGCTGAAAGGTTGGGAAAATACCTGCTCAGTGTGTGTAGCTCAGTGTCTTTGATGCTTTTGGGAAGTGTTTTCTGAGGGCTGTGCCCTGCTGTAGCTCTGGGGGTGTGTGTATGGTCAATATATAAAACCTGCTGTTTAAATCATGCTGTAAAACTTGGCTTTTCCCCTTCTCTACTTAAACCTTCCAGTCCACCTGTAGAACACCATGTGGCCTGAATTTTTGTGCATTGTTTTCCAGCTAAACAGCTGCTTTTCCAGCCAGAAGTGCTGTGTCCATTGTGGGTTTGAATCAGGGTAATTGCTTCCGAGATGTTCCTTCATTGGGATGCTCTGCAACAGCTCCCTGGCTGTTTCCACTCCAGAGCTGAATTGTCTCCAGGCATTTTGCAGCCTGTCAGGAAGTGCTGCTCTCAGGCTTCCTCTGTGCTGTTCAGCTCGAGGTGCCTGCCCAGCTGCTGGGAACTGATAAGTAGATTTCCCTAAAAGATGTATAATTTCCAGGGCATTGCTGCTCATTCCTAGCAAAGGCAGCCTGGCTGTGAATAACTTTCAATTCTGTTCGCTCACTTTATTGAGCATTAATAAAACCAAGTGAAATCTCAGTGAAAATGTGCACCAGTTATTAATTAGAGCTTGCAGAGGAAACTTTGGGAATGTCACAGAGGTCAGAGGTGGATATTTAATGCCTCATGTGGGGGCAGAATTTGGCCAATTACTGGGAGTGGCATCAAACAATGCCCTGTGTTGGGAGAAGGCAAAAATTGCAGTTATCTGGGAGAAGTGGGAGGTGGTGCTGCCAGGGTGTTATTTAACTACCCTAATTCCAAGGGTAATTGTTCACAAGTAGATGGAGACTTATCATCCCTTTGTCCATATTGACACACACATCAATCTCTTGTGTCAGTCCTGGCTCGTTTTGCTGTTTTCATATAAATATAAACTTCATGAAGCACTTAGTAATGCTCTTATCTGGCTGGGTTAGTCATGCCTGGACTTAAAAATGGAAAAATAAAAAAAAATTATTCTGTTTTTATTGGAATTCAGATCTTGGACTCGCATATTTTATTAGGCAAGGAACAAATAAGATGTTGCTGTTTTTCCTTAATTGTATGTATATGTTTAACCTGTGGTCTGGGTTTGATTTTTATTAGATTTCTGAGGGTTTTTTTAGCTCTGGGAGTGAGTCATGGGACTGGTCTGAGTTTGTAACACACAATGGAAGGCTCTGCAGTGATGATTGTTACTGCCAAGCAATTTGTAATTGAATTAAGCCCAGGAAAGGCATCTTCCCCTTTCTTTTTAATGGAATAATTCTAATGGCACTCACATAATGCTTCAGCAGTTCCACCACTTGAGCAAGGTTTGCTGCAGGAGGTGGGAGGGAGGTGAGGCAGACGAGTTGTGGTTTTCTCCAGATAATCTCATCCCAGAGCCAGGAGTAACCCTGGGTGCTGGTGGGGTTCAGTTCTGAGGATAAATGACACCTCAGAGCCCCTGTTTACTTGAGAAAGATCTTACTGGAGACATAAATGGGAGGAAATAGCAATTTTCTTTCCAACCTGTTCAAAGCTGCACATACAAATCTCCACGTACCTCAGGGTGAAAGAATTTCTTTGATTAATTTATTGAGGGTGTTTAAATGACCAATTCACACATCCCTGTGACGTGACCATGCCAAAAACATCTGAAGGTGTTGGAGAACCTGTCAAGGCACACACTGGGAAACCCACTGTGTGTTCATTACTTCCCTGAGCTGTTTTGTCTGTATTGACACCAGATTCAGTCAGCTTCAAAATGCTTTTAGATAAGCTGTAGTGCTTCAAGAAGCAGAGAATAAAATTGTTGTTGTTGTGCCTGCAGCAGTGACCTGGTGTCACTGACTCTGGAAATGTGGGAGCTGATCTGTGAAGTTACCCTGCCTGGGAGCCACTCAGGGAGCTTCAGGAGATGCCCTTTGCCCTGTGTGGCTTTTGTGCAGCTGCTTCTGAGGAGGGGTTGGTGTTTGAGCAGCCAGGTACCCCCAGTTTGCCCTCAGCTCTCTTTTAGTCCCTGACGATTCTCTCTGCCCTCAGGAGAACTCGCTCCTTGCACGGACCATGCCCAGTGACCACGTTTGGACCAAAGGCCTGCATGCTGCAGAATCCTAAAACGATTATGTGAGTACCCACCCCATCAGGGGCTCCTTCTGGGGGGAGGAAAAGCAGTTTGCTTTCCCACTGGTTCCCCTTTTTCACCCCCTAGTCAGCACTGTCTGTGTTTTACTGATAGCTCAAGTTTTTCGTTGCCACCCTGGGCTCTGCTCTGCCAAGCTGGCCTGGTCTGCAATGCACAGTTTGGTGTCTAAAATGGCAACTCTCATCTTTCCAACCCAAAAATTCTTCTGGGCACCACAAGGGCGGGAAGAGGAAGTGTTCTGAGTGCTGTGAAACCTGAGGGAAACCTCCTCCCTCTCTTGGTGATGTTTGAATTGGTACTTTCAGTGTTTGTGTTTGGTCTGTGGTACTTTGAGTTAAACCTTCCCCCTCCCTTGGTGATGATGTTTGAATTTGTGCTTTTAGTTTTTGTGTTTGGTCTGTGGTACTTTGAGTTAAACCTTCCCCCTCCCTTGGTGATGATGTTTGAATTTGTGCTTTTAGTTTTTGTGTTTGGTCTGTGGTACTTTGAGTTAAACCTTCCCCCTCCCTTGGTGATGATGTTTGAATTTGTGCTTTTAGTTTTTGTGTTTGGTCTGTGGTACTTTCAGTCAAGGCAAGTTTGATAAATGTGGAAATAAGGGCTGGTTTCTGCTTAGTGGGCAATAAACATTTTAATTTTTGAGGTTGGGGTGGCATAAAGTGTTGCTTTCTACATCATTTTATTATATTATAATTTATCATGTTGTTTATTTGATTATATCATTATTTATTTTATTATAATACATCATTGTATAATATATTTAATGAAAGGGGTCTTGCCTTGGCCAGATGAGGAATTTCAGGGTTTAACCAAGGCAGTGCTCCCTGTTTCCGGGGACTCTGGCACAGATTTCCCAGAGAAGCTGTGGCTGCCCCATCCCTGGAAGTGTCCAGGGCCAGGCTGGACAAGGCTTGGAGCACCCTGGGATGGTGGAGGTGGGACTGGATGTGCTTTAAGGCCCTTCCCACCCAAACCATTCCGTGATTTTTGCCCCTTTTAAAAAGTTTTATTTACTTGCCCTTCCAGCAAAACACAAGACAGTGCAGTCAATATTTATGTGCCTAGATCTCCACCTGTGTGGACTGTGACTTCCTGGTGAAATCCAACCCTTTCCTGGGAAAAGTGTGACACCAATCCCTCCCTTGGGGAACTTGGAGCTTCCTCGTTCTCCCCGGGTGCTGTAAGGAGCCCTGGGGAGCTGCAGGGCACTGAAAGCCAGCCCAGGCCGTGTTTACCCACCTGACCTGGGGATTTGCTCCTCCCAGGGGCTGGACCTGGACAGGGATATAAGGACAGGGACAGGATCCTGCCAGGGAAAAGCTGGGAGCAGAGCTGCCCTCAGGCTGCTGGGGGGAAAAGCAAATTGTAAATCACTTTTACTAAGCTTTTGTAGCTTCTGAAAACAAGCAAAACCTTGTTGGTGTTTTTTCTCCTCTGCACTCAGTTATTTTGTTCAACTCTCCTCACTGGAGGGATTTTTTTTTAACAGAAAATCATAGTTTTTATGTGCAGGCTTAAATTAGGGAAAGTTGGGTGTCTGTTTGAATGCAGACTTGCAAACCTGTTTTTTGATGAGCAGAACAATTGAATGAATACTCAGTGAAGAAAGGATCAGGGGCTTGTGGCTCTTGAGAGAAAGGGAGGTCAAATACCTGTTTTGAAATGGAATTTTCCTTATGAAATCTTGCCTGGAAGATCTGGAATGCAAGTTTAACACAGGGTTTTTCTGTAAAGCCTCAAAGCTTTTTGTCAGAACTGATTGAAACCTTCAACAGAATTAAAAAGCATTTTTCAGAGAAAAATGTGTTCTCCTGAGGTTGCAGTTATTAATAAGTGCTAAAAGCCTCAGCCTTTTGTTTTGTTTGGAGCTGTTGCATTTGCCTGAGCCCTGGAAAGAAACATGAAGATCTTAAAGCAAGTTATGAGTAATTTTTCATTCAGTAGAGCTGCATGGAATTGGTGAGTACAGCTGGAAGAGGCAGGGTGGCTTCTGTTGGAATGAAGTTGGTGCTGGTTGTGGGTTTGTTCAGTGCTGCAATCTCCAGTCCTTGTCACCATTATTGGCATGAGAGTCCTGCATTAGCCTTTCATTTCTGCTGTATTTGTGTTAAATTATCATCATAATAATTTGTATTATGCTGTTGTAAATGTAAGCACTGAAACAAAATGCATTTTAAATTTACATGAAACTGTAAATTTGTCTTGGAGCATTGGATGGGGAAGAAAAATGAGGTTGTGGCTTTTTGTGATCCTCTAATTGAGGGTTTCCCCTTTGGGACAGCACGGAAACAAGAGGAAGGCAGCACTGTGCTGTTGAAGAACTCGATCTGAGAGCTTTTGTGGTGCTTCTGTTGAAGGTCAGAAAGGCTCAGAAAGGTGTCAGACCCCAGGGTGGTGATGTTTGGGGCTTTTATCCCCCAGGCACATTCAGGACCCAGCGAGCCAGCGGTTGACGTGGAACAAACCTCCCAAGAGTGTCCTTGTGATTAAGAAGATCCGTGATGCCAGCCTGCTGCAGCCCTTCAAGGAGCTCTGTGTGTACCTCACTGAGGTGGGAGCATCCACGTTCCTGCAGCTCCCTGCAGCTGCTCATTCTGTGCAGAGCTGTGCTGTGCACTGCCCCTGCGGGTGCTGAAATGTGTTGCTACAAATTTACAAATTTTTTCACAATTTTACAAAGATCAGTGTGAAGCACTTCAAGTACAGAGCTTAAAATTAAAACTGTTAAAAAGTACAAACTTCCATTCTGTTTGCAGTTCTAAAGTACAGCAATGAAATATAAAAAGCTGAAACCTTTAAGGTTTGAGCAAACACAGCAGTGTTGCTCTATCATGTAATCCATATTCCAGGATAAATTCCAATCTATATTCCAATTGCATTTATATTTAGTTTCATTTATTAAATGGTCAGTGCATGCTGCAAAACTCTCATTAGGATCAGATAAAAACACACATTAAAAACACCCAGCAGGTGCACAGCACCCCTGTAAAATATTATTTATATGTCTTAAATTAATGGAAATCATGAAGAGAGTCAGGTGTGCTGTCAGGAGGTCACAGCTCATCTCCTCTCTCTTCAGGAGAACAATATGATTGTGTATGTAGAAAAAAAAGTGTTGGAAGACCCTGCCATAGCTAATGATGAGAATTTTGGACCAGTGAAGAAGAAATTTTGCACCTTCAGAGAAGGTATGGAAGTGATTTCTTCAAAGGACAGTTGGAGTGGTTTTATTTTTTTTTTTTTTTTTTGTCTTGATTTTTTAATTTTTTATTTGTTGGGTCAAGTTTGTTAAGCTTTGGTGTCTTTTGCAAGCAGTTGTTGTTAAGTCTTGCTTGTGGGGATTTTATATTTGTGAGTGAACGTTTGCATGCTGCAGATTGTAATTTTTTGCTTCCTATTTTCTGTTAGGAAATTAAGGTTGTGAGTACAATTTAATGCAAATTTTTTATTTCCATGTTGTTTCTAGACTATGATGATATCTCCAATCAGATAGACTTTATCATATGCCTGGGGGGAGATGGGACCTTACTTTATGCTTCTTCACTTTTCCAGGTTGGTTCTTATGGGAAATAAGAATAAAATAAATACTTTTTCTTCTGCAAGTATTTAAAAGTGGTTTTTCCCCCTTTTTGTGACTGAGCTCAGCATTTGTCTTTTTTTTCTTCATTCCTTCTTTTTTCTCCAGCCTGTTTTGCCTTATGAAAAGAATGTCAAATGTGTTGTTTTTATTCAGCAAAGTTTCATCAATAACCACAATATTTGCAGGCAATGAGTTGAAGTGTGAATTGCTTTGACTGAGAAGCTTTAAAATTCTCTTTTTTATTGATAGGGTAGTGTTCCTCCAGTTATGGCTTTTCATCTGGGATCCCTTGGATTTCTTACTCCATTTAATTTTGAGAATTTTCAGTCCCAAGTCACTCAGGTTATAGAAGGTAAATTTAAGGGGGCAAGGGGTGGTGTTTGTTTGTTGCTTTTTTCTTAATCAACTCTTTTAATTGGCCCTAAGATTTGAGACTGGAGAAATGGATCTGAAATGAACAGAAATCTTAAATTAAGAGAAATGGATCTGAAATGAACAGAAATCTTAAATTAAGAGAAATGGATCTGAAATGAACAGAAATCTTAAATTAAGAAGTTTTGCCTTGCACTGACCCATCCAGAGTTGCTCTCTGTAAAGGAAAAGGGCTAAGAAATGACTTTATGGAGTAAATAAATACAAGATAATGTCAAATTCATATTAAATGGCAGCTAAACAGAAAGCAAGTGCAGTGTTAAATACTGACAAGTCAGGCAAATAAAATATTTGAGGAAATAAATATTTTGTTTCTTCAATATGAGGTTATTTGAGTTGCATTCAAAGTAGATTCCTGAAAAGATGTGTTAAACTTTCATATAACCAGAATGTTGTCTTTTAACACGTGTTTCTAATATTTTAATATCCCTTAAGCTTAGCTTTTGTCTTGCTGAAGAGCACATGAGCCCAGCAGTGTTTTCCAGTCCTAATCTTGTCGAGACAAAATTCAGATTTTCTTTTTACATAATGACAAAAGTGGGAAGGGACTGGCTTGAAATTTGATTTTGCTGATTGCTACTAAAAATCAGCTTTGAGCTTCAGCCAAGTGTAGCCAGTGGTGTTGTGAATGAAGGCTGAGGAACAGGTGGGTGGCATTTCAGAGTCTGTGGGTCATTCCTGGGGTTTATTTCCTGGTTTTTGTGTGTTTTCCCCCCAGGCAATGCAGCTCTGGTTCTGAGGAGCAGGCTCAAGGTGAAGGTGGTGAAGGAGCACAGGGAGAAGATGACAGTGCAGAACGGGATAGAGGAGAACGGGGTCGTGTCTGCAAACCTGGAGAAAGAAGTGGGCAAGCAAATTATGCAATATCAGGTCAGAGGGCAAAACAAGCCAAAAAACCTCAATATTTTGTTTTTGTAATTTTGTATTTGTTCTATTGGAGCTCTCCCCAGCAGTGTGGGGCTGGCTCCTGTTGCTCCAGCTCTCAAAGTGTGAGGAATTGCTGCACAGATTTCCCTTGTGCAGTCACAAATGCTGATCTTGCACTTCCCTGTAGAAATAATTTCACAGAATTGTTTAGGCTGGAACGATATCTCCAAGGTTGAGTCCAACCTTCCTTCTTGTTTTGAAAACAGAGTAGTAGTTCTAAAGTGAGATATAAAAAAAACTTGGTGTAAATGAGAAGAAAAACCCTGCACATTTTTAGTGACCAGCTCCTGGAATTCATCCTTAACATCTCCAGAACTTCAGCTGGCACTTGGTAGGACAGAAGTGCAAAGAGAGTTTGATTTGCAGGTACTGGATTTTGAGGAGATGTGGAGAACATGCTTTGCTCTGACCTCCCTTGCATTGCCGAGGCAGCAGCAGCAGGCTGGGGTAACCTTTGGTGTCGTGGCAGGTCCTCAATGAGGTTGTGGTGGACCGAGGCCCTTCCTCCTACCTGTCCAACGTGGATGTGTTCCTGGATGGGCACCTGATCACCACGGTGCAGGGAGATGGTGAGTGCTGCTGCCAGCTCAGGGGCAGCCTGCAGTGTGTTCTGGAAGATTTCCTCACCTGCAAACAGCTCCAGGTCACTGCTGACAGCAAACACCAGTGCGGATTCCTAGCTGTGTTTATTCCCACAGTGAAGCTTTGAGGTGCTGAAAGATTTTGTTCATGGGCTTGTGAGGGCAAGTAGCTCTTCTTTTTTTTTTTTTTTGGATATTATATTTCAGGGTAAGAAATAGCACAGAAAAGATTGGCCTGGGTATCTGGAATTTGCTGAAGGCAAACAATGTCAGCTGGTGAAGCACAGGAGTTAATCTTTAAAGCTCTTTTCCTTAAGGAAGAAAAACGAAAGTCGTGGTTACAGAATTGTGTAACCTGAGCTGCAGGAGTTTGTGCAACTTCTGAACCCACGTGGCAGGGCCAGCAGGGAGCTGCTCACTCTGTGTGTGCTGGGCTGCAGTTCAGCTGTGAAGTCCAAGGGGAGAGGTTCATTTCCTGCCAGTGGGGTTTGGTGGTGTCCCCAGGGCTGTCCCTGCTTATTCAGTGCTGATGTTTGCTGTCCCCAGGGGTGACAGGGCTTTGTTGGTGTCCCCAGATCAGTCCCAGGTTGTTTATCCTGATGCCAGTCCCTGTTTGCTGTCCCCAGGGGTTTGTTGGTGTCCCCCAGATGAATCCCAGGTTATTTAATTCTGATGCCAGTCCCTGTTTGTGTCCCCAGGGGTGATTGTGGGGTTTGTTGGTGTCCCCCCAGAGCTGTCCCTGGTTATTTTATCCTGCTGCCAGTCCCTGTTTGCTGTCCCCAGGGGTTTGTTGGTGTCCCCAGATCAGTCCCAGGTTGTTTATCCTGATGCCCGTCCCTGTTTGTGTCCCCAGGGGTGATCGTGTCCACGCCCACGGGCAGCACCGCGTACGCGGCGGCGGCCGGAGCCTCCATGATCCACCCCAACGTCCCTGCCATCATGATCACCCCCATCTGCCCCCACTCCCTGTCCTTCAGGCCCATCGTGGTTCCTGCTGGAGTGGAACTCAAGGTTGGTTCCTGTCCTTTTAGTTCTCTTTGTAAATTAAAAAGTGGAGTGGCCGTGGGGATGTGAGCGGGGCGCAGGAGGGTGGGAAGGGCCGGGTGGCTCCTGCTTCCTCCCTCTGGGAGCAGGATCAGACTCAAGAATGTGCCTTTCTTTGGAAGAATTTACTCACCAGTGGAGTGCTTTGCACTTTTCCCACTGGATTGTAGCTCTGTAACATTCTGCAAAATGGGAATTCTTTCGTTTCCGTTCTGACAGAATTTTGTGTCGTCTCAGCTCAAGTGCCTGTCAGTGATCAGTGCTGAAGGGAATCAAAAATTCCCCTTTTGTGCAGAAATATTGCAGATTTTCAGTGTATGTTGTTATCATTATCTGCAATTCACTATTTATTTGTTAATGTTGCCTTGCAGAAAAAAGACATTTAATACCTGGATATAAAATAGACCTAAATGAGGTGCATGTTGGACCAATACCCTTGTGCAAGGGAGAAACCCTTTCTCCTTTTGTCTCTGCTACCTCCAGTCTGCTTAAGTAGGAAGAAAGATAATTTGGAAGGGTTCCTGAGGATTAGCATTGAGAAATGAGTGTGTTCTGGACTTCTTGTTCCTGTTTTACAACATAAACTGAATGTTTATTCATGGCACTGCTCTCAGCCCACACCTACTTTCATGTCAGTGGCTGTCACTGGCCAGTGATAATTAATTTTTTTTATAGGGATACATGTTAAATAAGAGCCAAACTTCCTAAATTTGACAGCTTTGGATTCATTATGTATTGAAATCTATTTTTCTGGAGCAACTTTTTCATTTTCCTTGAAAGGGAAGCTAAGTCAGCTCCTGTAACTGAATTAAAGCATGACCTGGCTGTAACTGGAAGGTCTGTGTGGGTTATGACCTTGTATTATGAAAAGGGAATAATTTGGTGAAATACACGTTTATAAACCACACACAAAGGTTTGGAACTCGAGTGGTGTCACTGCCATGGACAGGGGAGGAGTTCCAGTGCAGCTGTGCAGTGACAAAGACTCAGCTCTGCCCTCACAGGGAGGGTGGAGGAGGTTTTTGTTCCTTGCTCTGGAGTTGTGGGCCTGAAGCTGAGCTGATTCCTGTTTTGCAGATTATGCTCTCCCCAGATGCCAGGAACACAGCGTGGGTTTCGTTTGATGGAAGGAAGAGGCAGGAAATATGCCATGGAGACAGGTCAAGCCTTTTTTTCTGATTGTATTATCTCCAAGTATAGAAAATCCTGATTCATGCAGCTCCCTCCTTCTCTAACATCTGCCAAAAGGGTTTTTGGCAGTGAAGAAATGAGTTTTTATAAACCCCAACACCTCCTAGAGCACAAACTGCACTAAAAGGATTTAATTTCCAACTTGAGCTCTTCAGATCTTCCCACAAAAGCAAGTGAAGTGTTCAGACTCTGTAAACATTGCATGCTTGGCAAGGAAGATGGGCATATCTTTAGAAAACTCTGTGAATTTTAACTTCAAGATAAATCTTAGGAATTCTAAAAGATAGAAACCACCAGGAGCTGCCTGGTGAGCAGAGGTGCTGGAAAACTCCACGTGGGTTAAACTGGGTTAACTGGGAGTGGTTGTGGCCACCTGCTCTGGCCTTGAGTGAGCAGAAGGGTGTGAGGTCCCTCAGATTTGTGTTCAGTCTGTGGTGCTGGAGGGGATTAAAGGCAGCTGGGGGAAGGACAGTGGCAGCTTTGTTCCTCAGGATGCCCGTTTTCCTCTTGGCCCACACTGCTGCCATGAAGGGAAATGTAACCAAAAACTGACCTGGTTTTATTTCCTCTGAGCTGGAATCACCTCTAGAGCAGCCCAGGAGCCCAGGAAGGATTCAAACACCAGCTTTGGCCCTTGGCTACACTTGGGAACTTTTAGTCCAACCTGGAAATGAAACTCAAGATAGTTTTTAGTACAGGAGGTGATATAAAAGTGGATCTTTATTTGGAGGCCTCCAGGGGCAGTTATGGGAGAGTGTCCACAAAATCCCACCCCCACGGGGGTGAACACAGTTTTATAGGTTTGGTAAATGAGCATAATTGACAAAAAGGCACCAATTAGGAGCACGAGTGGGGATGCAATTCCCCCCTGGGTCAAGCCCCTTCTAAGTCTTCCCCCCCCCTTCAGATAGGACTGAATTTTGTTAATGAAAATGTATCTGAAAAGCTGTTTTCAACCTTGGTTTCTGAGGAGAACCAAGACAGGACAGGGGCTTTAGAAAATATTTTGTCTTCCTGCCTAGAAAAATGCTGAAGTTACATTACAATAAGAAGCTACAAATACATGTGTAAAGAATACAGGGAATATAGAAAAGGAAAAA
This sequence comes from Orthonyx spaldingii, assembly GCA_013397795.1. Classification (NCBI taxonomy): domain Eukaryota; kingdom Metazoa; phylum Chordata; class Aves; order Passeriformes; family Orthonychidae; genus Orthonyx; species Orthonyx spaldingii. Next base: position 255,396 of record VZTJ01001127.1, on the reverse strand, counting down.
GGCCAAAACCAGTGGGCATCAGCAGCAGTGGTGGATCAGTGCTGGGCTGGGTGGGACAGGCTGGGGTTGTTCAGGGTGCTGTGTGCTGCCCCTGCTGTGCTGCGTGGGGACAGCTTGGGGTTGTTTCAGGGGGCTGTGCTGGGTGGGAGCAGCCTGGGGTTGTTTCAGGGGGCTGTGCTGGGTGGGGAC
>VZTJ01001127.1:241067-255145 GCA_013397795.1 Orthonyx spaldingii | reverse complement strand
ACAGGCTGGGGTTTGTTTTGCTGTTTGGGGTTGTTTCAGGGGGCTGTCCTGGATGGGGACAGGCTGGGGTTTGTTTTGCTGTTTGGGGTTGTCCAGGGGGCTGTGCTGGGTGGGAGCAGGCTGGGGTTGCTCAGGGGGCTGTGTGCTGTCCCTGCTGTGCTGGGTAAGGGCAGCCTGGTGTTTGTTTTGTTGTTTGCAGGGTGAGCAGCTGCTGGGGTTTGCTTTGCTGTTTATTTGCTGTCTGGGTGGCAGCAGGCTGGGGTTTGTTTTGCTGTTTGGGGTTGTCCAGGGTGCTGGGCTGGGTGGGAGCAGGCTGGGATTGTTCAGGGTGCTGTCCCTGCTGTTCTGGCTGGGGACAGGCTGGGGTTTGTTTTGCTGNCAGGTTGGGGTTTGTTTTGCTGTTTGGGGTTGTTCAGGGTGCTGTCCCTGCTGTGCTGGCTGGGGACAGGTTGGGGTTTGTTTTGCTGTTTGGGGTTGTTCAGGGTGCTGTCCCTGCTGTGCTGGCTGGGGACAGGTTGGGGTTTGTTTTGCTGTTTGGGGTTGTTCAGGGTGCTGTCCCTGCTGTGCTGGCTGGGGACAGGTTGGGGTTTGTTTTGCTGTTTGGGGTTGTTCAGGGTGCTGTCCCTGCTGTGCTGGCTGGGGACAGGTTGGGGTTTGTTTTGCTGTTTGGGGTTGTTCAGGGTGCTGTCCCTGCTGTGCTGGCTGGGGACAGGTTGGGGTTTGTTTTGCTGTTTGGGGTTGTTCAGGGTGCTGTCCCTGCTGTGCTGGCTGGGGACAGGCTGGGGTTTGTTTTGCTGTTTGGGGTTGTTCAGGGTGCTGTCCCTGCTGTGCTGGGTGGGGACAGGTTGGGGTTTTTCAGGGGGCAGTGCTGGGTGGGAGCAGCCTGGGGTTTGCTTTGCTGTTTGGGGTTGTTCAGGGTGCTGGGTGCTGTCCCCACTGTTGTGCCTGGGGACAGGCTGGGGTTTGTTTTGCTGTTTGCCGTGTGAGGAGCAGGCTGGGGTGTGTTTTGCTGTCTGTCTGCTGTCCCTGCCTGAGTGCCCCGTGCCGTTGCAGTATCAGCATCACTACCTCGTGCTACCCCCTGCCCTCCATCTGCTTCCGGGAGCCGGTGAGCGACTGGTTCGAGAGCCTGGCGCAGTGCCTGCACTGGAACGTGCGCAAGAAGCAGAACAACTTCACCGTGGAGGAGGAGGAGTTCTGAGGGCTGCCCCCAGCAGGGCTCGTGGCAGTTTCCCCCCTCCTCTCTGCTGGAATTTTGGTGTGGGCACCGCCCCGGACCTGCCTCGTGGTGTGGTTTTCACCCCTGGCGCCACGTGGATGGGGAGGGTTGTGCTCCTTCCTGCCCTCCAGGAGAAGGAGTGGAAGGCTCTGATGGTTCTAATCAATCAGAATTGGATGAATTGGATGATTTGTTGAATTTCCCTTCCCAATCTGAGAGTGGATTCTCCCCGACTGGCACCAACAACCACATCTGCAGCTTTGATTGTAACCTCTGACTTACCAGTTCCGTGAATGTAGCTACACCAGGGGCAAGTGGCAGCAGAAAAAGTGGCATTAAAACCTCCTCCTCTCGTTGGGTAGATTTGTAACTCCATTTAGCACTGCTGGGAACAGAAAGGTTCTGAGAAGTTTTCTTAAAAAAACAAAAAACAAAAAAAGCTCCTCTTTGTTACCTTAAACACACCTTGCCCAGAAAATCCTTTCTTACTTGCAAGTGTGACACAGTAAGGAAACACCCACGAAGGATGTTTTTTATTATGAATAGATGGAATTAGTAATAAAAAGTATATATATTTTTTATATATACATTTCTCTCTCTCGTGCCCATTTGAGCAGTGGCTGACCCTGGGCTGTCAGCACTGTGGAAATGCCCACGAACAGCAGGGATGAGCATTAATTATCACAGGTTTCTCTGGGTTGGGAGCTGAGCTGATTCACAGCTCTGCAGTTCCTCTTGGAATCCTCCATTTGTTGGTTTTTTCTCATTATTTTTTGTTTGATTCCCTGGGATAAATGGTAGCATTAAAGACTATCATGTTTTAAGAAAAAAAAAAAAAAGAAAAATTCTCCAAGTGTTCAAGAAGAATCTGGACTTCAATTGCTATTCTAGTTCCACTACTGTCCTGAGGAAAAGATCCTGTTTTAGATCCTGAATGCCCTCAACTCCCATGGATACCTTCCAGCTCTTGGTGCTGAGCAATCCAGGATGGGAAGCTGCAGTGGGGGGCTGCAAAAAGGAGAGGACACATTCCCAGTGGAGTAGCAACGGTGCCTTCAGCACACTCAAGATAATTCTAAGTCTCACATTTGCTTTTTTTAAGCTGCTTTCAAAGGTTTCTAACTTCTCTCTGTACATATTTTACTGTGTGTGCTTTTATGAAAGAACAAACACAAAAAAAACAAACCCAGCCCCAACGAAAGAACTTGGTTGGGGTGGGGAAAAAAGGGGTTTGTGCTGTGCTTACCCTGCAGAGCAGCAAACCCACGATAATGTTTACATTTATGTTCTCTGTGGTGCAGTCTCATGATCATCTTCCCCAAACTTCAGCGTTTCCAGCTCTTGCTGAGGGAAGGGCCAGGAGCTGCCAGAGGTCAGCCTGTGGCCGGGGGGATTCGCTGCCTGAGGTGGGGTTTCCTGGCGAGTGGAGGCAGAATCTCTGCTCAGCTTTTTCCGTGATTGTCTTACGTTGTTTCCGTGGTCCAAAGTGGGAAATGGGTTCATGTCCAGGCTCCGTTGTCCTCTGGTGGTTTCAATAACGTCTCATCCTTGTGGATGCTGCCCTGGGCTGGGCTCATGAAATGCAGGTGAGAGCACTTTTCCCCAAAAGAGAAGCAAACTCTTGGGTAACGATTCAAATCGCCGGGAAGGCGTGGCCCTGTAAATGAACGCTCGGTTTGTACATTTTGTAAAATAGAATTTTGGTTGGATTCGGTCACAACCAGATGGATTTTGGGATATCTTGGAGAATATCCAGAGAGCTTTTGGGATTTCTCTTTTCACTTGAATCTGCAGTAATTGTTTTATCACTGTTTTGAAGCTGCTTACGGGTTTCCTACGTGGAGTACTCAGTTATTTGATAACTGGTTACTGTTTGGACTAGAGAAGTGTCAGGCTTTTTGCTTTGAAACTCTTTTATTTAAACATGCAATAATAATTGAGAGAAGGAACAGGGTGTGGTGTCTAGAGAAGGTGTGGCTGAGTGGAGAATGAGCAGCTCTAGGCACCCTGGGGAGTGGGAATCATTTTGCAGAGGTGAAATGATTTATGAGCCTTATCTAGTATTTTTTTAAAGATAACACTATATCCAGCACTTTTTATTTATGCTTTTTATAATACTAAAGTCATTCTCGACTAAATTGCTGAACTTCTAATTTTCAGAGTGCACAGGTCCTGAAATCTGTAATCAAAGTGTCCTCAACTACTTTAGATCTGCATTAGGGGTTGGCTTGAGATTTATTCTTCCCATTGATCACCTGCTGCGAGGGCAGCGCCGGCTCTGAGGCTGCTGCAGCTTTGCTGGTAGGAAATTCCTGCTGCTAAAATCCAGTTTTTGGGGTGGCTGATCAGCCCAGGCAGAGCTGCAGGCACTCAGTGACTCCAGCCCTGCCTTTTCCTCCAGAAGCTGCCTTGGTTCTCCTGTCCCAGCTGCTTCAGAGTCCCTTCCCAAGGCTTTTGATCTGCAAACTGCAGAGAGCGAGGCAGGAGCAGCCCTGGAGTTCTGCATTTGAATGCTCCAGGAGAGGGGGAGCTGAACCAGAAAGAAGCAGAAATGCTCCTCGCTTTATTGGCAATAAAACCTCATTTTGCTGATGTAGCTCATTCAGAATAACTCATTTAAACTGTGCTGAAAACATGGGGTTTGCTGATTAAGAGTTTTTAATAAAAGGGTTTGTAAGTCACTGGTACCTGCAAATCCTTTCCTCTACAAAGGGCCAAAGTGGAAGCTGGGAAATTCATTTGGTTTTTTAAAAAAATTTAAAAAAGTTCTCCTCTGGTAGAAACTGAAGTTGCTAACAGCTGTAGTGGGGAATGAAGCAGTGTCCTGAATTTTTAAAAGATGAAAAATCTTTTAAAAGATTTAAACACATTGTTAATGCATTAAAAACCTTGTTTTGAATATTGTTGAGAAACAAAATATTTTTCAATCCTTTCAATAAAATCTTTTTGTAAAGTTGGATTTGTGGATTTGCCCTTTGCCTGGGGAGAACATACAACTGGGAATACACAATTATTTCCTTGGAGTTGTGTGGGGTTTGACACATTTGTCTCATGGGACAGTGGCATCTGTGTGTTCTGGGAATGCACCCAAGGCTTTTTTCAGTGTCTGATACCATTTTTTCCACAAAAAGTCTCAAAATAAATGCTGGATTTGCTGTGCAGGATGAAACAAACCTTGTGCAGAACCAGCTGGGCTGCATGAAATGCTATTTTTAAAGGCCCAAGAATGGAAATATGAGGAAAGAAAGAGATAATTGGTAATTTTATCCCCCTGCAAGTTCAGGATTGAAAATGGGGTTAAGTTCTGACCAAGTTCTAGACACTTCTCCTGTAAAACTTGTGATTAATGATGATGAAGAAGAGTCTTTTGATTTCATAATTAATCTGTAACCCACTCCAACAGTTCTGCAGCTCAAACCATTGACCAAAGTGAGGAGATGCCTCTTGCAGGCAAAGGAGTTGTTTTAAGTGGAATTTTTCTTTTACAAGGAGCTTTTTGCTGGTAAAGGAGCTGCTTTTAAATGGAGTTTATTGCTTTTAAATGGAGTTTATTTGTTTCCCGAGGCACCTTGGAAAGGCTTTTCCATCTTTGCATGCCTGGTTGGTGCCAAACTCTTTGCTCAAAGCAGTTTCTGTGACAGTGACACCGTGGCCTGGCCACAAAACCCTTTCTGCACCAAATTCTGCCCCAGCTCAGGCTTTGTGCAAGAGCAGAGCTGAAAATGTTTCATTGTGACCCTTCCAGCAGCAGTTCCTGGTGTGACTTGTGGGCTGAAGTCACAGCTCAGCTGCTGCTCTGGCACCTCCTGGCCACACATCTTTAACCTCTTCATGCCCCCCCCGGGCTACAGAGAAAGCAGATTTGATTCAGGTTTAAGGAGATCAGGATGAGAAAAACATAATTTTACAGCAGTTTTGATGGAATACTTGTGATTTCCCTAATATGTAATAATTGTTTAAGTTTTGCTTTTTGCAGTGTGCAACACAAAGATTGAATTGGTGCTGTGAAATAATTACCCCCACACAAACTGTGCTTACACTTTATTAGAAAACAGCCAGTAGTTAAAGGTTGCAGTCCATAAAATACCAAACTTTTAAATTACAATATTAAAGGCTCCACTGTAACAGTCCCCCTGGTGTGAAATGGCACCTTGGTTACACTGAGGGAGGGGGGAGGCTGCAGTCAGTGATCTCCAGCTGTAGCTGGGGTTAAAAAATCAAACAAACTGAAATATTCCGAAGCCAGAGGAGCAGGAAGAGCCCCAAGGAAGGGACACCACTGTCACCAGAACAGCTGAGAAACGGTGGCAGCACCATCCCCTGCCAGACCCGGGGATGGGAGAGCAAATTTCCTTCACCGTGTTTGTGTCTATCCAGCAAAAAGCTTTGAAAGGAGCAACATTCCCGACTCAGTGCAGGTGTGAACGCCCTGTGCTTCAGCAGGAACAGGAGGAGTGAAAGGTGCTTTGCCCTGGGAATTTCCCAAGAATGTTTTGCTTTTTAAGCTCTGTCCCACCAAGAAAGGTGTGGCACCTTCCTGAGCCTCCTCCCTCCTGGAACGTGCCCTGTTACTGACCCATCATTTCCAGCCTGGCTGCAGGTCCTGCCTCAGGGGCTCCCTGGAGTGGTTCCCTCTGTGAGAGCTGCAGGGGAGGGCTCAGGAGTCGATCCTTCCATAGGAGGAAAACACTGAGGGAAGAGAGGAGCTCAGTCAGTGCCACTGCAGGGCTCAGGGATCTGGGGCTGTGTCACACTGGGTCCCTCATTGTCTCTGTGTCACACACCAGGACAGAAAAACTGCAAGTGGACAGAGGTTTGCTCCCACAGCTGGGATTTTTTGGACAGCAGCAGTTCAGGGAAAAGCCACCTCTGTTCCACCCAAACTCTGAGCTTTGCCAGCTCAGTAATTCTGAGGCTGCAGAATTGAAGTCAGTGGGATCTGCCTTTCCCTGCCACCACCCCTGATGAGGGCTTTCACTGTGGCTGTGCCAGAACAGGCTCCCCCTTTCCCCAGGGGATTTTTGGGTACTCACTTCTCTCCCTGAGCCCCTGCCCGAAGCTGCGGTAGACGTGAAGCAGAGCCCAGAGCAGCACAGATTTTATCGCCACCGAGATGCAGGAGCCGGTGATGAAAGCAGCCTCCAGGGTGTAAGAACTGCCTCTGCCCCACTCCCTGATCACCTGCAGGGAAAGGGAGACACCAAACCATCAGCTCCTGCTGCCACAAAGCCACCACTGAATTCCTGAGAGGAGGCACGAGATGGGAACTGGGGGAAAGGAAAAGCACAAACCCAACTGGACACTTTTAAACCGCCTCAGTTTGCTGATTTTGTGATGTACAGACAGGGTGGGGTCCTGCTGTGCTCTGCCAGCTCAGACAGCCCTGCAATAATGGGAATTTGATAAATCCCTGAGGCTGTGGGTGGCTGCAGCCCTGGGCTGTGTCTGGGGGCTGTGGATGGGCAGCTTGGTAAATCCTGGCCCCTCTCAGCGTTCCAGCCCTGCTTTCCCCTTGCCCTGCTCTCTCCTCACCTCCTTCCCCACATCTCGTGGGAGGTGCTCGCTGAGAAAGGCTTTATCAGAGTCACAGTGCCAAGAAACTGCCCTGAACTGGAGTTTGTTGGCTTGCACTGCCTTGTTTTGGCTACAGCAGGATCCACAGCTGGGGCTCCTGCCCAAGAAATGCTTTAGAACACAACAATGGAGGCTCTGGCACCACTTGAGGCTTCTTGTGAAGGAGGGGAGGCATTTCTGAGGAGTTCTGGATCTTGTACAAGATTTTATTTCATCTTTTCCTCCTCATTCTTTGCAGGACTCCCAGAGCCTCTCCCTCTGACCAGTTCCAGGGCAACCTGACACGGTGCAGGTCCTGCAGTTGATCCTGGATGTGCCAGGACGTGCTCTGCTCTCTCTAAACCCAGCAGGAGCTGCAGGGAAGGGGTGAGGCAGCACCTCGGGGCCTGATGAGGGTGAGGATGAGGATGAGGATGAGACCCCCAGCCTTGCTGCCCTTACCGTGTAGAGCAGGTAGATGAGATAAGCAACCTCAGGCACATTCTGGATCAGAAAAACCCACACCAGAGGTTTCAGCTCCTTCAAAATCTGCACAATAAGATGCAAAATGAGCTTGTAAAGTCATTGCTGTATATTCTATAAAAGCTGCCTATTTCTCATGGCATTCCCAGAGTGGCTCAGGCTGAGCTCTCAGTTGTAGCTTTGCTCTCCACTTGCCTTCTCCACCTGTGACTTTGAGCAGGAAATTCTCTGCTTTGCCCTGAGCTGGGCCAGCAGTGGTGAAGTCCCTTCTCTCTGGGCACACTCACATTTTTTTCTACAATGTTTTCATTGTTAACAGACTGAAAGCTCCCTGGGACTTTTTCTTTTCACTACAGAGAAGTCACTGAGGGCTGAAATGTGGGAGAAGCAAGAGGACTGAAGAGCCAAGAGAATTCAATTTCACAACTCACCCTTGGGGCTTGTGAAAGGAGAAAGGGACTGCAGCTCAGCTCTGGGATGGTGGGGAAGAGAAGCTGAAAGGGTTTTTACACTTTTAATCTGATCAGGAAAATTGTTCTGATTAGGAGAAAAGTGATTCTGTGCAACCATTCACTTGTCTGAGTCACTGGTGTGTTTTAAAAGCACAATTTCAGCAAGGAAAGCCATCAGAACACATAGGGAGCTGCATTTCAGCTGTCAGGAATTTGTGTGAGTGACTAAAGCAAACACCCCAGGAGCCTAAAACAACATCCACCCCCAAAAAACCCCACAGCTCCTTCCTGGTAATAAAACCCTCACATATCTGATGCACTTTGGTCCTGATTCTGAAATCACTCTTGGGACAGAGGCTCAAGATTTCACAGGAGCTTCAGTCTCACATGGAAAAATGACATTTCAAGCTCACAGATCTTTGCTAACCTGGAAACTGTCCCTGAGCTTTGAAGGAGATGCCCCCAAAAAAGGACTCATCTTTTTGGAGTGGTTTCCTGAGGATTCAAGGCCTCACTGTGTCTGGATCACTGAAATAATCTGGGGACTCTCCCAGTTCCACCCAGCCTTGGCAGAGAGGCAGAAATGTTGAAGGCAGAGTGACCCTCGAGGTTACACTGAAGTGATCAAGGACTGGGACTAAAACAAAATCCCTCAGAATGAAATAAAGACAGTTGGCATTATTATAATGCCCTAAAGGCATTGGAATTTTTATAATTACTATTAAAAATATATTAAAAATATATAATATATATTATAAAACATATAATATATAAAATTATTATAAAAATGGTAATTATTATAATTTTTGCCATAAGGCTTTGTAATTACTATAAATAATGCCATAATGGCATTGGAATTATTATAAATAATGCCACAATGGCTTTGTTTCACCCTGTGTGCTCAGCTCAGGCACAGATTCACACAAAACCTGGCTTCAGTACCATTTCTGCTCTGCTTTTCCCCAGCCTGGCTCCCTTCCCTGATGCCTGGGGATGCCCAGGCTGGGCAGTGCCAGGCTGGGCAGTGCCAGGGCTGTGCCCTGGGGGAACACTCACTGCAATGATGCCCACGGTGACCTTCAGGCAGCCCCACACGATGCCCGTGGCCCAGAGGATGTTGTGCAGCAGGGTCACCTCGTGCAGGCTGATCAGGAGGATGCACAGGCACAGCTGGGGAGGAAAAGTTTGGGGAAATCAAAAGTTTGGTGCTTGGAGATCACACAGTCCCACCAAAAAATACCTGACACAAACCCCCTGCAACAGCAAAGTGGGTCTAAAAGCTGCAATTATTCCTCATTAAATTATTCCTCATGAAATTATTCTTCAAGGAATTATTCCTCATGGAACTATTCCTTAATAAATTATTCCTCATGAAATTATTCCTCATGGAATTGTTCCTCACGGAATTGTTCCTCACGACCTCATGAAATAATGGGAAACAAGGACAAAGGTGCTTCCATGTATAACAACCACCAAAAGGAACAGGGAGAGCAGATAAAGCAAAGTAATGCAGCAGTAAATGAGAATGAGGGGTGGTTAGAGAAGTGACAGCTCCTGGGTTCACTCCCCTCATCTGTAATTTCATTTTCTGCCCTGGCCAAGTTCCCCTCTGCCTCCCCAGGGTCATTTCCTCAATGCAGGAGCCAGCTGGAAAGCAGGGGACTGAAGGCTGAGATGTGCAGGAATAACCTTTTCTTATTTTAGGGTGGGCTGGAGCTTCTGGATGCAACTTATTTATTTATGGATAAACCTCCCAAAAACAAGACTCAGTTCTCCTTTTGTGCAGGACAACAACAAAAGAGATTTTGATTCATTTTTATGGGTTTTGCCATAAGCTGTGGCAAACACAGGGAGATGCAACCATTATTAAGTTTATATTAATATTACTAAAATAATAGTATTAATAAAATATTAATGTTAACGTTATTATTACTAAATTAATAATATTATATTAATATGAAAAGGGTTTATTAATGTTATTATAATAGTTATTAATATGAATAGAGGTAAGAGAGAGGATTGCTCTTGGAATTGAATAACTCAGCTCAGCCAGTCCAGGATATGATCAGGAAAAGGGAAAAGGGAACGTGGGGCTCTGTACCTGTGCCTGCAGGTCGAAGGTGAGCATGGAGAAGCAGAGGTTGAGCATGAAGTACTGGGCCTGGAGGCTCTCCAGGGCTCCTCCCACCCGGAATGCCATCATGGAGTGGCTCTGCAGCAGGAGCAGGGCACAGATCACATCGAAGGACCCCACCAGCAGGATCAGCACAAAACGGGCCTGGGGGGACACAAACGGGCTGGGATTGGCCACAGAGCTGGCACCCAGCTGGAAAGAAAGGCAGGACACACAAAATCTTGACAGAGATTTGTTCTGAGCTTCCTGTTGGGACAAATCAACCTCTCCCACTGATTCCAGCAGGGACAGTGGGTTATTCTGAGTGCTGGATGTGCAAAATTCCAAGAAATGCAGTTTTTTTCTAGTTTTATCCACTCTGCTGCCACTCACACTGTCTGCTGCCTCAAGGATGGCTGAAATGGCAAAACCTCCTTCACAATGACACTGATATGAAAATATTTATAACTAGAAATTATTCTAGTTATATGATGTTAAATGATGGCTCAGGAGGCAGAGTTACAGTAACCCAAGGTACAGTTAAAGCAGTAAAAAAATTACTTAATAACACTTTCCACGCTTACACCAGCCTTTACTTTGAAGTCCTTGTTTAATATTTAAACTGATGACTTGGCTGTGCATTTTAAAATTAACCTGCACTCCTTTGATGCCTGTTCCTTGTTGGCCCTACCAGCCCAGGTTGCTGCAGGTAAGAGTGTCTGACTAAATGTTAGTTAATTGATAAATAAACTGAGCTGGCCAAGGCTGCTTTGCTCCATCTCCTTTGCTTGGCTCTCCTGCTGAAGAGGAATTTTTGGATGACTTCACAGCAAGGAAGCAGCTTGTGGAGAAATGTGTGATAAAAAGAGAGCACTTCCTGCAAGCACATCAAGTGGAAATTTAACTGCAAACCTTCGTGAGGCCTGGAACACAATCCTTTAATAAATTTTACTGCCATGAAATGCAAACAAGATAACCTGGAGTGGCACTGTTGTATCTTTTTGTTTCCTTGCAGGTTGCTGTAAACCTCATAAAACCACATTTATGAGCAGTGGGTGATGGCTGTGCCATGGGGATTCCACTTCCAGCCTGGCTTAGATTTATGTGACTTCAGGCCTGACATTTTACAGGTGGAAATCTGAAGCAGGGCAGGTGAAGGATATATTTTGCAGTAATCTTTGATATTTATATCAATAATATCAATATTTGATAATAATATTTGGTGTGATATTTGATAATAATATTTGACAATAATATTTGATAATAATATTTGACAATAATATTTGGTAATCTTATTTGATAATAATGTTTGGTAATATTATTTGATAATAATATTTGATATTATTTTTGGGTGCTACCCTAAGGAACCTCAGAGAACAGCTCAGAGAAGATTTGCAGCTGTGGGTGTGCACATTTTGTTGCTCAGCAGGGATAATTCAGCCTCATTCAGTAACAAAAAAATATATACAGATTTTTTAATAGTTTTTTTATATATATAAAATATAATCTGTGCTACCACAGACTTGCCCAGGACGGATTTTCCAACCCAAGCTGACTGAAAGCAGCAGACTGACCAGGAGTTTTGGCTTCTGCTCAGCAGGCAGCAGGGAGAAGTTGATGATGGAGCGCAGCATCACCAGCAGGATGGAGAGCACGAACACCACGAGCTCCTGGCGGTTCTCCTGCAGGATCCCCCTGCTCACATAATACACACAGAACACTGGGGAGAGAGGAGATGTCAGTGCCAGGCCAAGCAGGGCAGAGCTTCCACTGTGCTGCAGCCAAAGTGGAAGTTCAGAGCATCCCTGAGGCTCCTCGGTCTTTGTTCTTACCAAGGAGCCTGGACCAGGTAGTTAAAATACTCCCCACTGTGTTCAGCACACAAAAATTGGTCAGATTTTGAAATTATTTGTGAAGGAACCCCATGAAAATGGCAGTGTATTACCCAAACTGGGTTATTCATCAACACTACACTGAACACTGTGTACAACTGTTTATCTGGATTTAATGAAACAGCACCATTCTTATTAAAGAACTGAAATCACAGCACCTTTCCAGAGTGGCTCAGGTGACTCAAAAGCAGTTTAGTGCTCACACACAGCCCTCTGCAGTGCTGCCTGCACATGGTTTGTGTGTGCAACTGGACCTGGACTGCACTCATTTATTTAATTGTGGACATTCTCAAACACCCCACCCTGCAAACTGTAATCCAAAACACAACTGGGTCAGGAAAGGCCTGAGTTTTATTTTTATAAAATACATCAAGCCCCCAGTCAGCTGTCACTGTGAACTTTATGCCTTTTTGGCAAAACTTAAATAAAACAAAAGTTTTGTTCTTTTACAGGATGCTCCTGCAAACTCTGGTTAATTCTTACACAGCCAAAGCACCAACAGATTTTCTTTTCCTTTTTCCTTAATTCCAACAGATTTCTTTTCCTTTTTCCTTAATTCCACACATCAAACCATCCACATTGGCCGTGCTGGGACGTGGGGACAGTGTCATACAAATTTTCAAATTAAACAATAACTTCAGTCTCCCTAAGCAAACCTGCAGTGACTGAACTTCCTTCTTCACTGCCCTTAGCAGGGACTGAGAAAATGGAAAATGACTGGCAAATTACAAAGTGGATCATGTGATTTTCTGGACATGCTTATGACCTCAGGAAGACCTGAAAGGCTTAAGATGGTATTTCCTTGTTTTGCAAATTCGGCTGCTAAATCCAAAGAAATCTGTACAAATTTGAAAATAAACTCTTTTTTTGGTCACGAAGCTTTTTGCAGAGATGGCACATGCACACGAAATTTCCTGAAATCCTCAAGTGTATTATTTTCATGTTAATTTCTTTTTAATACAAACAGGCCCAAGAAGTTTCTGCTGAAGCTGTAACTGGAAATAACCAAGGAAGGAAAATTGGAGTGTGGACACCTGAACTCCCAGCATGGAACGGGAATGGCTCAGACATTAAAACAGGAACTGCTGAGTTTTTCTGGCATAGCTGAACATCCAGTATCTCTCATATAATAAACCTCAGTTGCTGCTTCATCACTACATTATTATTATTATTATCTTAGTTATCTTAATTTTTTTCATTATTTCCTACATCCAAACTGTGTTTCTTACCCACTCCAACCAGCTGAATGCAGGAGATGGTGAAATCCTCCTCAGCCTGGCGGACCAGGGTCTCTATGGTCAGGCCTATGACACTCAGCAGGGACAGAATAGTGACACAGAAGTAGATCTTCACAGGGAATGAGAGCTCTGAGCATGGTTTTATCTGCAAAAAAAGGAAATTCTTCAACACATCATGCAGATAAACTTGTTGCTGTTCCTAAAAAACACACTGAGGTGAGGGGGGGGGGTCAATCAGACAGCGCAGGGTTTGCTTTGGGAAAAGGAGAAACTCCACAACTGAACCGAAACTCCCAAACTGCTGAGGAAAGGAGAAGCCAAAGTTTATCTCATCATTAATCTCAGCCTAGATAGTCCTGGTTTGTACCCACAGCCTGTCTTCTGCTTTTCCTGGTGCCTCACAAGGGTGTTATAATCCATCCCCTGACACAGAGATTTGCCAGTGCCCACACACACACACCTGTCAGAGCAGGGAAATAACATTTGCACACACTTTTAGTTTTAGGAAATTGTAAAGACAGGGTCAGCGTTCTCAGTAAGACTGAGGGGAGACCTCAGGGGCTGCAGCTCCTCCTGAGGGGCAGCTCCGACCTCTGCTCCGTGACAGGGACAGGACCCAGACGGCTGGAGCTGTGTCAGGGGAGGTTTAGGTTGGATTTTAGGGAAAGGTTCTTCCCCCAGAGGGTGCTGGGCACTGCCCAGGCTCCCCAGGGAATGGGCACGGCCCCGAGAGCTCCAGGACGGTTTGGAAAATGCTCCCGGGAATGCACAGGGTGGGATTGTTGGGGTGTCTGTGCAGTGACAGGAGCTAGATCCACGATCCTGTGAGTCCTTTCCACCTCAGGCCGTTCCCTGACTCTGTCAGGAGAGCTGCGTGCTGTGACAACCTGCCCGTGCGGACACCCGAACTCCCCGATCCACCTGACTTTGGACAGCGATTTCAAACACCTCTTTCCATCCCCCCGGCGCAGAGAAACGCGGAGGACACCGGCGTAAGCTGCCCACGGCGGCAGAGCTGTACTCACGGGGCCGCAGGGCGTGGGGATGAGCTGCCGGTGCCGCGGGGTGAGGTTGGGCAGGGCCGGTCCCGCCGGGGCCGCGCCGCCGCTGTGGGAGACAGAGCGCGGG
>VZTJ01001127.1:228941-241042 GCA_013397795.1 Orthonyx spaldingii | reverse complement strand
ATCCCCACCACGGCCGCCTCCAGGTGAGGCGCAAGGGGAGAACGGGGAGCACCCCCGCGCCGCGCATGGTGCCGCCCGCCCCGAGCGGGGCCGTGAGGGGGCCGTACCACCCCCGCCTCGGGGGTGACCCGCCCGCTGCCCCCCATCCCCAGCACGGGCGGCTCCAGGTGAGGCGCGGGGAGCGCCCCCGCGCCGCGCGTGGTGCCGGCCGTACCTGCCGTCCATGGCGGAGGCGGCCGCGCTCGCGTCCCGCCCCGGCCGTGAGGGGCCCTACATGGCTGCCGGGGGTCGCGGGCCCTTCCGGGGCCGGCCGGGACGTCACTTCCCCGGCACGGCCGGGAAGCGCTGCCGGGGATCCTCCCGGGCGGCGCTCCCGCCCCTCCGCGCCTGGGGTCCCCTCAGCGCAGCGCATCCCGCCCCTCCGCGCCGGGGGTCCCGCCCGGCTCCATGGAGGGGCGGCCCTCAGCGAGGCGCCCGGCGGGACGCTCGGCGCGGTTCGACCCGGCTGTGCGTGGCCTGTAACGCCCTTTTTGCTTGATTTCCTCGAGGTTTTGGTAAAATGGCCTCCCCGCCGCCGCTGCGGCTCGGTACTGGAGCGAGCGGGGAGCGCCCAGGTGCCGGCGGGGATGCGCTGAGCGGCTCCGGGGCGCTGGGAAGGAGGGAGGGGAGGGGAGCGGCGGGCGCTGCCGCACAGGAGGGTCCCCAGCCGGGCCTGGGCTGGGGGATGGCGGTGCTGGAAAAGCCCCTGGGCCCCAAGGCTGGGTCGGGAGGGCCGCGGTGCTGCCGCGGAGGGCTCCGAGCCCCGCTGCGGTGCGGGGGATGCTCGGGATGCTCCGGTGCGGGGGATGCTCCGGGAGCTGCTCCGGGAGCTGCGGGCACCGGACACGGGCGGGAATGGAAATGGGGATGGAAATGGAAATGGGAATAGGAATGGCCTGCGAGGAGCCGGTTCGGAATGCGGAGGGAAGGTCTGGGTGAGCACAAATACAGCAGGAGTGCCACAAAGCGCTGTTTCAGCCTTTCAGCGTCTTCTCTGTGGGACCTGTTAATAGTTTTGTTATTGTGTTTATAGTGTTTGTAGCGTCTTGGATGCTCTCGTTGCCGTCAGTGAAGCAGTGTCAATGCTCACGGCTTGCCCGGGTGCTGAACTTTGTGCATTTGCTGCGTTGGGAGCAGTGCTTGGGTGACCTTTTGCGTAACAGATGAAGGGTCACGGACACAAACCTTTGTTTTTCCGCCGTCAGAGCAGCCTTAGCTCCCCAAACCCTCGCAACACGTTTGAGCTTTAGTTTCTTTTTGTGGAAAGCCGACTTTAGAAAGCTCTTTGTGGATATTTTTTCCACCTTAATACATTGTTGCTGCTAGCGTAGTTAAGGGTTGGAGGAGATACAAGGAGAGTAAGGGACACTGCAGGCTTCTGGTTCTTTCTCTTGAGCTGGAAGGTTGAGTCTTTGTGTGTAATCCAGAGAAACAACTGCCAGCCACTGCCACGTTTTCATCTGTTGGTAAACATCAGCTGCTGGTTGGCCTTGAGGGAGGAAGACTGAATTAGTTCCAGATGGAGAACTCTTTCAGCCCATTTAGGCTTTCCAGTTGATTTAAGCCAGCAGGTCAGTAAGTTAGGGGAGTAGTTTTGTTCTTGTTTGCTGTTCTGTTTCCTGCCATGTGTGGAATCAGTGAGATCAAATCTGATATCGCTGCTGAGGGTGGGGCTTTGGTTGTGCTTCATTGGTCTTGGTTTTAATTAAGTTGTATAAACAGAAAAGGTATTTTAAAAGTGCTGTGATAATTGACTGTTTTGAATGGAGAGGGGTATTTTATTAATGACCTAAAAAAGGAGTTAAAAACTCATTTTTCTTAACAAATTCTCTTGGAGAATGTGTATTTTTTTTTTCAAAGTATTGTGTTAAACTGGGTTACCACAAATTCGTGGTTTAATGTGATTGCATTGGAGGATCTCAGTGTGCTGCTGGCATGAATTCCTGAAAAAATGGGAAGAGATAAGGGGACAGGGATGGAAATCTTCAGTGCATGGCTGTGAGAACTGGAGAATGTGAGGAATGGAAAATTGCTCTGTGAAGGAGCTGCTGTGTGGGACACCGAGACTGACACGAGATATTTAACTCCTTAGTGCCTCTTTGTGATTTATTTGAGGTGCCACATTGGACATTTAAAAAAGCATTAAAAAAGAAACTCTTAAAAAAGAAAATAGTGTGAACTGTTCACAGAATCAGGGGTGGGTGGAGTAACTCCTGTTACAACTCTTGTGCTGATTATGAGAGGAGTAAAGTCCCAGGGTGGTTTTGTTGTTCCCTCAGCTCTGCTGCTGTAACTTGTAAAAGAAAAAAAGCTCCAGTTGCAAATCATTTCATGCCTTTTGCTGCCAAGCCTGTTAGAAAGGCTTCAAGCATTAATTGCAAGTGCTAATATTGAATTGCAAGTTATGGCAAAATGAGGCAGGTTGCATTATTGCCATGTAATTAAATAGATAATCACTCTGGAAAGCTCTTGGACATATTTCCTTGCTTGTTTCACCTGGATACACTCACCAGGGTAGCTGTGATTGCTGAGAGTTACAGCCTTTGATTATTGATTGCTGTCTTTGGCTCAGGTTGATAACAGGGTCAGGAGTACCACGGGTGGAGGCTCCTGCTGGGATTTTGCTGCGTTGGGAAGGTTTTTCTGGGCAGTGGTTGAAGACAGACTGAGATCAAGGACACTGCAGAATGTGGAAGAGGAGTTACTTACAATGGGAAAGGCTGTGTTGAGGTGCTTCAGAGGAGAAAGGACATAAAAACACGAAGCCTGGTGTGTGTGTGTGTGTGTGCTATATTAGAATAAAAAGCCCGCCTAAGATAACTTCTTGTTGCTCAATCTTGGCATCAAGACATCAGGAGTTCAAAATCCAGTCTGAAAGGCTTCAGAGGTCTCTTTATCTTTGATAAAGTGCAGGTGAAATGTGCTGCATCAGGGATGCCAAATGCCAGAGACGTTTTTTCCTTCGTTCCCTCTCAGGCAGCAGACACGGAACAGCCCACACGAGGAAGCCTGTGGAGTTTACACTCATGCAAGATGCCCTTTGGAGGACCAAGCCCATTTTTCCAGGCCCCTGGGAGATGAAGCATTGACCACATGAGGTTTTTATTTCCACGAGTGCTGTGTCAGTGTCGCTGTGTGTGAAGGACAAACCTTCCCTTCCTCCCCTCGCCATGTCGGCCGTGACGAGCGCCCCGGCTCCGGAGCCCCCGAGCCCTCCCCAGCTGGAGGAGAAGCCAAAGGGGAAATCCCTCTTCCACCTGGGCTCCCTCTTTGCCAGCAGGAGTGAGAAATTTGTGATTGCTCGCAGTGACAGCTTGCCAGAGGAGAATGTGCTGAAAATCACCATCACAGAGACCACGGTCATCGAGTCCGACCTGGGCATTTGGAGTTCCCATGCTCTCATCTACCTCACTCTGTGGTTTTTCTTCAGCTTTTGCACTCTGTTCCTCAACAAATACATTCTGTCCTTGCTGGAGGGAGAGCCCAGCATGCTAGGTACCCTGCTGTTCCTCACACATGAATTCCAAGCTGAGATTTATTGGTTTATTTGACTGGAACAGGGAGTGGGAGCCCCCAAAACCTGCCAGAACTCCAGGAGCGTTTGGATAAAGCTGGCAGGCACAGGATGGGATTGTTGAGTGGAGGAATAAGAGTTGGATTGGATGATCCCTGTGGGTCCCTTCCAGCTCAGGATATTCCATGATCCCATGATTTGACAATACCGGATCATGGCTGAGGGAGAGAATGGTTCAACTGAAGTGAAAAATGCTTGATTTGGAAGGTGTGGGGAGGGATATTGGGGCTGGAAACTTGGGATTTTAGTCTTTAAAGTGGTTTCTGACACTGTCCTTTCCTCCACTTGCTGAAAGATGAAATTTTGCTCATAGAGGAGGGGGAAAAAAAAGTAGTTTTTTTGTTTTCTGTGTCGGAGCGTCTAAAAAAAAGTCAAATTTCGAGTGAGTTGTTGTTGGTCTCCAGAGCTGTGCAGTGCAAGAGTCACCTTTGGTGATCTCCATTATCCATTTTAGGTCTTTTATTTTTCTTCTTAAGGGGCAAACAAAGGGCAGTGAACCAGGTTTATAAGCATTTGGTTTATTGTGCTGCCTTGCTCCGAGGCAGAAGCAAAAGGCTTTTGTGAGAATACATAAAACCTCAACAGCGATTTTTACAAGTTTGTCTTCTAAAAAAATTTCCTCATGAAGATTAATTTTCTGTGTTCCATCCTCTGCCCCTGACTTCATTTCCCCTCTCTGACCCTCCTTCAGGTGCTGTTCAGATGCTTTCGACCACCTTCATTGGCTGCATCAAAATGTTCGTGCCGTGCTGCCTGTACCAGCACAAAACCCGCATCTCCTACCCCCCAAACTTCATCATGATCATGCTCTTCGTTGGCTTAATGAGGTAAATGGGCAAAGAGTTCTTGCATTCTTGATGGGGAGGTGTTTGGAGTATTCACCTTTTTCCCCCCCACAAAAAAATATCCCAGCATAATCTTATTTTTACTTGTTCTTTTTCCCAGATATTCTTTTTTTTTTGTTTTTTTTTGAACATTTACCTTTTTTTCAGACTTCTCTTTCCAGTTCTTTTCTTCCTGCTCTCTTTTGAGGCTGGTGTTTGTTTAGGGTTTTAGTATTTACCAACTTTTTGCCTCAAAAGTGCTCCAGGCCATTAACACTTATCTTTTGAAAAGTCAATATTTGCTGGGTGCTGGAGTTGTATCAGTTTGTGGTGGAGGAGGGAATTAAAAATACATGGTTTTTTTTCCTCTACCCTGCAAAACTGATAAAGAATCATCAAATAAGTGATAAATTAAATTAATTTCATGGTTTAAACTGTGGTAATTATGTAGGATATCTAATGTACACTGGAGATGGATAACTGCAGATAAAACTTCCTCAGTGCTTCTCAGGAGATTTTTCACTTTTCCAACTGAGCCTGTTGAAAACGTTGGCTTAAAAGTGGTCATTTGAACCTTGGAGTGTGTTAAAAAGTAAACTCTGTGTTCTGGAAATCCACTCTACAGCCAAAGACATTGCACAATTGCCCAAGGGTGCCTTTATTGGCTTTAAATAAACAACATTTAAGCCAAAGCTGAAAGAAATAGAACTGACTTTGCAGGTGCAGGAGGAATTACAGTGCAATTCTTTTTATGCTGGGTGACTAAAAGTATCTCTTAAAGCATTATTTTAATTTCTTCTGGTACACTAATGAATTCCTTAATTTTTTTTAATTGATTTCTTGTAATGTTCTTGTGCTGCAGATTTGCCACAGTGGTGCTGGGCCTGGTCAGCTTGAAGAATGTGGCAGTTTCCTTTGCAGAGACTGTGAAAAGCTCTGCTCCTATTTTCACTGTCATCATGTCTCGGATGATCTTGGGGGAATACACTGGTGAGTCCTGAAATTAAATTTAATTGCTCTTTTTTTTGTGTTTTTGTTTGTTTGTTTTTTGTTTTGGTGGGGTTTTTTTTTTGTTTTTTTGTTTGTTTGTTTGGTTTTGGTGGGGTTTTTTTTGGTTTTTTATGTGGGGTTTTTTGTGGGGTTTTTTTGTTGTTGTTTGGTTTTGGGTTTTTTGTTGTTGTTTTTGGTTTTTTTTGGTTTTTTGTTTTTTTGTTTTTTTAATGGCCCTGATCAAAGAATTGCNTTTAATGGCCCTGATCAAAGAATTGCCCACTAAAATCAGAAATATATAATATAAATAAAAATATAGAATATGTAAGATATAATATAGTATATATAATGTGTATTGTATAATATGTAATATGCAATATATAATATATAATTGTGTATTATATATTATATAAATATAATTGCAGCTGGAAAATCAGCCTGAACACAATGAGTGTGTAGAATTTAAAAGGTTTTGGTGTAAAGGTATTGTTATTATTTTTCTGTCAAGATATATCCTTGTGGCTGTAAAAAACTTTAAAGTTCAGTGTGCTCCTTCTTCTTTGCTGTTCAGAATTTAAAATTCTCCCAAACCCCAGTGTTGGATCCATTAAAAAAGCAGCAATTAAAGTGAGATTGAGCCTTTCTTTTGCAGGGTTGCTGGTGAACCTGTCCCTGATCCCTGTGATGGGAGGGCTGGCTCTGTGCACAGCCACTGAGATCAGCTTCAACATCCTGGGCTTCTCTGCAGCTCTCTCCACCAACATCATGGACTGGTGAGAGCCCTGGCTGTGCAATAAAGCAATTTCTTTTAGTGGTGGATGGAAGAAAATTGTTTAATGTAGTTATTTCTGTACAGTGCATAGTATTGAAAATGCATTTTTAACAAATTATTCACTTTCTCATATCCAAGAGCATTAATGAGATGATTAAATAGAGTTAGACCAAACTCCTTTCTCTGCTTGTAAAAAATATTTACCCATCTGAGGATTGATTGATTTGTCCTAATTAAAATACAGCTAAACAGTGATTTTTTTTTTTTTTTTAATTATATTTTTCTTTTCTAGTTTGCAAAACGTCTTTTCCAAAAAACTACTCAGTGGAGATAAATACAGATTTTCGTGAGTATTCCAAATATTTCAGGTTTGGTTATATTAGGAATATGAGGAAATTAAGTATTTATCATGATACTGCACCAGGTGTAAATCCAATCACCTCTATTATTTTATCAGGAAAATAAAACTCCCCTGAGCTCCCCCTGCAAGTTTCATAATCAGCTACAGCTCCCAGCAAATCCCCAAGATAATATTTTCACAGAAATCAGTTCTTATTCTGCCATCAGGAACCACCCTTAACCCTGTTGGGTGTGCAGAAAGCAACTTTTTAACTCTGGAACTTAAACCAAGAGTCAAGTCTTGTGCTAAAAAACACCTGTAACAATATATTTGTATTTTAGCCCGAGATAAAAAGCTACTTTTGGTCTTTTGTGCCTTTCACCTTCAGTCCCTGAGGGTAAACCTCTGTCTTTGCTTTGAAAGAGGAAGTTTTTAAACATTTTAATCACTTTTTTTCTCCTCTGCAGAGCCCCAGAGCTTCAGTTCTACACAAGTGCTGCTGCTGTGGTCATGCTCATTCCAGCTTGGATATTTTTCATGGTAATTTGAATTCATTATCTTGGTTTAGGTTATTTTTTTCAATTGTGAGCAGAATATGCAATGAAAGTTCATCTTAAATTTTACCTTTCATTCTTCCCATTTTTTAAATCAGCCTGAAATCCAATTCATCTTATGTAGAGATGGGGCAAGTAAAAACCAGAAAATTGTAAAAGAAATAATTTAATACAGACATGAATTAAACCAAAAAGCCTGAGTTTATCTCAGGATTTTTGAGTTCAAATCATAATTTTGTCTCAGTGCACTTGAAGTTTGAGATAAAGACTTGCAAACAAAATCTGGAATATTTGTTGACTTTTTGTTGATATTCACGTGGTGTACAGGAATATGAACTCCCTGAAAGCATATTTTTTTGAAGAAAAAAATTACAGGATCTAAATGTCTTGTGTGTTTTAGGTTTTGTTGGGCTGAAATCTCAATGTAAAACTCTGTGTGCTCCTAACAGCTGGGTGGAAAACCACTTTTAGATTTTTCTCATGAACTAAACCCTTAAATTCCTTTTTTTTTTTTTACATTTAGGACGTGCCTGTGATTGGGAAAAGTGGGAGAAGCTTCAGCTACAACCAGGATATTGTAATTCTCCTGCTGATAGATGGAGTCCTGTTCCACCTGCAGAGTGTTACAGCCTATGCCCTGATGGGCAAAATTTCCCCTGTGACTTTCAGGTAAAACTGTCAGGAGCATTATTTTACAGTTTTTGGTCAGAAATACTGTTTTATATTTTTTGGTCAGGAACATTATTTTATACTCTTTTGTCAGGAGCACCATTTTCTAATTATTTTTTGTTAGGAACACCATTTTCTAATTATTTTTTGTTAGGAACACTATTTTCTAATTTTTTTTTTAGGAGCACCATCTTACAATTTTTCAGTCAAGAACACTGTTTTGTATTTTTTGTCAGGAACATTATTATTATTTTTTTTTTCCTGCTTAGTATTTCTGCTTGAGAACCAGGCAGTAAAAGCAGTGTGCAAAGACAAGAATGAGGGAAATGCCAGGGTGGTTGGGGCTGGAAGTGGAATTTGAGGTGGTGTTTTAAAAAAAGGAAAATTAAGGTGTGAAGAGAAATGAATGAGGTAAATCCCAGGATGGTTGGGGCTGGAAGTGGAATCTGAGGGGGTGTTTGGGAGCAAAGCAGACATTAAAGCCTGGCTGTGGGATGTGGCAGAGCTGCTGTCCCCTCATGTCCCCACTGTCCCCTCATGTCCCTGCTGTCCCCGCTGCCCCTCATGTCCCCGCTGCCCCTCATGCCCTTCATGTCCCTGCTGCCCCTCATGTCCCTGCTGCCCCTCATGTCCCTGCTGCCCCTCATGTCCCTGCTGCCCCTCATGTCCCTGCTGCCCCTCATGTCCCTGCTGCCCCTCATGTCCCTGCTGCCCCTCATGTCCCTGCTGCCCCTCATGTCCCTGCTGCCCCTCATGTCCCTGCTGCCCCTCATGTCCCTGCTGCCCCTCATGTCCCTGCTGCCCCTCATGTCCCTGCTGCCCCTCATGTCCCTGCTGCCCCTCATGTCCCTGCTGCCCCTCATGTCCCTGCTGCCCCTCATGTCCCTGCTGCCCCTCATGTCCCTGCTGCCCCTCATGTCCCTGCTGCCCCTCATGTCCCTGCTGCCCCTCATGTCCCTGCTGCCCCTCATGTCCCTGCTGCCCCTCATGTCCCTGCTGCCCCTCATGTCCCTGCTGCCCCTCATGTCCCTGCTGCCCCTCATGTCCCTGCTGCCCCTCATGTCCCTGCTGCCCCTCATGTCCCTGCTGCCCCTCATGTCCCTGCTGCCCCTCATGTCCCTGCTGCCCCTCATGTCCCTGCTGCCCCTCATGTCCCTGCTGTCCCCGCTGCCCCTCATGTCCCCGCTGCCCCTCATGCCCTTCATGTCCCTGACGTCCCCGCCGTTCCCCGCAGCGTTGCCAGCACGGTCAAACACGCGCTGTCCATCTGGCTCAGCATCATCGTGTTTGGGAACAAGATCACCAGCCTGTCGGCCGTGGGCACCGTGCTGGTCACCGTGGGGGTCCTGCTCTACAACAAGGCCAAGCAGCACCAGCAGGAGACCCTGCACAGCCTGGCCACGGCCCCTCAGCCCCCGCCGGGGCCCACCGAGGACACCGAGCCGCTGATCCCCAACCAGCTGGAGCCCTATGACTGATGTGGCCGGGTGTTCTTCCAGCTCCAAGGAAATCTCCCTGTCTGTGGTTGTTCCTGTGAGTTCCTGGCAGGTGGAGCCCAGGATTTGAAGCAGGAAGGATGCAGGGAAAGCCTTGGGGAAGCGCTGCCCCAAACAGAGCACCTGGAACGTGGTGAACGTTGTTACTTTGGGCTTTGTTGTCTTTCCTTGACTGCAAACCATGTGCAAGCCTGTGTTGGTGAGAGAACTTCAATTCCTGCCTCCCTCTCCCCATCCAAAAAATGTGAAAACGTGGGTCTCACCACTGCATTCTGCTGGCAGAGGGATGGAGTTGGTGCATCGTGGACATTCCCAGGTGTTGCTCTGCATTCCTGTGTGGGGTACAGCTGGAAGAGGTCCAAGGAGGGGATTGTCCCACTCTGCTCTGCCCTGGAATGGCCTCACCTCCAGCCCTGAGGGGTTTTTGGGCCCCCAGACCTGCCAGAGCTCCCAGGAGCATTTGGACAACACCAGATGGGATTTTGGGGTGTCTGTGCAGGGCAGGGGTTGGACTGGATGATCCTGTGGATCCCCTCCTGCTCAGGATATTCCATAATTCCAAGAAAAAAAAAAAAAACCCTTCTCTCAAAAAACAAACAGCTTTATAGCTTTGGTTGAAGCAAACTGTGGGAAATGAGCACCTACTGCTGACTACAAATCCAGGATTTGTAGTGGTTTTTCTCCCAAAATTTAAAACTGGAAATACGGAAGTGTTGCGTTCTGATCGTGTATTTGACAAAACTGAAGTGCAAGTGTTCACACACACCCCCTGTGTAAATGCAGTGCTGAATTAAATACCTGTGGTTGCTTAGAGGTGAAAAACACTGAAAATCGTGGTGACAGAAAGAAGCAGGATCTCTGTGTTTCTGTAAGGAAGCATTTTATTGCTTTAATTTCATTTAATTACGCATTTCTGTTACGAGGAAATAAACTGATGGGGTTTTTTTATATTATTTCTAAGAGTGCAGCACAAGGCTGCCTTTTAGAAACTCAGGGTTATGAGTCTGACCTGTGTGTAAAATATTTGTCTGATTTCTGGTTATATAAAAAATCTCAGAGCTATCTGTTACAGATGGAAGGGAGGGATATTAACCATAAACTGAGGCAAATCTTTATTTCTGCTGCTCTTAAGTTTCCTTTTTTTAAAGCAAATTTGGTTTTGTGGTAGATCAAAGATTGAAAGTTCATTTTCCTTATCAAAATTCTTAAGAGCATGAATTCTTAAGTCATTCTTTTTGGCAAAAAAAGCACAAATGTAGCTACAAAAACATTCAAATGGACTTTTAGGGAACAAAAACTAAGTTAAAATGAGTGGATTTTAATAATTTGCCACTCTTCTGGAAGGTTGTAGCATGGATATGTAGTGGTCTCTATGGTAAAAATAATGGCTAAGAGGAAGTTAAAAGTAGAATTCCTGTAAAATTTAGGCTCATGGTTACATTTCCACCCCTGAGTGGCTGCCTGGGGCAGATCCCCTAAAGATCTGAGGGAAGGAAATGTCAATTTTTTTCATCCTGGTGTGTGTGATACGTCTGTGGTATTTTGTTTCTTTTGTACTCCTGTCATTTTTATAAAAGCTGTGGACTGTGGCGTGGAGCTCTGTGGGGTTCATTTTGTTTGTTTGTTTTCTGCCAAATAGACCCAGATTTTTCAAAGTATAACTACCAAAAAAAAAGAAAAAAGGAAAAAAAGTGTGGTTTGTGTCATATTTGTGCTTTAGGTGACAGAAATCCCAGCTCTGCTCTCATGTAAATCCCACCTGGGGCTGCTGGAGGTTCATTTTAAAACCCAGCAGGGTTTTTTGCCTTTCTGTGACCAAAACACAGCCCCGGGAGGATTCGGAAATGGGATTTTAACACCTGGGGAAATTCCTGGGTGGCATCACAACCTCCCTGTTCTGCTGGGCTTTGTCCCAGCGTTGATCTCGTATTTTTCTTAGATTAAACAAACCTCTTGCCTGTTCACTTTTTATTCTCCAGTCAGACCAGTAAATCATCTTTGCTGTTGTGTAAACAAGGAGCTTTTTTTTGCTCTTTGTTAAGAATTCCTGAGGGTGTCACACCCCGGCTCCTCCTCTTGTGTGACACCAGCAAAAAAAAAATCGATTTTTTGGGAGCATTTTAAGGTTTCTGTCACTGCATTTGTGGCCACCCGCGATAAGGATGAGCTCTGTGAGCTGGAGCCGTGCAGATTATTTATTTTATATTTGTCAGCACGCTCAGAGGAGCAGCACCCCTTTCTTAAATGTGAATTCCTGACATCCCCAATTTGCTGAGGTGCGGGTTTAAGGTGTTACAGCACTCGATGTGTTTTTAAATTGTCATTATTTCCCGGTTAAAATGCGCGCTGGACAATTAGCGATCAGTGCGTAATGACCTTTTGTGTTCGGTCGCTGTGTCACCTGTGTCCCCTCCTCCCTGCGCACTCTCACTCATTCCCATGTAGGAATTGCAGGTTTCGGTTGGAATCGCAATGTTTAATTTAATTTATTCAATTAAATTCAACACTTTTATCCGTAATTAACGGCGGCGCTGCGGTGACACCGCCTCCATCCCCACCCCTGTTCGCTGGGTTTGTAGTTACTGCCGACAAGGCACAGGTTAATTAATTAATTAATTAATTAACATTAAAATGTTAATTAGTGCCCGTGCGGCGGGCGGGGGGGGGCGGCCGGGCCGTTGATGAACGGGTTAATTAACAGCTCATTAACGGGCTCGCTTAACGATGGCGCCGTGAGGCGGCGCTGACGTCATCGCGGCGCGGCGGCAGCCGGAAGTGACGCGTTAGTCGCGCGCTGCTGCTCGCGGTCTCCGGTGGCGGCGGCGGTGAGCGGGGCCTGAGGG
>VZTJ01001127.1:202610-224311 GCA_013397795.1 Orthonyx spaldingii | reverse complement strand
AACAAAAAGGTGTGTCCCCCCCCCCCTCCCCCGTAAAAAAAAAAAAAAAAAAAAAAAAAAGAAAACCATTCAAACCAAGGTGGCTGTGGCAGACAGGACAACTCCAATTAGGCAGGTGTAACAACTTCTTGTGGTTTTGTTTTCCCTAGTTTCTGCACACCATAGAACAGTGAGGGAAGAATATGGAGACAAAGTAAAAATGAGACCCTGGAGTCGCAGCCCTTTGCGCCAGCAGAGAGACAAGCTTGAGCAAGGAGAGAGCAGGAAACCAGGTAGCACCTGCCACTCTACACTGTCTGGGGGGGCAGCAGCAGCTGGGCTGGGGTAGTGTTTCATTTTTAGCCTTAATCAAACATCCCAGGTGCTCAGTTAAAAGCATTTCCCACCTCAGCCCTGGCGGCAGAACTCTGGAATATTCACAAAGGTCTCAGTTTGTGCTGTTTGCTAAAGCAGCTCTGGGTTTGCAGGAGTTGGGCAAGTGATAAATGGAATGGGTTTAGGGGCAGGAGTAGGGATTGGGGAAGTTTCCAAATGAGTTTTGCCCCGTTCAGGGGTGAAGGAAGCAGCTGACTGAATTTTTCAAGTCCTGCAGCTGAATTCCCTTGCAGGTTAAAGAGGGATTGGTGCCTCCAGCTGCAGCTGGGTTTGGGGTTAGGAGCTGAACTGCCTTAAAAAGTGACCTCAGGGTAACTTGTACCTCACAGGGATCCATGTAAGCATCACTGATGCTGTCAGCTGGTAGAAGAAATTAAATTCTTAAGGCACTGTTCTGCTTAGATGGTAAATTGTGTTTTCCAAGCCAGAAAATGGTCCCACCTGAAGGTTCTGGGGGTAGAGAACTTGCACAAGTGACACAAAAATGCCTTTATTGGAAGGAGGAAAGCTCTGTGTCTGCCCTGAGTCTGCACTGACAGGACCCAGTGTGCAGGGACACTGTTGATTCTTGTCACCGTGGTACTTTTCCCCCTTTTTCCCCCCTGTTTTAATTAATCTCAGAAGGCCTTAGGAACACATCATGCTTAAAAACCAGGTCAATATTCCATATTTTTGGCTGTCAGTCCTGCACCACTGCAATTCAGAAAAGCTGTTTGTCATTGAGCAGAGTGTGAAATGATGATTTTTTTAAAATTTTTTTTAGTGCTCTGAATTTCCAGTACTGAATGTTCAGCACTGATTTAATGCCAGCAGAAAGTGAAGCAGTTAGCTGGGAATTCACAGGCTTGGAAATGATGCTCAATTAGCACCGTGTTTTTAATTTTTGTGGTTTCAGCAGTGAAAGAGGAGAAACCAGAAGAGAGGGATCCTCTGTCAGACTTGCAGGACATCAGTGACAGTGAGAGAAAAACCAGCTCAGCAGAGTCTTCCTCAGGTGATTAAATGCAATTTTAGGAGATGTCATTAATTGTACAGCTGTAATTAACTCTCTGCTGAGGAAACAGCGTGAAGTGTTTGATTTTTAGTTCTGTGTTTGATTATTCCTGGACAGAATCTGGATCAGGCTCAGAAGAGGAGGAGGAAGAGTCCAGCAGTGAAGGCTCTGAGGAAGAGGGGGAGGAAGAGGAGGAGGAGGAGGAGACAGGGAGCAACTCTGAGGAGGTGTCGGAGCAATCAGCGGGTGAGGATCACCAGCAGGGCCTGCAGGGGGGTGTGGTTTTCTCTTTTTCTCATCCTGTGCTGTTTGGTTTGAACATTTTCCTTTTCTCTTAGTCTAGGCTAGGCTGAGACCTCACAGGCTGAGATAACTAAAAAGAAAAAATCCCAAGTCCAAGTCATATTCTGTCCCTTTGTGTAGAGGTAATGCCAGTTCTTCATCTCAGCAGCCACAGCAGAAACCTGAAAGCCATTTCTGCCTCCCTGCCTGCTCAGCAGTTCAGGTGGTTCTGTAACTCATCAAATGCTCTGCAGAGCACAGTTCTGCACTTCTTTGGGGGGTGGTGAAATCCAAATGTCTTGGTCATTTTGAGTTATTTTCTGTTGGGAATTTCAGATCTTTTTTTTTTCAAGTGAGTGAACATAAAAGGTTCAGTGAAGAAGTCTGTGTGCAGCCATTGTTGTCATGAATGAGCAAAGAAAAGGCACAGAAGCAGGCTCTGATGGCTGGGTGTTTTTCTTTAAAATTAATTGCAGTTAATAAGCAAATATTTGTCATTTATTTACCTGCCCACATCCCAATTCCCAGAGAATTGGGAAGAACTGGTTTCCCTGCTGGAAGCATTTGCTGTCCAAGTGAAACAGAAGTGGCCTGGTGAGCTAGGGCAGGATTTCAGCAGGGATTTGCCTCCCAAGGAGCTGCAGAAATGTGGATTTTTTCACTCCAACCTGGTTGTGTTTTGCAGAGGAGGTGAGCGAAGAGGAAATGAGCGAAGAGGAGGAACGGGAGAACGGAAACCACATCCCAGTTGGTACAATGCAAATACTGACTCTTGTAAAGAGTTTGGCTGAGGTTTTGCAGCAGAATAAATCTATTTCTACAATTATTTAAAATACTTTAAATGCCATTCTGATGTCAAACTCAGAAATCCCTTGAAATCTGCTCCATGTTTAGAGGGAATCAGTCTAATGAGCTGATTCTTCCTTCTTTTTCATTTTGTGTTCTTTTGTCCTGTCCTCTCATCACAAAAGCTTTGCAGTCAGAATGAGAGATCCTGGGTCAGTTTTCTCCTCCATTCTGATGTAAAGGTTTATTTTCTGCCCTGCTGCATTAACACTGGAAATTTTCTATCCACGACTGTGAATTCTGGAAAGCATCACCTCTGCCAGGAGGAGAAACTGGGCTTCTCCACGATCCCCTTCCGTGCAGAGATCAATCCACCCCCTTCACTGGCCTGAAGCTGAGTTGAATTACCCCAGACAGCTCCTCTTGCCACGACTGATTCTGACTTTTAAAGTTGCAGAGTCGAGGTTTGACCGGGACTCCGCGGGCAGCGAGGCGGAGGAGGAGGAGCCCGGGGAGGGCTCCCCTCACTCCAATGCCATGACAGAAGGGGAATACATCCCTGACTCCCCAGCTTCCTCCCCCATCGAGCTGAAACAGGAGCTGCCCAAGTACCTCCCTGCACTCCAGGTGGGGATCACCCTCTTCAATGCAGATAGAATGGAGTTATTGAATTGATTTCTGTTATCTTGGTATTGCTGTCTGAAAACAGATCCCTGTGAGAGAAGAGTTCTGTTACCGTAAACAGAAACTGGTTATCCTTTATGTAGCCAACAGCAAGGTGTAAAAATGTGAATAAAAATCAGATTTTCCCTAATTAATCATGTGGAAGTTAGCAGTGCGCTGAGTTGCTGCCTTGGCCTTTGTGGCAGAAATTTCAGATCATTCTGTGCAAAAGTGATGGGAATAATTCAGTTACTCTGCTGAAAAGCTCTGTCCAGGATTCCTTTAGAAACTCCATGAAAAATAAACCCCAAAGACACCTTTCTCATATAGTGCATGGTTAAATCCTTTTGATAAATTTTAACTATGAAGTTGCTGAATTTTTTTCTTTTTAAAAACCCAAGCAAAACCTTCCCCTGGGTGCTGGAGGGGTAAATGTTGTCCCTCTGTTTCTTCAGGGCTGTCGCAGCGTGGAGGAATTCCAGTGTCTGAACAGGATTGAGGAAGGAACCTATGGTGTGGTGTACAGGGCAAAGGACAAAAAGACTGGTGGGTATCAATCAGTGCCCTCCAGTTTCTCCAGGCTGCACTTGAAATCATCCTTCTGCATTTTTCAGTGATAAAATCTATTTAAAACACTCCTTTACCAGCAAGAAGAAATTACCAAGCAGCCTTGGTTGCTTTCAAGGCAGAACAGTGCAGTTAATTAAATATTTAATCAGTGAGAGAACACTGGGGGAGCTGTGAATGTGTGGTTGTGAACTCTGTGATGGGAAATGTGTCTCCTTTGCAGATGAAATTGTGGCCCTGAAGCGACTGAAAATGGAGAAGGAGAAGGAAGGCTTTCCCATCACCTCTCTGAGAGAAATAAACACAATTCTGAAAGCACAGCACCTAAACATTGTCACTGTCAGAGTAAGGCTGCAGTCCTTTATCTCACAAGTGCTTTTGTTCTTGAAATGCTCCTCTTGGCTGTTAAATGCCTTTTAAAATACCAGCAACCCTGGCAGGTCTTGCTTCTGTGAGCAGTTGTGTGCTGCTCACAAGGCTGTGTAGACATCACTGTCTCCATAATCTGATTTGCAAACATGAGCTGGGTTTTTAATAGAAAAAAAAATTCATTTTCTGAGGATTTAACCAATCCTCTGTCAGTACATCTCTAAGATTGATTTGTGGGTGCTTCTGAAGCGCCACGTGCAGGTTTTGATCATCTCCCTCTGTGCTGCAGGAGATCGTGGTGGGCAGCAACATGGATAAAATCTACATTGTGATGAACTACGTGGAACACGACCTCAAGAGCCTGATGGAAACAATGAAACAGCCTTTCCTGCCAGGTACTGCTGCCACAGTCCCCTGGAATTGTCAGAGCTGCAGAAGTGGCCAGCACAACTGGCAGTGCCCTGCTGGCATCAGAGACCTGGCCCTGGGATGTCCTGTGTTCCCTGGGACTGAGATTTCCCTGCTGTTTCTGTTTGTTCTGTGAAACCTGACACGAGTTTGGGTTGGGAGTGCTGATCCTCCTGGGGATACCTGGCTGAAAAATCCACTTGGTGTGTTTGTTCAGAGGTGAAACTGGGGGAGTTTCCCCTGTGCTGAACTGGGAAAGAATTTAATTCTGGCTGCTTCCTGTGAGAGACAATAATGTGTGAGCATAATCTGGGTGCATTCCAGCTGCCCAAATGAGTTTTGGCTTTGTTGGCAGCTCCGTGGGTGTAACTGCATTTTTATGTTTAACATTTTTATTTTGTAGGCTACACTATGCTTTTAACTTGCCACTTCTCCAAACAAACAACCCAAAAACTAAAGGTAGATTTATTTTTTTGAATGCATTTGGCTTTTTTTTTTTTTTTTTTTGTCATTCCAGGGGAAGTGAAGACTTTGATG
Organism: Orthonyx spaldingii; assembly: GCA_013397795.1. Classification (NCBI taxonomy): domain Eukaryota; kingdom Metazoa; phylum Chordata; class Aves; order Passeriformes; family Orthonychidae; genus Orthonyx; species Orthonyx spaldingii. The sequence continues at coordinate 219,330 of VZTJ01001127.1, read as the reverse complement.
ATTCAGTTACTGCGAGGGGTCAAACACCTCCACGACAACTGGATCCTTCACCGAGACTTGAAAACCTCCAACCTGCTGCTCAGTCATTCAGGCATTTTAAAAGTAAGAATTAAGGAAAAAATTGAGGAAATCAGGACAAATTCTGTGCTGCAGAATTGCAGAGTTACGTGCCCAGAGTGAGAGCAGTTCAGTGCAGTGTCCAGCGTGGCACCGAGGGTGAGTGAACAGTGCTGGAAATGTTCTTATTTTCCTTTTCAGGTTGGAGATTTTGGCTTAGCCAGGGAATATGGCTCTCCCCTGAAGCCCTACACCCCTGTGGTGGTGACACTGTGGTACAGAGCTCCAGAGCTGCTGCTGGGAGCAAAGGTGAGCCCTCCTTGTTCCTCCTTGGTGGAGCAGTGTGACTGCAGCCTGACTGTGTTTTGTAAATCATGAGCAAAGTGTGAGCATGCTGGGGTCTTTATATTAACTCAGAGGGGGAAATCCTGAATATTCCATGTTATTCCTCCTAATGACACAGCTAAAAACCTTCCATCCTGCCCAGGCAGAGGCTGGGTGGGTGACAGATGGGTTTTGTCCCTTGGAATGTTGGTGTGGACTCCTCATGGATCGGGGAAAACTCATCTTTGGCAGCTGGATTTTTAAATGTCTTTATTTTAAATAGTCTAAAACTTGTGATACCTGAGAGCAGAACAAGGTGCTGGCACTGTTCTGGAATGTTCCCTGCTGGTAACTGAAATCTGGGTGAAAGCAGCAGGGTTCTGTAGGGCTGCAGTGAAAAAATACTGCTTTATCAGCTCTGCTGCTTGGTTTGTGAGTGGAAAAGAGAGGCATCAGTGTGGAGACTTTTCACCTCTCATCCTGAAGTGTTTGTGTACATGGGCATTGCTCATAATTCACAGTAATTAGAACTTTTAAATAAACACAGTTGAGGCCTGGCCCTTGGGGAAGGGACTGGCTGTGTGTGTGCTGCTAAAAAAAAACCAGATAAACCCCCAAAAACCAGAACATCCCTCCAGACAAGTCAGTGGAAATATCTTCCTGGTTTTCCTGAGGTGTAATTTTACTTCCCTGCTTTCCAGGAGTATTCCACAGCCATAGACATGTGGTCAGTGGGGTGCATTTTCGGGGAGCTGCTGACGCAGAAGCCGCTGTTCCCAGGGAAATCCGAGATCGACCAGATTAACAAAGTTTTTAAGGTAATTTTTAAAAATGTTTGTGGATTCTGACTGGTTGTAGAAGCAGGAACACTGGAGCAGTGCTTGTTGCTCTTTAACAGAGATTCAGAATTAATAAAAAGCTCATTAATCTGCTTTACAACCCTTTGGGGAGGCCGAGAGCACGATTTGTTTTGTCTGTTTTCTCTGGATACTTCCCAACCCCTAATGAATAAATAAATAAAGGCTTGCACCCTGACTTTATTGAGGAGATACTTTAATTTGCAGGATCTGGGGACTCCCAGTGAAAAGATCTGGCCTGGTTACAACGAGCTGCCAGCAGTGAAGAAAATGACCTTCACAGAGTATCCCTACAACAACCTGCGCAAGAGATTCGGGGCTCTCCTCTCTGACCAGGGCTTTGACCTCATGAACAAGTGGGTGCCAACTTCCAGAGGATCCATGGGAATGTCTGGGCAGGAAAACAATTTTCTGTGTTGTGAAAAGTTTAAAAAAATCAACCCCAGGTTGTTCAGGTGCTCTGTGTTACTGGAGTACCTGGTGGATTAACAGAATGTCTGAAATCTCTGTTTTACAACGTTCTTTTGCTATTTAAATATTCTAATGGAATTATCCTGGGTCCCTTTGGAGCTTTATCTGGCTGTGCAGAGGGTCTGAGGTGTCCAGAGATTTCCCCCTCTGTGAGCAGATCCCTGCAGAAGCTCCATGGATGTGCAGTTCCAGCTGCTGTCCCATTAATCACAGGTTCAGGGAGGAGCCTGCTGTTAAAATCAGCTCTGGTAGATGAAATGGCAGCAGTCATTAACAGAATTGCACCCAATTAATAGAATTATACCAGATTAATAGAATTATACCCAATACCCAGTCATAAAATGATACCAAATTAATAGAATAATGTCAAATACCATTAATAGAATTAATCCCAATGAACAGAATTATACCCAATACCAAGTCATAGAATATTACCCAATACCCAATTAGTAGAATTACACCCAATTAACAGAATTCTATCCAATACCCAGTAACAAAATTATACCAAATTAACAGAATTCTACCCAATACCCACTAATAAAATTACACCAAATTAATCAATTATGACAATAGAATTAATCCCAGTGAATAGAATTACAGCCAATACTTAGTCACAGAATATTACCCAATACCCAATTAATAGAATTACACCCAATTAACAGAACTACACCCAATACCAGGAACAGAATTATATTCAATTAACAGAACTACACCTAATACCAGGAACACAATTATATTCAATTAATAGAATTACACCCAATACCAGGAACAGAATTAACAGAACTACACCCAATACCAGGAACAGAATTATCCCCAGTTAACAGAATTACACCCAATACCAGGAACAGAATTATCCCCAGTGCCAGAAGGGTGTTGAACACACCAAACCCCACTGCATTCCTGAACAATTCACAGGAGTTTGGGGGGCTAAAATTCCCGTCTTTCCCCACTGCTGGCAGCTTCCTGACGTACTACCCGGCGCGCCGGATCACGGCGGAGGACGGGCTGAAGCACGAGTACTTCCGGGAGACCCCGCTGCCCATCGACCCCTCCATGTTCCCCACCTGGCCGGCCAAGAGCGAGCAGCAGCGCGTCAAGAGGGGCACCAGCCCCCGGCCCCCCGAGGGAGGCCTGGGCTACAGCCAGCTGGTGAGTGGGGCCTGGCTACAGCCAGCTGGTGAGTGGGGCACTGCCCAGGGCCTGGCTACAGCCAGCTGGTGAGTGGGACACTGCCCAGAGCATGGCTACAGCCAGCTGGTGAGTGGGACACTGCCCAGAGCATGGCTACAGCCAGCTGGTGAGTGGGACAGTGTTCCAGAGCATGGCTACAGCCAGCTGGTGAGTGGGACACTGCCCAGAGCATGGCTACAGCCAGCTGGTGAGTGGGACAGTGTTCCAGAGCATGGCTACAGCCAGCTGGTGAGTGGGACACTGCCCAGAGCATGGCTACAGCCAGCTGGTGAGTGGGACAGTGTTCCAGAGCATGGCTACAGCCAGCTGGTGAGTGGGACACTGCCCAGAGCATGGCTACAGCCAGCTGGTGAGTGGGACAGTGTTCCAGAGCATGGCTACAGCCAGCTGGTGAGTGGGACACTGCCCAGAGCATGGCTACAGCCAGCTGGTGAGTGGGACAGTGTTCCAGAGCATGGCTACAGCCAGCTGGTGAGTGGGACACTGCCCAGAGCATGGCTACAGCCAGCTGGTGAGTGGGACAGTGTTCCAGAGCATGGCTACAGCCAGCTGGTGAGTGGGGCATTGCCCAGAGCATGGCTACAGCCAGCTGGTGAGTGGGGCATGGCTACAGCCAGCTGGTTCAGGGACTGGGTACAGCTCCAGCTGGTGAGTGGGGCACGGCTCAGGGACTGGGTACAGCCAGCTGGTGAGTGGGGCATGGCTACAGCCAGCTGGTTCAGGGACTGGGCACAGCTCCAGCAGGTGAGTGTGGCACTGCCCAGGGACTGGGTACAGCTCCAGCTGGTGAGTGGGGCACAATTCCAGGGCCTTCCCTGGGCTCTGTGCTGCTGGGATTCTCTTGGGATCCTGAGATTCACCTGGACTGGCAGGGAATGTCCAGCTTTCATTCCCAAAGCCAGTGCTGGTGAGTTGGGCACTGGGATCCTCTTTGGGCACTGGGATTGTCTGCCCTGGGAGGGGTGGAGTCACCATCCCCTGATGTGTTTTACAAAAGCCTGGATGTGGCATCAGTGCCGTGGTTTGGTCGATCAGGAGGTGTTGGGTCACAGGTTGGACTTGATGATCTCAAAGGGCTTTTCCAGCCTGGTTCATTCCATGATTCTCTGAGTGTGGCACAGCTCCAGGGCCTCCCCTGGGCTCTGTGCTGTTGGGATTCTGTTGGGATCTCATTTTTACCCAATTTTTTTTATCTTCCCCATGCAGTCAAAAGTGGGTACAGGAACCAGGAACACTCAAATTGCTTTTAGCAAAGGTCACTTTGAAATAGCAACATTTAAAGATTATGAGTAACCCAGCATCAGCCTTAACTGTGCTGCCACTAAAGCCAAGATTTGTTTCCCATCTCGAGATCCTTTGGTTTTTGTTGTTTAGATTTTTGGAGAGGTAACTGCAGCTGCACAGCCCCTGATCAGTGACCTGTGCTTGGCTTTCACAGGGGGATGATGACCTGAAGGACACAGGTTTCCACCTGACCACCACAAACCAGGGAGCATCTGCTGCAGGACCCGGCTTCAGCCTCAAGTTCTGAACTCAGCGTGAAAAAGGAGGGGAAAAAGCCCCCACAAAGAAAAAAAGCACCATTCATGTGAGTGGATTGGAGGGCCCCAGTTCTGTTCTTGGTGTCAGGGGCACCAGATGTTTTTCCCTGTGAAAAAACTCAAACATTATCACAGATTCCAAGGCTCTTGTTTTGTAAATCCATGTGGAGTTTAACTGCTGCATTCCATGAGAGGACTGGAGTTACCTGAAAACCCCAGGATCATCACAAACTGTGACAAAGGACAACTTGAAATACAGTCCTGGAACAGTTTCTGGTTTATTTTTAGGGGTTTTTTTTTTGTTGTTGTTGAGTTTGTTTTGTTTTGTTTTTCCTTGTAAATTTGTAGAATTAAAATACATTTTCAATTGTTTAGTAGTGTGAAGGATTTCATTGCTTCACATGCAGCAAAGTGGGATGTTGGTGACAGTAAAGAGAGTTTATTTTTTATTTTAAGTAAGTAAATTGTTTGTGTCTGAATATATTTGGGGCAAAAAAAAGAGCCAATTCTGAGGTTTGTATCCTGTTACTTTGGGCTGGGTTTGATATTCCCTGACCAGATTTTTTTTGTTTTGTCTGTAAATGTATTTACAACGGTGAAAACAAGTTGAACTCTATTGTTTTATAAATCAAAAAGATTTAATATGGAGACTTGAAACTTTATTTTCTGTGAATGTTTTTTGGGGTTTTTTTCATATGCCCTTCTTCCATCCAGAGAAGAGCTTTAGTGGTTGTGTGAGGCCACATTCCAGTCCTTTCTCGGGAAAGAGGAGAGGAGGAATTGTGTTGGAACCTCCCATCCTTTGGAGCCCCTGGTTTGTGAAGCTGTCACTGCTCTGGGAACAGGGAGCTCTGGCAAACACCACATTCCCAGGCAGCCACAGCTGGGCCCCAGGCCAGGGAGGGGATTAACTCAAATCCTAAATATTTTATCAGTTTCAGGACCTTCTGAAGAGTTCTCCTGGGTGGAGGCTGTGGGGCTGGAAGGGGGAAGTGCTGCAGTTGTGGGGAGCTGGGGGAGGAGCTGGGATGTTCTTCCTGCAGGAACACAAATCCCTGCTCCCCTCAGCCCTGCCTGCCCAAGGAGAAGCAGCTGAGACATTCCTGATTCCAGGAGCTTCCCCAGGATCCCACTGCAAAGCAGGAGGAGGATTAAACCATGACCCCACTGTGTAATTGGAATTATTCCCTTCCCAGCTCTGCCAGCCACTCCTCAGCTCTTTCCCACCTCATCCTGGGTGCCTGGGGGAGGAAATCCCCTCCTCTCCCCCAGGCCTCAGACCCCTCAAGGACCAAACTCTGAGCACTGGATGCCTGCTGGGAGGAGAGGAAAACCCACAAAGCACAGGAACAGCTTTTCTGTGCAGCCCTGAACTGAACACGTTGGAGAGCAACTGAGGAGCCAAGCAGGGTTTGTGGGATCCTCATCCTCCTGACAAGTGAGAGGAAAGTGGTATTAATTGTAATTTCTTCCATTTCACTGCACCAGAATGTGAAAAATGATAGAAAAGAACTCAGAGTTTTAAATTTGCCCTTTTCCTGCCATCCCAGAGTTTGCTCCTGCTTTGCAGCCGTTCACAGTGACCCCACAGCTCCAACACTTTCCTTACAAAAAAAATTGTTTTTAATTCTCTGTACAGCACATCCTTGATAAATTCCTTATCATTAAAACAAATCTGGGAGAGTTGGACATTCCAGTGACCACTCTGAGTCTCTTCTGCCCAAGGTACCCAAGCAGCTGATGGAGAATTCAGCTGCACTGCTGGAGATGAAATACAAAATGGCAAAGGAAATTGGAAACAGAAGGAATTCAGGGCTCCTCCCAGGGCTGTGTCAGTGCTTCAGTCTGATTCTCCAGGAATAAGTAGTCAGGATTCTTTCTTTTTTCTTCACGATGCAAGTGTAAGTTCCTTCATTAATTGCATTTGCAATGATGCTCATGTGGTCTTCATTTAGGGATAAATACCCTGGGTATGAATATTCCAGCAGCTCCTTATCTTTGTACCAGCTGTCAGGAGAAAAAGAATGGAAGTGAAACTGCACAATTCAATTATTTCTGCTAATAAATTTTGCTGAGTAAGGGTAGAGCAGAGACTTTAACAAAACACAGTTGGGTTCTGCTCTGTATTTCAGGGGGATAACGAAGTTTAACGGAATAATCCTGAGTATTTGGAGGTTGAATCCCTGAAAGTTGATGGGAATTTGGGTCCTCAAGTCTAAACCAACTCATGGATTTGAGCCAAACCTGATTTTAGATACATCCAGAACCTGCTCAGACTTCAGTAACAACCAACCAATGATTGACTGAAAGGGTCAATTTAAATTTTAGGTTTTTTGCAGAATATAGGGAATTTGGCTTGATGGCAGGAATTAGCTTTGTGCTATATATAAAAACTGGATTTCATCCCTTTGGAGCTCCAGATGATCAACTCCACTCTTCTCTACCCTGTTCTGCCACCCCTCCTCGTGGGTTTGGGTGGGGCCTGGGCTGAGGGACAGAGCACTTACTGCACTTTGCCTTTTTTGTGGATGATCTTCTGCCCACAGCGGAAGGTGACGTTCCTGCCCTCAGAAACTGTCTTGGTCTTGGTCCTTGGTGGGGGCAGGGTGGGAGGCACCGTTGGAAATGGGAATTCTGTCCAGGGAGGGAAGGAAATGGCAGAAATTAATGAGTTTTAGCCACCCCAAAACACTTCCACAAAACCATCATTTAAGGAGCCTTAAAAGTGTTAATTTAAAAGTGCCTCCTCCTCTTCCTGAGCAATTCTTGGATGGACAAATAAATATGATTGATGTGCAAAGATGAAAATTTTGTGGTGTGTGAACTGAGATGGATGAAAATCAGTTTGCCCACTTCACAGCTCAGGAAAAGGACATGAACAGTCCAGTGTGTGAATATCTGGGTTTGTAATTATCTGATTGCATGTTTAATTAATGTGCCCTGAAGGAATCTCTCTGTGCTGAAGAGAGAGGCACTGCTTGTACAGGATATCCTAAGGCCAGTGGAATTTATCTGAATTTAACTCCACAGCTGCAGCAACTCCACCTGGCCCTGCATCAGTTCCTTACCTGGATCCCCAACCTGAGGCTGGATAAGGTGATCAACACCTCCATCTCCTGTTCTGTGGGGCAGCTCAAGTCCTTCTTGTCTTGTTTCTGTCCCTTCCCTGCCTCGGCACCAGCCCCTCTCTCTGCCTTGCTGTTCCCTGGCTCAGCCAAACCCTTTAATGTTCCACTCCATCAATTTAATTATTCCTCATTCCAGTCCTGGATCTGGGCTGGGATACACGAGACACCCTTTCTGTTGTGCTGCCAGGAGCTGGATCACTTCTGCCCCTGATCTGTGGTGTGAAATTCAGATCCTGCCTATCCCAGCCTGACTTTTACCTCCTCCCCCTGTGCAGACCCCACCACAAACCCCAAAGCCCTCAGGTACCGTAGCAGAAGTCGCAGGTGGACGGGCAGTGCTTCTTCATCAGCTTCCTGCGCCTCTCACAGAAGCCTTTCCTTGCCCACAGCGGGCACATCAACAACCTGTCCTTGCAGCCTGGAACGGGAGGAGATGAGGTGTCACAGGGGCTGGGGGAGGCTGAGCCACCCAGTTCAGGTGAGAGGTCACTCTGGTGCTCAGGAGGAGCTGGGATGGGGAAGGAGCTCAAGCAGGAGCGCAAGGATTTGAGCTGGGATGTGACACCAAAGTCCTGCCCAGAGCCAGCTGCCCGTTCAGGCCGAGCCCTGCAGAGTTTGCTCACCATAGAGCCTGTGGATCCCCCACACCTCGTCCTGGGAGATGCTCTTGGTGCCCGTCAGGGTGGCGTTGATGTGCATGAGGGCGTTGGGGTTCAGCGAGTGCATCAGGCCCAGCGCGTGGCCGATCTCGTGGGCTGCCACGTGCACCAGGTCTGTCAGCCAGACCCCTGGGGAGAAGGAAAACCAGCTGGAATTGTGTCAAAGTACAGCTCTGCCACACAGCTCCTCCTGGTGTAAAACCAGAGGGAAGATTTCAGCACCAGAACAGGCAAAATTGCCCCAATTTCGTCTTCTCTGCAGCCAATTATTTCCATGTGCTCCTGATTCCCAGCAGCAGCACCCAGAGCAGTGCCAGGCTCCAGGAGAGCTGCTCTGGACCAGCAGTGTCTGACCCAGTGCAGCAGTGACTCTCCTCAGCTTCCTGCTCACGTTGTTCCCGCAGCCCTGAGCTGGAAAATGGGGTTGGCAGTGGGAAGATTCCAGGCTGAAAGAGGCTCCTGCTTGGCCTCTGCATCCCCCACAGCTTGGAGTCAAGCTCAAGCCTCTTGGCAGCATCCAGCACGTGGATTTCAACTGAAGGATGTGGCTGAACTATCCACTAATTCCACTAATTCCAATAATCCCAGGAAGAACTGGCCCTGCCACCACACACAGCTCAGGCTCACGGCGGAGGAACAACCTCCAAACCCACAATAAAATCACTTTCTGCTGTCACTTCCCCAGCTCAGCCAAATCCCAGCCTAAAACCCAACTCCCAGGCATCCACCAGGTGCTCCCTGGGTCACCTTTCTTCCAGCTGAACCTGGTGTTGCCCAGGATCCAGTACTCGTGGTCATCGAAGTGGATTTCTCCGTGGGGAGGGAAGAAGGCGTGGGCCAGCTCCCCGGTGGTGCCGTCGAAGCAGTGGTGGGTCAGAGACTCCAGGCAGTCCGTGTGGTTGATGGAGTAGAAACCTGTGGGAGAAGCAGCAGGGTGAGGCTTATCCAGCCCAGGAAACCCCTGGAAAGGTCTCGGATGGGATCCCAGGTGTTTTCCGACCTCCAGAGGCACAAAATGAAAGACAAATGCAAAGCAAACGCCAGGACTGATGGCAACACTCAGCCACGTGCTGACCCTGGATGTAGAGCTGCTCCCAAGGGGCACAAATGGATTTGTTTTCCAGCTGGGAATGCTGAGCTCCTCTTGCAACACCACGGGGAAATGATCTTTTTAGGGAGAAGCTGAACAGAGCTGAAAAGCCCCAGATTGTTCCATTCTGAACGTAAATAAGCAGATGCCTTGGAGTCAGAGCTGCAGCAGGGTCAGAGTGGATCCTGAATCCCTGGAATTGGGCACCTGGAGCTCAGGTGTGGTGCCAGGACAGACCCTGGCAGGAACAGCAGTCCTGCAGCACCAGAGGGGAGCGTGTAGTGCAATGAGGGTGACTCTGCTGCCTGGGCCTTTGGGAGTCTGCTTCACACAGAGCAGAAATCCCAGGAGGAACTGACGTCTGGGTGTGAGGCTGAGCAGAAAACGCCTCAGCACTGACCTTTTCTGGGCCCCAGGAAAGTCAGGAGCAGCTCCAGAGCCATGGAGGGAAGGGATGGAGCAGTGGCTGCTGCAGTGGGGTCAGCAAAAGGGATCAGAACCCACCAACAACCAGAATCCTCCCCCTGGCCTGTGGCTCTGTGTGGCCCTGGGGGTGCCACTCCACCTCCCAACACTCACTTTCCCCATCTGTGGAGTGAGATCCCGTGGATTCTTATTTTTCTGTGGATTTCCCCATCCCAGCAGCAGAATCTGAGGGCTCATTCTTGGCAAACACCTGAGGCTTCCTGACCACACCAGACTCACAGAAAGTGTTCATTGCGGCATGAGCAAAAATTGTGACTCCTTGAGCAAACAAAAGTGGTTTTTCTCTGCCTGGCTGAAGGCAGAGGACTCCCCAAACCTTACCCAAGAGCCCACACAGCACGGGAGGGCTCTGCTGCCTCCCCACTCCTGGATTCCAGCTGGAATTGCTGCAGTTCACACACTCAAAGCTCCCTGCCCTGTTGCCATTTTGTGTTTTTCCTTTTTTCTTTTATATATTCTCTGTATTCTTTACACATCTATTTGCAGCTTCTTATTGTAACTTCACTTCAGCATTTTCCTAGATAGGAAGGCAAAACAAATTCCAGGATCCCTGTCCTATCCTAGTTCTCCCTGGCTGCCAAGGTTGAAAACAGCTCTCCCAGACACATTTTCATCAACTACAGCAGGGACCAAGGGGGAGGCTCCAGAAAAGGGGGAATTACTTCACCACTTGTGCTCCTAATTGGTGCTTTTTTGTCAATTATGCTCATTTACCAAACCTATAAAACTGTATTCACCCCCATGGGGGTGGGATTTTGTGGACACTCTTCCATAACTGCCCCTGGAGGCCTCCAAACAAAGATCCACTTTTATATCACCTCCTACACTAAAAACTACCTCGAGTTTCATTTCCCAGGCTGGGGGAAAGGCAGCAGCCCCAGAGCAGGATGCCCTGGGGGGCACTCACCGATTTTGAGGTCGCTGGGGAGGTGCCGGGGCACCTCCCTGAAGCTGAACGGGGACACCTCGCTCCACATGCGGAACGCGGCCGCCAGCCCCCGGCGCGTGGCCCTGGCGCTCAGCAGGTTCCTGGGGAAGGACAGGATCCTGCAGGGACACACAGACAGCCTCAGGAAAAGGGAAAATCCCTCCTCAAGCGGCTGCAGGATCTCAGGGCTGCTCCAATCAAGGGTTTTTCCAGAGTTTCGAGCACTCGCTGGGAGAGGTTTGAGTCAGGAGTGGCCTGAGCTGGATGTTAACGATGGTTAATAAACCCCCAGAGGGGTGAATGAATTCCTGATGTTCTTCACAATCACATGTGCTGGACTAACTGCAGCTTTTGTTCCTCCTCTCCAGCACAGGTTCTCTTGGAAAACTGGTTTTTTTTCCTGATGTGTCCCTGTGCTGTGCTGCTGGAAGAAAGAAGAATTGCATTCCAGCAGCAGGGAATTCCTGTTCCTGACCCTTGGGCTCCAAGGGATGTGCACACACTGCTGTGGAATACTCTCGGGCAGAGCTGCCAAAAGACTTCCAAAGATCAAAAATTTGATAGGAAAACAAGTTACTTCTTTGGAAAAAAAAAAAATCGATAGGAAAACAAGTTTTTTCCTTGGAAAAAAATCTATTAGAAAACAAGTTTTTTCCTTGGAAAAAATCGATAGGAAAACAAGCTTTTTCCTTTGAAAAAAAATCTAATCACTCAGGACAGAGACTCAAAAGAGGTTTTTGCTTAGGCCACAGGGCAAACTGTGGGAAAACTTCTGGAAAATCTGGCAGAAGCCCATGGAAGTGCAGAGATGGCTCCCAGGAACTTACCTCGTCCCACAGGAAGGTTCAGGGGATTGCCTCAAGTGGAGCAATGGGGAAAAGCTGGGCATATTCTCTATCCCCTCTGGATGTGTTTTAGCTATGCTGATTATGTTCTCCCTTGGTGCCAGCACATCCTAAAGGGAGCAGAAGGTTCCGTATCAAGCCAGGCTGTTCGTGAGGGCAAACCTGGGCACTGAAGGCTCTCCTGAGGCTGGGCCTGTTTGGGGTGAGCAGAAAGGGGAGCAGCAGAGCCTTCCCTCACCACAGAATTCTCATCCAGGGCTTCTTATGGTTCATTTGTCAGTGACCTTTTCCCAAAGACAGCAGGGAGAGAGATTCCTAAAATCCCTCAGCACCGAGAGCCCTGAAACCACAGAAACCTTGAGATCACCTCGGTGCTGATTCAGGTTCACTCAGAACTCCTAAAAAACCACCAGGATGACAGAATTAATCCTTCTGAGGGAGGTCCCTGCTGTGGGGAGCCTGAATCTGCCCTGGACAGTTTCACTCCAGCAAGAGGTGCAGCATTTGCTGAAATATTCCTGCTTTGGGGTGCCTTTAGCAGCTCTCCCTGCCAAAATCCAGACCCACTGGATCCAGCAGGAAAAGCTCAACCCCAGGATGGGTTTTGGGGCTGAATCCAGGCCTTACTTGTAGGTGAGGTTGAAGTGGTCCCACTTGAGGTGGCCCGGGGTGATGGTGTACCTCCTGCGCCGCGCCGGGGCCGCGCCGGGCGGGGCTGGGGCTCTCCCTCCACGCAGCACAGGGCCTGGGGCACCTTCCTTGAAGACAAAACAGCAGGTTGGAGGGGATGGGAGACACTCCAGGACTGAACCCACGCAGAACAGGACACCTGGGGGCTGGGGAGCACCACGGGTTCTGCCTCAAGGGTGCCCAAGGGATGAGGCTGGTCCTGCATCACCCCAGAGCAGCCTCTCTGCTCTTGGAGAGCAGGAATGAGGCCTCGGGAGGCTCCTGGCCACAGCAAGGGCTGCAGCCCTGCCTGGAAAGTTCTCATTTCCTCCTCTCTTTGCCACCACTCTCCAGCCTGGCCACAGAAGAAATGTGAATCTGCAGAAATGACTAAAACAGGCAGCTCTTTGTGCAGGGAGCTCTCTCAGGGAGCTGTGCTGTGGCTCTGAAATGCCCTCAAAGCAAACAGGAGCCCTGGAAACCCTGGAGTGCCTTTAAAGCACCCAACAGCAAATTCTGTGACACGTCTGACTCCACCCAGAAAAGCCTTTCAGCACCTGGAGGGAGATGAATGGCACCCAATGTGGTTTTCTGGAAGCCTCCCTGCTCTGTGTCCCCTTTTTGGGGAGAAGACACTGAAAATCTCTGGGTTCAGAGGCACCAGGGCTCTTCCCAGGAGCCAGGGGCAGTGGCCACGGTGCAGAAGCTGCACCACGAGGGTCTCCCAGCACATTCCACAGGGAGCAAGAGCTGACTCTGGTTTCCTCATGGAAGACCCAAGGCCCTGGGAGCCCAACCAGCCCATCCCTGGTGTCCCAGGAAGGCAAAGAGAGGAGACAAGAGCCCAGCGACAGCTCCACGTCCTGCCCAAGGCACAAGAACCTTTCCAAGGCTTGGAGCAGCTCCCAGCAGGAAACCTTCCCTTGCTGGTGTCTGACAGCCCCATTCTGCTCCACCCTGACCTCACCTCAGCACCTGATCTCAGTTTCCAGTGCTGCCTCACCCTCTGACGGCAGCAGCTCTGCAAGAACCACGATGGGACATCCCCATGACAGAGCTGGGAGCCCACAGCTCCCTCCCTGCTGGGCTGAGATTCTGGCAGATCACAATTTTTGGGCTGCAGAAATTGCAGATCACAATTTTTGGTCCTCTCAGCTGCAGGCCTTGCCCCTTTCCCCCCCAGGCACGAGGGGTGTGGGGCTCTGGCTGTCACCTCTCTCCCTGCACCCCCAGTGGGTTCTAGCTCCGATTCCACTCTGACAGTGCCACTTTCCCTGGACAGGAAAGGAAAATTTCGCCTCTTTTTGAGCCACACAGGCAAGGTGGAGGCTCTTCTGGAGCTGCAAGAGGAGCCTGGAGAAGATGAGCTCATCCTTGCAGCACAAGAAGATCTTTTTCCCTTTTCTTTTCCTCGCAGTTCTTTCAAGTCGAGGAGGATTATGCAAATCCCTCCTGCCTCTGTTGTTTTCTCTGGGATCCCGTGCCAGCACTGGGGCTGATCCATTCTGGATCACTGGGAATTCTGTCAGGCTCCAGAATTCTCTGGCTCAGGGGAGTTGTTACCCTCACAGGGGGTGAGCGAGGTGCTCGCTCTCCTCAGGGTCTCCCTGTCCCTGTCCCGGCACAGCCAGGACTCTGGATTTGCTGCCCAGCTCTGCAATCCACCCTTGGCTGGTGCCATTCCCAGTTCCTGCAGCACAGGGAGCAGTGGCACAGCCCAGTTTGTCTCTCTGGCTGTTAAATTACCCCGGAGAAGGGGAATCCTGAGCTCTGCCAGCCCCCTGGGCAGCAGCAGAGGACAATTCCAGCCACAAAGAGCCCGCTGGCTTCCTCTCTGTGAGGAAAACTGCAGCCCCGAGGGAGAAAAAGGATTGTCTTTTCCATAACCACTGAGCAGAGGAGCTGAAAGCCATCAGTGCTGAACAGACAAAGGGGAAACATTAAAATAATGTGTGATTTCTCCTCCAAATCCAAGCCAAGGTGCTGAACAAAGGGGGAAAATTAAAATAATGTCTCCCATCTCCTCCAAATCCAACCCAAGGGGATGAAAGCATCAATCCCTGACCTGCTGCACCAGGGGAGGTGCAGAGGGTGGAGTTCTTTGCTCAGAGCTTCTGCCTGGGCTCTGCTCTCCTCTGGTCTCTGTTTCAGCCACCCCTGGTGCAACAAAGATGCTTTTAATTAACAAAAAGCGTTGCCAAATGAATCGGGGCAGGGTGGGGAAGCACCCGAGGGCTGCAGCTCAGGCAGAAGTGGAAGGACCCAGTTAAAAATCCACAGCACAGTTTGGATCAAAGCATCTGTCTGGGTGCCAAAAATCCAGGATTTTGGGGAAACACAGAACTGAAAAGGTCCAGGAAGAAACCCGGTGAGCTGTGGGTTAAGGTCTGTGTTCAATTCTGCCTCTCAACAACATATATATTATTATATATAAATTATATCTACACAATATTAATTACATCTATAAAAATAATACAAATTATATCCCATTTATATTGCTTCATAATATAAATTATTAGTAACTTATAAACCTACAACTACATTAATATATAAAAATATAATTGTATAGAAATCATTAATATATAAAACTAACATATTAAAATTATTAATAATTTAGAAATATACGAGCTACTTAATAATATAAAGGCAGACACTGGCCAACAACCCTGCTCTGAATTACTCACCCTCTGCCCTCAGACCTCCAGTAATTTACTCCACTGAGCTGTAATGACTGTAATTAATTCCCTTCTCCCTCCCAGCCATGCAGCTCCCCTCAAGCCAGACCAACATCACTCTGAATTAGGACCAATTAACAACAGCCTGAGCACGTGATGCAAATAAGGGGGGCAGTGCCAGGACCTCCATATACACAAAAACCAGGAGAGGATGGACTTCAAATCCTCTTTTTTTTTTAATAAAATTAGAAGGTAAAATTAAGCTAAAGGAAAATTAAGCTGAGGGAAAATTAAGCTAAAGGGAAATTAAGCTAAAGGGAAACGAAGCTAAATGAACATTAAGCTAAGGGAAAATTAAGCTAAATGAACATTAAGCTAAAGGAAGAAGCGAAGGTCAGGTTCTGAGTGTCCCAGAGCTTTGCCACGGCTCCCCCTGGATTCGGGGTCCCAGCACCTCTGGTGAGGAAGGGACCCCAAAAGAGGCAGCTGAGAGTCCTGCAGGTCCCAGCTCAGCCCCAGAAACCCCAGCCCAGGCAGTGCCACATCACCCTCGGCTGGGGCAGCTCAGGAGCCACAGGAGCAGCTCCGAGGGAAAACCACCCCAACCCTCTGGGAGCTCCCTGTGTGCTGCTCTCAGCTCCAACCACCTGGTTCCACTTGGCAATCCCACATTTACCTGTGGGATCCTCTGCAAAAAGGGGCTCAAAGGGCCCTAAACACATCTGGGTGCCTTGCTTAGACCTTCTTTATCTATAGATCCATTTATTTAGATCTATTTCTCTATTTAGATCTATTTCTCTATTTAGATTATCTATTTATCTAGTTAGATATTTCAAGATTTATCTAGATATTTCTCTATGTAGATATTTCTCTGTGTAGATATTTCTCTATTTAGATATTTCTCTATTTAGATCTACTTATCCATTTCTCTATTTATATTTATCTATTCAGATTAGATATTTAGAGGTTTATCTAGTTAGATCTATTTCTCTAGTTAGATCTATTTATAGCTCTATTTTGATCTATTTATCTATTCAGATTAGATATTTACAGATTCATCTAGTTAGATATCTATCTAATTAGATCTGTTTATTTAGAGCTATTTCTCTATAGATCTATTTTGATCTATTTATCTATTCAGATTAGATATTTACAGATTCATCTAGTTAGATATTTATCTAGTTAGATCTGTTTCTCTATTGAGATCTATTTATCTATTCAGATTAGATATTTAGATATATTATCTTTAGTTAGACTAAAATAAATAAATAGTTATTTATTTCTGTAGTTAGATGTTTATCTAGTTAGACATTTCTCTATTTAGATATTTCTCCATTTAGGTATTTCTCTATTTAGATCCCACCCTTTATTTGAACTCCCAAGCTCCTTTATTTGACACCCCACTCCCCTCCCAGGCGTTTGAGAACCAGATCCCTTCCCTTACCTGAATTTCCTGGACTGCAGCTCCAGCTGGATATTCCAGCACCGCCAGCAAAGCCAGCACAGGGAACAGACACAAAAACCCCACCGTGGTCCTCCAGCCACTGCTCTTGTTCTTGTCCAGTGCCAGGGAGCTTCTCCTCCTGCCTGCAGAGAGCTGCTCTGCCTGGTCCATGTCGTCCTTCAGGAGTTTTTGGAGGGAGATGGGACAGGCACTCAAGGCATTCCCTGCACAGAAAGCATCTGTAATCCCTGAGCTCACATTTGGAGCAGTTGTGAGCAGCCCTGCAGCTACTGCCAGAGCTGTGCAGAACCAGTGGAGTTTCAAAAAAGCTCTTAAAAAAAAAAAAAAAAAAAAA
>VZTJ01001127.1:179480-196035 GCA_013397795.1 Orthonyx spaldingii | reverse complement strand
AAAATATGGAAGAAGAGTGTCACTTAGAGGTTAGAAATATTTGTTGTAACAGATTTTCTCCAATCAGTGTTCACTACTTTTTCTCTAAGGCACACGCTCTGTCTTTAGGACCTCCTGACATCCAGGTTTGCCTCTTGTTGGGGGCTGTTTGGGACCTTACCTCCCTGTCCCTGACATCTGGGAGAGCTGATCCCGGGATCTCCTTGGGAATTGGGTGGGAGCTCCGCAGGGGCTGGGAGCAGTCCTGGAGCTGGGAGCCTCTGGAGCATCTCCCAGGGAATCTGTTCAGCTCTGAAGGGTGGCTGGAACATCTCCTGGGGAATCTGTTGAGCTCTGAAGGGTGATTGGAGCATCTCCCAGGGAATCTGTTCAGATCTGCTCTGGTGTGGCTGGAAGATCTCCCAGGGAATCTGTTCAGATCTGCTCAATCTGTTCAGCTCTGAAGGGTGGCTGGAAGATCTCCTGGGGAATCTGTTCAGCTCTGAAGGGTGGCTGGAGCACCTCCTGGGGAATCTGCTCAGCTCTGCTCTGGTATGGTTGGAACATCTCTCAGGGAATCTGCTTGGCTCTGCTGTGAAAAGTGGCTGGAACACCTCCTGGGGAATCTGTTCAGCTCTGAAGTGTGAGTGGAACACCTCCTGGGGAATCTGTTCAGCTCTGAAGTGTGAGTAGAACACCTCCTGGGGAATCTGCTCAGCTCTGCTCTGAAGCGTGGCTGGGTCGGGGGCGGCGGTGGATGAGCAGCACAGGTGAGGGGCTGTCCCTTCCCTGGGGCCTCCTCCTCGGCTCATCCCTCCTGTGCCTCCCTCTCCTCTTCCAGGGAGCCAAACCCCCGCCGGGCCCGGGGAGGGAGCGGAGGAGGGCAGGGAGGGGAGGGGAGGGGAGGGGCAGAGCACAGGCTCAGACGAAGATCTGGATCCTCTCGCGGATGGCCTGGCGGCAGATGGGGCACACGGTGAGCGCCGTGCTGCAGTCGGGGCACGAGCCGTGGCCGCACTGGAACACCAGCTTGATCTGGTCGTCGATGCAGATGGGGCAGGTGATCCTCTCCTCCATCTGCCGGTAGCGGCTCTGCAGCTCCTCCATCAGCTTCCTCTGCTCCGTGCCCTCGGAGCTGGGGCTGCACTCCACCTCGGTGCTGTCTGCGGGCAGAGCACACGGTCACAGCTGCCCCTCGGCAGCTGCACTGCACCCACACCGAGCTCTCTCCACCGAGTCTCATCCCCCAGCGGTCAAAAAAAACCCCTCGGGGTGATGCTTTTTACAGACTTGCTTTCCTCTGCTTAGCGGCTCAGCGGTTTGTGTGTGTGTCTCATCCCCCAGGGCTCAAATAAAAACCCTCGGGGCGATGCTTTTTACAGACTTGCTCAGTGGCTCAGTGCTTTGTGTGTGTGTGTGTTTTGGGATGGTTTGGTAGTTTTAAATTTCTTTAAATCCTGGCTGAGATGTCCTGCCTCGCTGCTCTGGGATGTGCTGCTCCCTTCAAGTGAAAATATTCACAAGTGCTTCGTGTTCTTACAGTGCCACAACCACTGTGTTGCCTCAACCTCCTGTTCACACTTGGGACTCAAATTTCTGGCTAAGAAATGTCTAAGAAATGCTAAGAAATATCTAAGAAATGTGTGTGAGTCTTTCAGGACACACATGGTCAAACAAGAAGAAACCATCCCAACATTTATGTTGATTTTTACACACATGAAGCTACACAAATTAGTTGTAATTTGGTCAACTCTGAAATTCAAGAATCCCAAATCCTGGGTAACTGGAGCTGAGGTAAATATTCTCCTGGTTTCAGCTCAATACAGCTCTCACTGCTCATCTTCTGCTCCTCAAGCACTGATTAGGCAGCTTCACACTTCACTACAAATGTCCCTTTCCTCAGATTCTGGAATGAGCTGCACATCAGTGGTGCAAGAAGTGATTTCAAATCCTGTCCTTGGGGACAGGGAGTTTGTCAAAGGCAAGCACTGAAGACATCCCTGCCAGGGAAATCCTGCTGGTATTTGAGAGACCTTGATGCTCCTCCTCCTCCTCCACTGGAAATTTGCCTGCAAACGTCTTATTTGGAATTCCCATCATTATTTTGCTGCCAGTCTGCAGCAAAGACAAACGTTCCTTGTCCACTGTCAGGTCAAAGTGATATTTTTGGCATGGTGGAGTTCCAAAGAGCAATTCTGGCTCTGCCAGCTGTGCATGTCCAATGCCATGGGACTGATTCCTGCTTTTTTGCCAGGCCTCAGGTCATGAGGCTCGAGGCTGACTCCAAGAGGAGCCCACAGCCCTCAGCCACGAGCAGCAGGACATGAAATGAAATCCTCACGTGCCCTGAGAGTGATCTCAGCCCTCACAGCCAACTCTGGGAAAGGCCTCAGTGGCAAATTGCATCAACCCCATGGCAAAAGCAAACCCTGCTGAGATCACCACTCATCCTGACCCTGAAACGTGGACAGGAGACAGATCTGTCTGAAACTGGGCTAAAGAGCTTTACTGAAACCCTGGGTCATGCCAGCCCTGCACAGACACTGGTTTCAGCCCAGGGACAAGCAAGGCTTGCACAAGAGGGAATTTTCCCTCCCTCAGAAATGATCCCTGTTAAAGCAGCCCGTGTGAAAGCAGAGTGCAGAACCTGGGGGTTGCTTCCAATGCACAAAATGAGCCAGGCCCAGGCAAAGCTCCCTTAAATGTCCTGTCCTGTCTGTGTAGCTTGAGCTCAGCCTGGGACACCTGAGGAAATCCACTTTTTTTCTCTCTAAAGGTGGGTAATGCAACAGGCACACACAGAAGAAGCCAAAACAAATGAGCTGTTTCAGTGAAAATCAGTGATGCCCCTCAAACTAGCACTGTGCAGGACCCTCCCCACAGCCCTGGCCAGCAGGAACAGCAAACACTTACCTTGTTTCAGCTTTTTGGTTATTGTCACTTGACATTTGATGCACTTCTTCATCCTCCTGGAGCACTCTAGCATGGGTGACAAAAGGAGAGATGACAATTAAGGCCACAAATTATTCAAGAACATCAGATTTGAACAACCTGAGGCCTCCCTGGGTGATTAAGGGATTGTTCCTGCAGGGAATGAGGTCACTACCTGCTTTCTGAGCTGTGCCCTGCTCTCTTGTTTAATCTTCCCCAGGTCAGCAGCAAACACAACACCTTTAAATCCTCCCTGCTCTGTGCCCCTGGAGCTGCTGCACTGATCCCAGCAGCTCCGGGGGAAGAGGAGGAAGCTCTGGCACAGAGTCCTGACCAAACTCCCTGTGGCCACGCTGTGCCTTGTGAGATAAACTTGCTGACAGGTCTGAGCAGGCTGCCCTTAAATCAGCTGAAATGGGAAGAGTTACGAAAGCCAGAGGAGAGGGAAATCCTTCTCAGGAGGTTTCTGAGGGATAAAGCCCTGACAGCCAAAACTGAGGCATCTGGCTCTGCCTCTGAATTACCCAGGCATCTCCAAGCCCAAGCAAAGCTGCCTGGAGTCCCAAGCAGCAGGTGGGCAGAACACTCAGTGTTTTTCAGAGATAACTTTGGCTGTCTGAGATGCTGAAATCATGCTGGGGTTGCTTCAGGACACAAACAGCACAATAGCTCTGTGTCTAAGCAGAGCTGGATTCCTGACAGGGCAGGGAGCGAGGCTGGCTGGGGGAACAGGGAGGAAAAACACCAAAAAAAAAGGGGGGAAAATGAGGGTGGACTCACCTTCACACACAATGCTGTGCTGGCATGGGAAGAAATGGATGAGCAAGGCCAGCTCTGAGCAGACCAGGCACTCTGAGGGCACTGCCACGCTGCAGACACTGAGGTTGGTCATGGTGTTGGGCGTGGTGTGCACACGGCGAAGGCTGCAGGTGATGGTTGAGCTCTCTGAAGACACCTGCTGTTCCCTGCAACCAGGAACCAGCAGAAAACGTGAGCCACGAGCTCCTTCAGCAGTGGAAAACACTGAGGTGATCCCTGGGGAGCAGCCCACAGGGAGACAGAGCAGCATCTGCTCAAGGGAGGATAAACCTGAACTTTCCCAGCTCAGCTGGGATCCTGAGCAGTTCTGTCCAAAAGGAAAGGAAAAAAAGCAGGGATCTCTAATATTTACACAAGTTGAAGCTGCTCTTTTGGAGGTAACAGCAAGGTGACAGCACAATCATCTGTTGAAACCAGTAATGAGAAATGTCAGCCTGAAAGGAATGACATTTTTAGGTCAAAAAAATTCAATCCAACACACACTGCACTGGCAGAACTCCTGTGGAAGGTGTTAAAGGGACACATTTCACCTGTCATTAGCAGGGACCAATGACAGCACTGCTGGGTGGTTCCTCCTCCAGCAGGAACAGCACTGAGTCTGTGCCCTCAGATCAAACAGAACTCTGCTTTCATGTTTGCAAAGTCAAAATCCAAACAACTGCTCCTCAGAACCCCAGATAAAGCCAGCTTTGACTTGCTACACTCTCCCCTTGGCATCTTCTCAGCTATTTCTCTTATCAGCTGAAAAACAAGTGTTTATCCAGCCCTGGAATAAATTCTGTGGGTTTGGTGCCCACTCTTCTGTTGCATTCTCTTTAAATATCTGTCAATGAAGAACCAAATGAAAGTAAAACAGAACCCAGGATTGCTCTGCAGAGTTGCTCTTGGCCTCAGTGGCAGAACTCCTCAGACTGCCTCGGGGCTCTCTGCAAGCCAAGATTGCACAGAGCCACATTAATCTGCTTTTCCCAGCCCTTCCAAACTCAGCACAAGCCCTCACATAACCCCTCCAGGAGCACGGGGCAGCTCCAGAAGCAACAGGAGGTGCTCAGGGTGACATCCTGAGGGTCTCAGAGAGGCTCCATCCCCCCTGGAGCAGCTGCAGAGGCACGAGGGCTGGGCACAACTCTGCTTTCCTGAGGCTCACCTGAATTTCTGTGCGAAGTCTTTGACAATCTGGACAATCCTTCCATCTGTAATCAGGTCCAAAGGAGACTTTCCCCGATGATTTGCATAATTAATATCTGCTCCCTCTTGTGCCAAGTAGCAGGCAATGGCAGTCCCAACGTTCAGCTCCACATTGCCCAGGAAGCCAGAAGCCTGCAGCTGGAAAGTTGAGAAACAAACTCTGTCACCACAAGAAGCTTCTGATCCTCAGCTCTGATTTGCATCAAAATCTAAAGAAAGTCTTAAACCTTATGCTTAAAACTTGGAAGTGCAACTTTTTGAAAGCACACAGAGATTCTTTTTGCCTTTATGTAAACAATGGGTTCAAATCCTACATTCCAGGGACAGGAGTGCCTCAGACTGATCCTACCTGGTGATAAATCCCTACAAATCAGAGAAATGGGCATTCACTTCTCCAGGGAGTGAGAAGGAAGAAGCTGAAGACACCACAGAAGTGGGGAACAGCTGCTGCACGGGGCCATAAGTGCCAGCTATTTAAGGAGCCAAATTTTGATGTGCATGATCCCAAACAATCTGAAGTCAAGTCACATATTCCACTGACTGAAAAGACCAGAGCGTGTCAGTCAGGGCAAGTAAAATTAGATGTGAAGGAATCTGCAGCATTTAGAGATGATGTTACTGGAAATAAGATTGGGGATGACATGCACAGATCCCTCGTTAGGACTCCCTGCAGCCAGGACTGTGGCTCTGCACTTGAACCATCAGCTCCTGGTGGTTTGGTAAGGAGCAGGATGGAAAAGCCACGAGCTGGGCTTTTCCAAGAACCAACAGCTACAAAGGAGGAATGAGTGGTTTCACTTATTCTGATCATTTCAAAGAAAATCAATCAATCAATCAATCAATCAGTCAAGGCTGCATTTTCCAGTGTATTAAATTATCCCTGCAACTTGGGCCTATCCTGCAGTGATTTCTCCATCACAGAGAAATCCAGTTCAGGCTTTGTGGCAGCTTCCCCCTTCTCCTCCAGCCTGCTCCACCTCCCCTCTCACCCTGCTGCACATCTGCAGATAACTGGGGTGTCTGTGGTCAGCTCTCCTCATACTTTCCATGCCATCACACAGACATGAATTGCTGTGGTTCTGGGGCATGAATTAAACCCAAGACTCTCTTGGCTCTGCAGTTGGACTCATGACCTTTCCCATGTCGGGAAAGGAGTGCACAATGCTCATAAAAATATCAGAGACAGCTCTGAATTGTTGTCTGGCTATGTAAAGCTTCATGCTATAAATTCAGGCATCCCCTCAGAGATCTGTTCCTGCCTTCGCACAAGCAAGGTTTGTTTCCCTGCTCCCCATCTGGGCTGGCTTGAGAGTTCCCCTGCCTTATTCACCCCCTCAGACCCCACAGCTTGCTGAAGTTGTAACCTGGTGTTGTGGTTTAGAGTAAATTTGGAGAGGGGACTTCTAAAGGAGTCTCCTTGGGAAGGGCAGATTTCAGCAGCCCCTCTTCTAAGCAGTCTGGGGGAAGACTTTTTTTGAGAAAAGTGGAAAAAATTATTTATTTACTAAACAAAATGAGTACCATTAAACAAATGGAACTTCTAGTTGTTTTGAAGAGTCAAAAAGTCAGAGAAATCTTTTTTTTTTGGTGTGGCTCAGGCAGGTTCAGCCCCTCCAGCCCAATGTGCAGGTGGTGGGGGGCCCTCAGGCAAACAGTGTGATGTCTTGGACTGGAGAGAGCTACTGAACAGTCCTGGAGGAGAAACCCCAGCCTAGGTAAAGCTCTTTTTGCTTTAGTTAATGAGGAAAAACCAGTGGGAAAAAAAAACCTAAAGAAAAATTCTGTGTTTCTCGCTCTTTGTCAGAAGCTGAGAAGCTCAGAGTGCAAACTCTTTCAGCCTCATTTCTGTGTTGTGCCACTGTTAAGAGTCCAAAAAATGTAATCAATAAACACAAACCTGTGCTGGCTTTCTCTGACTGAAATAAAGGGCCAAAACCTCCTTTCTGAGCATAGCAGATGATATGGAATATACAGCATGAAATACATAACATAAAATCACTCTAGGACTTTTTTTGGAGCACTTTCCTGCTCCTCTGTGCTGGAATCCAGCTCACCTTGGAGAGGAGGGAGGCTCCCATCTCCCCTTCCCTCTTCTCCATGGCCAGGGCCATGAGCTGCTGGCGCTCCAGGGCGATGTGCATGGCCGTGTCCCCGTCCTCATCCTCAGCATTGACATCACTGCCCTGGCTCACCAGCAGCTGCACCATGCCCACGTGGCCCTGGATCACAGCCAGGTGCAGAGGGCTCTGGTTCCGGTTGTTCTTCACGTTGACGTCGCAGCGACCCTGGAAAAACAGGAATTGCACCACATTGGGAGTTGTGGCTGCTGAGCTGGGCTGGAGAACTGAGTGGGAGGTCCTAAGTCCCACCTCACCTTCACTGAATAGTCCAGTTTGTTCTTATCCTTCTCTCCTCCCTGCCAGTGCCACAGGAAAATCCCCCCAGGAATGCCAAGCGCTGCTGGCAAACAATGCCAGCTCTTCCAAGGGGCAGGGACATCCCTGTGGGTGCCAGTGTTCAGAGTGGTTGGAAATGTGGGGCTTGGGACTGGGATAAATGGGAGTGGGACAGGTTTTCCTGATGGTGGTTTTGGGTAATTTTTTACCTCTTTGATGAGAATTTCAGCAACTTCCATGTGGGTGTTAACTCAAGAGTGGTTGGGAAATGTGGGGCTTGGGACTGGGATAAATGGGAGCTTCCTTTGATGGTGGTTTTGGGTCATTTTTTACCTCTTTAATGAGAATTTCAGCCAATTCCATGTGGGTGTTAACTCAAGAGTGGTTGGGAAATGTGGGGCTTGGGACTGGGATAGAGGCAGTGGGACAGATTTCCTTGATGGTGGTTTTGGGTAATTTTTTACCTCTTTGATGAGAATTTCAGCAACTTCCATGTGGTTATTGAGAGCAGCAAGGTGCAGGGCAGTGAACCCATCTTCCTTTTTGGAGTCCACCAGCTGCCGAGCCCTGGCCAGAATCTTCTTGATGGCCCTACAGAGTTGGAGAGGTTTTTAGAGATGGAAGAATTAATTCAGGCCCCTCCTGCTCAGGAGTTATCCATGTCCATGTTTTACCAGGCTGACACCAGCAATAAAGAGCAGTCCCTCAGACTCACAAATTGAGTTGCAAGAATACAACAAAAGCCCTCAGTTATCATTTAATAAAGCAGGGAAAAGCCACACTGCTTTGAAAATAATGAGCAGATTTATCCTTGGAAGAGTTCCAGAGGTTCTTAATCCTTACTAAGACTTTCTCCTGTCCTTCCAAGTGTGAACCCAAACATCATCTAAGGAGACTTTCCAGAAACAGAGATTTCCTAACCTAGGGAAGCATGAGGAAGATGGGATGGGCAAAGCAGGCAGGAGTTTCCTGTCAAGGCCTGAAGGAGGCCAACAGCCCTATCCAGGCACATCCCAACCAAGAAATGTGTAACCAACTACCCAGAACTACATCTACCCAAAAATTAACATCTGCAAAAGCCATAAAAATGGGGAAAAAAAAAAAGGTCACTTACAGCTTGTTGCCTTTCAGGGCAGAATAGTGGAGCAGGTTGAAGCCTTGACAGTTCTGGACAGTGAAATCTATGTTGGGAACTTCAGTGAGAATCTCAATCACGACTCTGTAGTCCAGAGTGATGGCATAATGCAGGGGGGTGTCTCCCTGGGAATCCTACACATGGAGACCCAAGCAAACACAGGTTACCAACCTCAGAAACTCCAAGGAAACCCCCTGGGAGCTGCTGGAACTCCTGAGCAGCTTTGAGGGACTGAGCCAGCAAGGAATAGCCCCACCAGCACAAAAGCACATCCCAAAAATGGGCTGGGTCCAAGTCACCATCACTGCCTGCCTTAAAAATCTTAAAAATCTTATTGTTGGGAACAGGAGTGTTGGAACCACACACAGGAACAGCAGTCCAGCTCTGCCTGGAAGCCTGAATCCAGCAGAGAATGCTGATGTGATGCAGAAAGGGCAGACCCAAACCTGGAATTTCAGGAATATTTCCCGTGCATTTTCAAAGAACCACTTTCAAATTCTACAAAGCCACAAATGCTGGGAGGCACAAAAAAGCACCTCCCCACCTCAAAAAAAAACAACCCCTCAAAAAATCCTCCAACACCTCCCTGCCCCAAATCCCTGAAATCCCAAACTTACTGGGAGGTTGACATCACAGTTGAGCTCACAGAGGGCCCTCACCACCTCAGTGAATCCTTGGCTGACAGCCACGTACAGGGCTGTGCACTTGGCATTGTTCAGCAGGTCTGCACTGGCTCCCTTGGCCAGGAGCACTCGGGCAACCTCAGCTTGGTTTCTGGTTTAAAAGCAAGGAGAAAACCAGGTGAGAGCCCACCCTGTGCACACAGTGAATTCTTTCTCTTTGCAAAGCAACGGAACTCGGGTTTTGTGTCCTCTCAGCCTCACCTCACTTCCTCTTGGTGTTAAAAAAAACCCCACATGCAATAAAACCTTCCTAATTTGTGCTCTCTGCTCTAAAACAACAGGAATTCCCACTCTTAGTGATGACTTCTTCCCTGGTAGCTGATGATACAATTCAAAATCTCTTTTTTCTCTGGAAAACACACAAGCTTACAGGAACCAACCAAGGAATTGATCTCAATCTACCAAACCACCTCTCCCATCCTCTTGGCAAGAATTTAATCACTAAAACCTCCTCATCACTTATTTTTTCTGATTCCCACTGAAAATTCTGAACTAGCTGTGAAGGATCAGAAATCCTTGTGCTAAGAAACCCTGTGCTAGAAATCCTCCTGGAAAGAAGGATGCTGTGGTAGAGCAAGAAATGCTCCTGTGGGCTGAAGCTCAAAGGCCAGCTCCCAACACAGAAACCAGAGAAAAGCCTGCAGCAGCCACACATCCTTCACACAGCGTGTCCAGTCAGATCTAGGATGGAAGTTTTCCATCAGGGATAGCAGGGGGGGAGCTGTCCTACCCAAAGGCTGCGTAGTGCAGGGCCGTGTCCCCCTCGTCGTCCCGCAGGTTGACGTTGGCGTGAGCCTGCAGCAGGGCCTTCACCACCTCCAGGTGCCCCTGGTAAGAGGCAATTTGCAGGGCAGTCCTGCCCTGGTTCTTAGCATCGACCTTTGGGAAGGGCAGAGACACAGAAAATGAGGGGTGAGCTTGTCCTGGGTGGGAATCACAGCCCAGAAACACCCCGGAGTCTGCTCTCCCTGGCCAGCAGATCCCTGCTGACCTTGTCCCAGACCCAGAGTCTGCTCTCCCTGACCAGCAGATCCCTGCTGACCTTGTCCCAGGCTCAGTCTCCTCTCCCTGATCAGCAGATCCCTGCTGACCTTGTCCCAGACTCAGTCTGCTCTCCCCGGCCAGCAGATCCCTGCTAACCTCCTCCCAGACCCAGAGTCTGCACTCCCTGACCAGCAGATCCCTGCTGACCTTGTCCCAGGACATTTTGGAAGGGGAAGGGGACACGTTTAGTCAGGAGGGGAGAAGGGAGAGAGCAGAGCTGTAGTTGCAGAGCCCTGCTGCCAAATCTCTCTGTGCCCGCGAGCACAACGCTCCTGCTCTGCCAACAACTCCCTCCCCGAGAGGAAAATGTGTGAGGAAATCAAATGAAGCTTTGCACAAGGCTCAGGAGGTGCCAAGTCCCTGCTGTGCTGTGCTGCTGCAGGTACTTCAGTGGGTGCAGGGGACATCTCAGTGCTGCAGTGAGTTTTGGAGAATTAAAGGCACTGAACAACAAGAGGTAGAAAAAAAGGCAAAGCAGCTACTGAAACCAGTGGGAGGCAAAGGAGAGGAGAAGGAGGCACAAAACCTCAGCACACTGGCAAGGAGGATGAGTTAATAATCAAGGTTTTTTTTCCCCTGCAGCTGATTTTATGCAGCAGGCAGAGCAGGAGGGGCAGCACTCCTGGGATGGGCTCAGGATGATGGGCAAGGCCTTTGGGCAAAGAGGAATTAGAGGTCACTGCTGTTCTTCCATTCACACAGGGCAGACAGCTCTGACAAGCTGCAAAAACCCTGCCAAGCAATTCCAGCCTGCTCCAAGTGAGCCTCTAATCCTGCCTGCTCTCTACAAGACTCTAACAGAAACAGCTCATTTATTAATATAAATATTACAGTAGAAATAGAAGTCTAATAAAAGTAACAAATCGTGTCATGGATTCCTTACTCCTGGGATCAGTTTGAGAATTGCAGGTATTTGTGTCTCCTTCCCATCCCCAGCAGCCCCATTAACTTTATTCATAAAGAACTACCATAAATACCAGAGAAATAACCACTAAAGCAGCTTCTCAGGGGTTCCTTCAGAGCTCATCCTCCTTTTCCTGGGTCACACCCCCAGCTGCTCCTGCCAGCCCCACACACACAGCCCCAACAAAACCTCTTTTTGTCACCTGTGCTTTCCAAGGACACACTGCTGACAGACTCTTGTGGATCTCTTCTTTACCCTCTTCCTAACCCCCAAACCCCTCCCTGAAGGAGGTTTCAGGAGATGTGATCCTGACAGTTTGGCACCCTGCACACACAGAAATTATCCAGCAACAAGTCCAGCCCAGTTCCCTGCTCCAGGCAGACATGAGATAAGACACTGCACAGATCTGGGCAGCTTTTCCCCCTCCTGATTCCAACAATGTGATTTTATGAGGTCCTCTAAGGACAGACACAGCCAGACACAACCCATGGCTTCCTTTCCAGCTGATACTCTGATTTCTGCTCCTGTTTTCATCCAGATAAACCCTTCTCCCCCTAATTCTACAGCTGCAGTGGTCACACAGGAAATCTGGGAAAAGCCAGCTTGGGAAAGGTGCTGTAAAGACTTTAGTTCAGATTTAATGCCATGAACTAGAGACATAAAATCTACACATTTAACAGAGAAATTTAATCCTCAATTGCAGCAAAACAATATTCCAACTATTAAGAGACATCACAAAGCCTGAAAAATCTATTATTTTTCTCACTTTCTGCCAACTTCACTACAGAATTTTATGACAATATTTCAAGGGGCAGAAACAAAGGGAAAATAACCATTTTTGTCTCCCAAACTTGCCTTGTCTGGGTATTTCTGGAGGAGCTCCCTGACCTTGGCTGCGTTGTTGAGGGCTGCACAAATGACCAGGCAGCCTCCGTGCTCCGACTCCGTCCTCTGGGACAGCAGCTTCTCCAGGACACTCACCAAAGTACCTGGAAAGGGACAAAAATGCACCTGTCCCCACACAGTTCTCAGTGTTGGAGGGGACAGAGATGTCACAGCTCTGCAGGCAGAGCAAAGTGAAAAATTTTGCAAGCTCTCCCTCAAGTCTGACTCGAGCAAGCAGCTCAAGATCCATCAAAAAAAAAAAAAAAAAAATCCTGGCAAGTCTCTGTCCTGTCTCCCACATGATCCAGGGGAAACAAAGATGGTCAGGCAACAAAAAGATTTATGAGCAGATGTGCAAAGCACAAAAAAAAAAACCCCTCCGTGCACCACGTGACCCCAAACTCGATTTCAGGGTGGATTGGGCAAAATGATTGTTGATTTCACAACAGCTCCATGCACAGATCTGGGAATATTTCACAAGCCTTCAAGAGGCAGGGTCCTTGTCCAGGAAACAGGATGGAACAGGGGACTGAGACAGAACAAGGATGAGGCAAATACTGAACCCAGGGCAGAGCTATGGTGAGCAATTCTGAGCCCTAAATTTTATATTTTCCTGTTAATCCCAGCATTTCCGAGTCCTAAGTCCTGTATTTGCCTGTCAAGACCAGTTTTGCTTGCCCAGTAAGGCACAACTGGGTTTTATTCTCTATTTTCCCATTAGTCCCAGCATTTCCAAGCCCTAAATCCTGCATTTTCCTGCTAAGACCCAACTTTGCTTGCTCTGTAGGACACAACTGGGTTTTGTTCTCTATTTTCCCACTAAGCCCAGCATTTCCAAGTCCTAAATTCTGCATTTTCCTGTGAGTCCTAAATTCTGCATTTTCCTAAATTCTCTATTTTCCTGTTAAGGCCGGCATTTCCAAATCCTAAACTCTGTATTTTCCCTGTTAATCCCAGTAATTCCAAGTCCTAAATCCTGCATTTTCCCATTAATCCCAGCATTTCCAAGCCCTAAACTCTGCATTTTTCTGCTAGGATCCAGCTTTGTTTGCCCACTAAGGCACAGCTGGACTTTGCTTCTCCACCCAGGGAAGAACATCTGGATTTTACCACCCTCCAAAGAGTTCCCAGCCCTAGGGGACCAGGCTTGCCCCTCACTTTTGGGTTCCTTGGCACTCTCAGTTGTCATCAGGTTGGCCTCCTCCTCCCTCTGGTAGGCTGTCAGGCAGGCAGGGTTGAAGGTCCAGGACTGTCCCCCCACTGACACGTGAAGATCTCCATCCCCATAGACCTTGATCACCTTCCCAATGTGCCCCAGAGTCTGCAAAGAAAAAAAAAAAGGCTTGGTTTTTTTTTTTTCCCAAAGCTGCAGTTTCCAGACACAAAATCAGGGGTTTTTGGTTTTTGTTTTTTTTTTTTTCACAAAGCTGCAGCTCCTGCTGTGTGAAAAGCAGCACTGGACAAGTGACACACTGGCAGACAGCTCCCACTTGGAGGACACCAGAGGACTCTCACCAGTTTCTGTCTCACTGGTTTGGCAGGGAAGGGTTTTCCCAGGCACTGGGGAGGGAGGTGCTGATAAGAACTGATGAAATGGGGATTAGGGACAGTTTCCTCTGCTCCTAGAGGACACCTGCATCCCATTTTAGCCACACTGGGCTGATCAGATCATTTTTCCACCTCCCTGCCTCACTCCAGAGACTCAGGGAGGGCGTGAGAGGACTTTGGTTATGGAAACCTCTCAGGTGAGGTGGTGGCAGCCAAATCCTTTCTGTGAGACTCCCCCTTTGCCCCGTTTGGGTGCTGTGGTGTCACCGAGAGCCACCAGCACCAGGGGCTGGGCAGGGAGGACTTCCCAGCAGGAATTCTGAGGGCTACAAGGCCATGTCTGAGCGCTGAGGGAAGCTCAGGAGTCACTGGGCTGTCCTGGAGCTGGAAGTGGTGTGCACTCACAGGGGCCATCTCATCTGTCCACTCGCCATGGCCAGGCTGGAAGCGCTTCACTGTCTCCATGTCATCGATCACCCGCACCACATCGCCAACCCAAAAGGTGTTGAGCTACAAGAAGAAGAAAGCCATGAGCTTTTGGGGGATGAAGCCACACCCAAACACACAAAAAAAATTATAAAATAATGGTGATCAGCCTCTCCGCCCCACTCCCGAAATCCCAACGAACACGACAGCCCGAGTCAAAACACAGCAAAATATAAATATATATTATTTATATATTATAGTAAATACATACATATAAACTACCAAGAAAGCTGCAAAATAAACACAGTGCAATTCTCTTTTAAGCCAAGTGCACATTTAAGTAGGGGGATAATTTGGAGCAGGCAGTTTCCTCACTTCTTTTCCTCCAAATTGTTTGTAATTAATACCATGGAAGTTTTCTTGGTCCATCTCCTCGCTACACCTGGCTTGGCACCAGAGATTTTAATTCACTCTAATAAGGAAGTGAAAGCTGTTTGTTATTTAAACCAGAAAAGGGAAACCAGGGTTTATCTGTGCTGGTGATTTGCCAGATGCTCCCTCTGCTCACTGGGCTAGGAAGGGAGCAGTGTCAAAACACACTTTTCAGAGCAGACTAATTTTGTGCAAAACAGTCTGACACTGCATTTTCCACTGGTATTGGGAGTTTTTAGCATTGTGACCTTGCTCAGGTCAGAATTTTGTGGTCTTCCAGCAGCTTCTTCTACACCTAATTATCTCTTTTCCTAATCATCCACATTTCAAAGCCCTCAAACCTCTGGGGAAGGCCAGAGCTGTGAGCTTTAGAAATGCAGCAGAAATGAGAAGGGCTGGATTAAAGACTCAGAAGAAATCAGAGAGAATTGAGACAAAGATGCAAAAAACCCAACATGGAGACACAAGAACAAGGAAGAACACAACAACAACAAAAAAAAAAAAAAATCAAAGGGAAATGATGTGGGAAAAGGTTCACCACAAGGGAAAGGCAGCTGCAAGAAGGATGAGGTACTGGAAGCTGAAATTAAATTAAGAAATGGAGTTTACCTTCAGGATTTACAAATGCAAAGAGTTCCTAAAACAGCACAATTGTGTTTCTAACAGCAGGGTTTTCCTTCAGCACCTGCTGGGGACTCACTGAGCCCTAAGCCAGCAGGTTCAGAGATGTCCCTGCAGCATTTCCAGGCCTTACCTTGGTCAGGGCTCCAGGATGGAAGGTCCAGCGGGTCTCGCTGTTGAACTGGACCCTCACGTCCCCTCTGTCTGTGATTCTGTGCACAGTCCCTGTCTGGCCAATGAACTTTGGACAGGAGGGGAAAAAAAAAACAAAAAAAGGAGAGGAAAGCCCCTAAATAAATCACTTAATAGTAGAGAAAAAAGATACCAAGGTATAGATGGATGAATTACCCAGCATTTCCCATCCACAGACCGACAGTGCTCCCAAACCTGCCCTACATGAGATGGAACAGTTTGTTTTTCTACAAAAGGAAGGGAAAGGCTCCTCAAAAAGCTCCTCTGAAGGAGCAGCATATTGGGGGAGGAGGGGGATAGGAATACAAAGTGCAAAAATGCAGCACAAATTGTCCTGTTTTCGAATGAGAGAGGTGGGCAGGGATTCCAGCGTTGTTCTGGGTTATAAAACACCAGCAAGGCACACTCTGAGAGGGGAAAAGGGGCATGGTACAGAAACCAAAACAGAATTGTGTGGTGCAGGGTTCTAGATCTGCTGTTCTGGCAGGTGCTGAGCAGCTCATGGTTTATGAAGTGGTAAAAAACCCCAATTTCTGAGGTGACAGGAGGTTCCTGCTTCTCTGTTTAATATCCCTCCCTGCCCCTGCATTCCCCACCAACAGGAATTCAGGGGTTTAACAACCAACAACAGACACAGCAACACCCAAAAATTACAGTTTTGGGGGTGTATTCCTTAGCTGGAATAAAAAGAAATCCATGGCTCCACTGGTAGCTTTGTTAAAATTCAACAGAAGATGCCAAGTCCCTGCCTGCCAGGCTGAAAAAAAAAACTAAAAAAATAAAAAAAAAGAAGGCTGATGCTCAGTTAAGAGATTTCCACATGGAAACTGAAGTGACAGAGTTTATCTTGAGATTTTAAAGCCTGATTTCAAAAAGTCTGCTCACCCACAGGGCAGGTTAGGCCAGGGTACATATTTAACATATCTTTTATAGTTTTATAGCATTTATTCATGCTCTTCTACAGTAATAGGTGTCATTTCTATCTCTGTTTCCTCCACTCTCTGGGTTTTTTTAAGACAACAGGTGACAGCAGACTGATGGCTCTTCAATTTAAAGGCAAGACACCAGGGTAAGCTCCAAAAATATCATATGGGCTGAGAAATTTCAGCCCTGGCCAGGGACAGAGCCCAGTGTTGACAAAACACATAACTTTCATTACCAGTAATGCACAGCACAAAAGAAGCCAGACAAGGAATGGATCCAGCACCCCAAAGAAAAGACCCGTGGCTCATTAAAAAACAAACCAACCACCCATTTTTTAAATTTTTTTTTTTTGCTTCCAAGACTTTTGCAGGGATCCACAAGGCCACTCTCATCTCAAAAAGAACTCTGACTCCAGCATCCTATCACCAAAAAAAAAAAAAAAAAAAAA